>RJWH01001200.1:0-51536 GCA_004363575.1 Solenodon paradoxus
CTCCTCCCTCCCTCTCTCTCCCTCCCTCCCTTCCTTTCTTCCTTCCAGCACTGGGAGGACCTACTCAGCCAACAGCTGTGGAAGTGTCTTGAAAATTCAACAACTACACAGTTGCCACTGGTGACGGCTTGGGAAGCCCAAGCCCACACACTGGCCAATGGAAGAGCAGGCTCGACTCCTGGATCCCACCACCTTCAGAGCCCAGACTCTGAAGGCCGCCTCCTGGGCTTAGACCCCAGCCCAGCTCCTACTTGTTGAAGCTGGGGAAACTTTCTTCACTTTCTCTCCATCTCAGTTTTCTCCTATGTCACAAGGATATAATAAAAGTACCTGACTCATACTGTTGTGAATATTAAACAAGTTATTGTGGGGAAAGTGCTTAAAGCAATGCCTGGCGCCAAGAAGTGCTTAATAAATATTAGCTGTGTGCCAGGAGCCACTGGTATTATAAAAGCCTCTGTTCTTGAAGAATGTCTAAACTCAGGGGGAGACAAGAAGTGCTTCTAAAGTACAGTCTGGGGACAATGGGATTGCCTGGTATTCAACATGAACTCAGAGTGCAGGGCAGGCTGTCAGAGCTTCAGGAAGCAGAGAAAGTGGCCTCAGAGAGCTGGGGAGACTTCTCTGAGGAGGGGACTGATGGGAAGGACTTGACTGGGAAAGAGTGTCAATAGCAAGGTGTCTGTGGGGACTCCAGCCCTGGTGAGAGAGCAAGAACCGGGCATCGCTTCACTTGGTTGTCCACATTTTAATGACTCCCCTCTATGTGTCGGACTCTGTATTGGGTGCCAAAGACACAGGCTGAACCAGGCAAGTTGGTGTTGAAACGAAGACCGTGAGCACTGTGTCAGGGAACTCGGGTAAGAGTCCCAGCAGGGTCACTCTGCGCTGTATGACCTTCGTCAGGCCATTCAACATCTCTGAGCTTTACTTTTTCATTTTGTAAAATGAGGACAATAACACTACCTTTGAACGGGGCCATTGTGAGAATTAAGTCAGCTTCCTCAATTGACTTCCAAAAGTCATCCCCGGCAAGTGATAGTCATTGTCGCTTTTCCTTCTTACGTGTGTCTTCCAAATTGAAAAGTTGTGTGGAACACAGCCCACGTCAGATACAGTTTCTGATTGAATGCATTGGATGTAAACCCAAAGATAAATGATTTGTGTGGCATTCGGACTCCCAAACTGTGGGATGGTCTAAACATGGATGAAGAGGATCTCAAAACAGTGAAGTCAATGAAGTCTGTTCCCTCACACCAACCCACAGACTATGTAAGAGATCTGTGATGAGAGAGCTACAGAAGTTGAGGATACATATTTAGTAACTTTTTTAAAAGGAAAGGTGCAGGCAGAGATGAAGACAATTAGATAGGTAGGCAGGAAGAGAGAGGAGGAAGAAGCATGTCCTTTTTTTTTTTTTTTAAATTTAGTTGTTCACACTGGTTGTTTCCTCCCTAGACTCATGGCCTGTGTGCCTTTGGAGGCGATTGAGCTACCTGCTACTGCACCAGGGCACACCGAATACTTAGAAACTTTTGTAGTAATTTTTCATTGCTGTGACATCCAAATACCTACTTGGTAGACTTGCCTCATTGAACAGGGTGCAGACTAGCCAGCTGACTTACAGGGTACATTGCATTCGGCACAAGCTTCATACCAGTCGTGCATTTAGACCACATCACAGTCCTTGGTAGACTAAAAATATTTTTAAATGGTCCTTTATAATAGATAATTTGAGAAACATTGTTGTATAGGTAAGCAGAGAACCGAAAGTTTGAGTGGGTTCGTCCGTATTCTAGGTGATTCAGAATTTAATAGAGAAAATTGATTTCACAAGTGATGGACAATCCGAGAAGCCAAACTAGAGATGATGATGCAGTGACCCAGAGACTGGCCACAGGAGGAAGCTGCTACCACTCCTAGGGCTGGGGGACAACAGGAGTATGTTGACTCAAGAGTCAGGTCGTGCAGAGGAAGAGGGAGTCATGGCTAGGACTTCCCAGGAGGAGCAGGAGCCATGAAAGAGACCTAGCCCCTTCCACTGATGCTACTGGAGACAAAGACAAAGAGAAAGACCCTGATTTTCCTTCTCTGCTTGTTTGTCAGCGCTCGGCCATGGCCTTCCATTGGTTGAAACCAGAAGCCAATGGGCAAGAGAACTTGAGAATAGGGGAAGAGCAGTGAATGGATTTAAGAGCAAATAAGCCAAGAACTGTCACGGGGGTGGGGGGGGGCAAGAGAAAACATGGAGCTAGCCAGAAGGGAGCTGACCTGACGATGTGGTGCTGTTAGATTAGGGCTTCTCACCGGCCTTCTGACTGGTCTTGAGGAAGACCAAGAAAGACAACACTTTCTTGAGATGTTTTGAATTTGGAGAAGTTGGGGAGAAAACACCATGAGGTCTGTTTCCAGATTATTTTCCCGCCAACGTCATCCATCTTGTAACTTCCAAGAGGCGGGGGGAATCATGAAGTCTGTGATGTCTTCCAATTTTGAAATGGAGTTGTTAGTCAAAAGATGTGTGCATTATGGAGAAGATTTAGGGGAAGTTCTTAAGACATGGAGAAAGAATTCCAGGGAAAAGTTTAAAGTACACACACACCAGGAGGTTGGGAGAATAGAACACTTATAAAAAGAACCTGCCAGGCTGAGATGTAAGGAGAAAATTGATATTAATGAAACATCATGAGCGAATTAAGACAGCCAAAGTGCTCTCAGATGTCTGTTGGGACTGCTCCTCTCACTGGCTTTTGGAAAAAGTTAGCATGTAAAACTTCCTCATAAACAAAAGTATTTTAAGAATTTCAACTTGGAGACATTCCTGGCTAACATCGCTCATGCAGTTGGGAATACCTTTGATTAATTCTGGCTGGTAATTAGGCTGCAGAGGGTGAGTGCCAAGCATTCCCAAAAGCTGCATGAAGGGCAAGGAGGGAAGGCAGGGCACCCAGGGGAGAGTTCCCACCACCTCACTTTCTGCCAGAGGGTGAGCTGGGTGGCAACTTCTGGTTTTAGACAGGAGCCCAGTACACCCTCAGACCAGCTCAGGCCATAGCTATCACCAAAAGCACTCTGTGTATGACTAATGAAGACTCCATGTGGGGTGTCTGGCCAGCTCATGTCTCCTTTCTCTGAGAACAGCCTCTTCCTAAACTATGGCCATATTGAAATCACAAGATGCTGGTCCTGGATGTAGTGCGTTGAACCAGGAATGGTCACTTGACTAACGCGGAGCCAATCCGATTCTCTGTCTCCCCAGCATTTGGAACTAGCATTTACAGATGCCAGTTTCTATTTGTTGCTTGAAAGGTGGGAGGGTGAGCTCAGGAAATGCTGGCTGCCTTTCACAGAAAAGCCAGTTTACAGAGAAAGGAGGATGCAGAAGATCCAGAGCAAAGAAATGATTCAAGACAATGAGACTAAAGAGAGAAACAGATTACGGAGCTTCTGTGAGGCTGAGCTGCGTGCGTGGTCTTTTCTTGGGTTTTGAGAACCACATCCCATAAAGAGTTCCCGTTTGTTCCTTTGGGTTTCTGTTCTTTGTCATTCAGACACCAACAGGATTAGAGAATGATGGTCTCAATGTCATTGCCTCCGATGACTTCAGAGTCAACAGATGAGATTAGTCAACAATGCTTTCTTATTGCTCACTTCAATTCAGGAAACATCTAGACAATGCCTTTTAATTTTCACTTCCATTTGAAGATAGCAATAGAGAGGTATATAAACATGCTGTGCAATTTGATGGTTCTCCAAAAGCCACCTTGTCCAAAAGCAGCCTCTGTCCACCCACCTATGTCCCACCTGTAGAGGGGACACTCTTCATTCAACTATCTGTAGGTCAGCACAGTCAAGTGGGTGAGGAGAGAGCCCATTGTACAGCTGGTGTGACTGAGGCTCAGAGCTTAGATGACTACTCTTTCAGTCTCTAATACCGTTCTGGGCACCAAGTTTGTCATTTGATAACACCATAGGCACCAACCCAAGCTGCGAGCTAGCTCAGATTCCCCGGCTGCTATCAGCCCATCAACAAGGCTGTGCTCCTAGGAGGGATTCGGCAACTGTCTCTGGGACATCACTATCACAATGCACCTTAGAATCACTTGAGTTTTGGGGGAAGAAAATCTGATGACTGGATCGCACTTCAGACAACTGAATCATAGTCTCTGTGTTTGGGACCTGGGAGTCATCATGTCTTTTTTTTTTTAAAGTTCCCAAGATGACTCTGAAATGCAATCGGGGAGGAGAAATACACAACTGGTGAGTTACTTTTGGAAAGAGCAGAGATTAATTGAGCTAGAGAGTCCTACGTCTTCACCATGAAGCATGAATCCCCTGAGTCCCTTGCCTGGGATGCGTGGGAGAAAGGGAAGACAAGGGAAGACAGAGACAGAATGGAGTTTAGATGTTCCCCGTCACCACTGAGGTCAAACTGGCTTAGACAGTCTTTAGACGTTTGACACAATCAGTTCAGCATCAGTTCATTAGACAAGATACTTCATTAATGTGAACTTAGGTGAGAATGTATGAATGCTTTTAAAATCTAGAGAAACAGCTTTGTTCAACAGAGGAGAGATGGCTAGTTCTTTGACCTGCTTAAGCACCAGCTGAATGCATGTGTGTTTTGTGTACATTCATATGGACACACACACACACACACACACACACACACGCACGCACCAAGGTGGGCTTGCTAATAATACATTGGATTTTAGTTAGTCATTAAAGTCAGTCCTTGGGGACCACTATTTGCCAAACACTGTTCCTGGCATATGGTGGAGACTCGATAAATATTTGTTGAATTAATGAATAAATGAACATATTGTCATTGTAGAAGTCACCACATGCTCTTTGGATTAGAGAAGGCTTGGAAAGAAATGTATTGTTTTGAGATCTAAACAAAAATGAACTGACTTGCCTCTCCAGGACCTGGGAGATCATTGGCCAAAATCTCCCAGATTTTGGCTGGAAATTTTCCACTTGTTTTACTTTCAAGGTTCCCAAGTTCTAACCTGTTCCTTCTACATACTCCAAGGCTGTCTCAATTTCAGTCCAAAATAAAGGGGCATGGGTGGGACATCTGTAGTCATACATGTGCTGTAGGGGAAGTGGACCCCTGCACTTGGCTCCTGCTCTGGGCATCCCCATCTCAGGAGAGTCTGCCAGCCCAGAGCCCCTCCGACTTACCACCTGAAGTAGCAATAAGGGCAGACATCATGAGCTCAGAAGTCCCGTGATTTAGGCGCATTGCCTGCAAGACTGCAGGCTCTGAACAAAACTGTACTCCCCACCCTAATTCCTATATTGGAGCCCTAACCGCCAAGGTGACTATATTTGGTGAGAGAGCCTGTAAATAAGGTTAAGTGAGGTCCAAAGGGTGGGTCCTAATTTGGGGGCCTCCCAGGAAGAGATACAGAGAATCCCCTTGAAGTCAAAGGAAAAGGCATAGAAGGACAACATCAGAGGAGAGTACAAGGGACATCACTGAAGTCTCTTGAACGATTCACAGATATTATAATTTACTTGACAAAGTTTCCGTTTACATTAAAATTAAAAGTAGTTCCTTAAAACCTGTTTTCTGGAGTTTCATCAAATCCCAACCTTATCTCCAATTACCTTCCCAGGTGCATCTGCCCAGTTTGAAAATTACCGGTCGAGCTGAGTCAACATGAGAGTGAGCAGGACAGCCGTGACCCTGGCAGGAGGTGAGCTTGCAAAGAGGAGGGGCTGAGAGACATAGCTGACTGCAGCCAGACAATGTAAGATGGGGAAACTGAATGGCGGATGAAACCAGTCTTCAGCCTTACCTGGGAGGTGAATTGAGCGCACACGCTGAGCATGGGCTGGTGGGACAAGGAGGGAATAAAGCCAGTGAGGTTACTGTTGTGGGCAGCTGGAGTGTGATCCCATCTTGGTTGCTGTGAGAGTCAGGGCAGAATGCACTTCAGTTTCCTTCCCAAGAAGGGTGTGCGCTGGGGTGCACCAGATGCAGTCACGTCTGAAGTAAGGCAGAGAAAGCCCTGAGGCAGAGACGCAGATTCTGGCAGCACGGCCAGAGGGCACCGAGAGGGGCCCAGGGGTGGGGGCAGGGCCCACAGGCCCCTGCTGCACCTGGCCGCCATGTTTGATGCTGCTGCCTCTGCTTGAAACCATTATAGCCAGCCCTGACAACAAAAAGGAAATTGCCTCTTATTCCGGTCTCATTTCGGTGTCCTGTTGGCATTATGGTGCAGCCTTGGGAAGGCATGGATCCAGGAAGTTGCTCGCTGTCTGTGAAGAGACATGTCACTCACCTGTGTAGCTTTGTCCTCTCACATGCCAGCCGGGGCTGACCTTGACAGGGCAGACAATGTCAGCACCTGGGTCCTCTCTTTCCTCCTCTCCCATCCAGTCAGTTTTGCGCTTTCCTTCTGGAACACTTAAATTCCTGGAGCCCTCTGCTCTCCTGCTCATTCTAAGACTATCAGCCAACTGGTTTCGCTGGTGAGTTGTGGGGGGATTAATTGGAGGGGAGGGATTAACAAACCCGTTCCAAGTCAAATCTCCAGATCAGGATCATTAAAAATGATGCCTTTTTAAGTACTTCCATCTTTGCTGGCGTCCCTTTGCTGACCAAAGGAAGAACAGCAGACTCCAGATAATGGGCCCCAATCTGCCCTTGTGGCCACAACATTTCCTGGAACCAAAGGGCTGGTAAGAAGTACAAATGAGAGGGGCACGTTCATCTGCCAGCCCTGCTGAGAGGGGAGCTAATCTTCACCATAGACATGCTTTAGTCTGAGAACCCGTCCCATAAACCCAGCGCAGAGGGCTGTTTTCAGATTAGAGAGCCTGTCGACAGTCTCTCTTTCAAAGGATCTATGGTTTCTGCCTTTTAGCTTCGGGAACCAGGCCCCCACCCAGCCCCTGCTGGGTTTATTTTACCAAAGGTGCCAGCCAAGAGCATTGTTTTCCTGTCTTACTGCACACCAGCTCTGGGGTCAGGACTGACTACATTTTTTGGATCAAGAGAGCTTTTTCTGGCCCTTTCTCAACTTGTTCCCCTTTCTCAGATGCTGTAAACAGAGACCTGGGAAGCCAGCCCGCAGAGGCACCTCAGGACTCCTGCCTGCGGGAGCATCGTCTCCACTGAGTGGTAGTGGTCAATGGGAATGGGGCAGGTATACGGACACGAAGCCAACTGTGTGGGCCTTGAAATGCATTGCGTGAGCACAGGGCCCACTGTGTATGTCTGTGCTTGGGTGAGCCACTTACCTTTCCTCTGTTCTTGTTTCCCTGAAATGGAAGTGATGGTAGAGTCTACCCCATGGAGCTTTGTAAGCTAAAATGAGGTAATGTACCAAGCTCCATGCTTGGTACACACCAAGAGCTTAGGAAACGAGCACTGGTTTTGCCTTTCTTCTTGCTCTCCTTCCTCCTCCGCCTCCCTCCGCATGATCATCACCGTCACCGTCATCATCATCATCATCATCATGGTTTCCAGCAATACCAACAGTGAGCAAGGCTTTCAGAAGGAGCAGAGATAGCTTCTTAAATAACAAAGATGTGGAGATGTGCTTTGAAGAAGGGGAAGAATTGGGGAGGGCATGAAGGGGGGTGGACAGGAGAGCATTTCAAGTGGAGGGACCCAGGTGAGACACGAGAAGAAAGAGGCCCACACGTGCTTCAGGATCCCAGGGTAATGTATTTGACAGGAGTAAGCACAGGAGATGTATAGAGGGGTAAGTGAGAATGAAGAGGTAAGCTAGACCGGGCCTAAATGCCAGATTCAGGGGTGATGGGTGTCACCCATAACTTTAAGCTAGGAAACTGATTTCACCTGAACAGGAACTGCTTAGGAAAAACAAATCTACTTTCTAGAAGAGATCAAACTTCTCAGATAAGGGAATTCTCTTTTGGTCTTAACAAAACCGCCAACAAGACCACATACTTGGATGTTCCATTTGTCAAATTACATCCTTTGCTTAGACAGCAAAGCTGAGGCCTGCATGCAGCGCCTGCAGTGGGCAGGGGACAGTTGATTGGACAGTATTGAATTTGTTCAGACCCCTGCAATTCCCTTAGAAGGGGCCATGGATCCAGGGTCAATTTACCCTTGACCCGAAGCCACAAAGTTGATAATCAGCCATCACAGTCTATGGGGGAGATGAACTCCATTGTGGAGCGGTTCAATAAATCTGCTATTAGCAGGGAAAGTGCTTACATGCACTTAAAAAATTTTAAACAACAAAATAAGAGCCCTTGATTGACAAGGCATCAATAAAACTGTGTGCGTGCACTGCTGACCTCCCCCGCCCCCAGCTGCCAATCTGTGTTTATTAGAAATCAGTTCCTATACATAGCTTGTGGCAAAGAAAACAGAAAGATGCTTCTCAGATGTGTGGCTGCGAAATGCTAACTGTTTAATATTTGGCTTTGGGTTCAATTTAGATGCTCTTTTGCTGCTGCTGAGATGAGGGGTCAGCAGTGAGGGGTGGCAGGCAGGAGGTGGCCCATCCTTGTTTAATGTCCACTTTGGAGGCAGAAGTGCTGATTTTCCACCCCAGAGCTATTCTTCCTTTTTGATGACCAACTGAACCCCAGTTTGTTTTCAGGATAGTAATGTACTACACTAAAAGAGCAATGATGTTCCCCTTCTTCTCTGAAGTTAGGGTGGACCACCTCATTCTGCCCAATGAGACCCAAGCTGAGGGTATTTTGGGGAAAATGTTTGCCAGCTTTATACCTGGACTATCTCTTTCTCTTTCTTCCTTCAAGTTTCCTCCTGTGTGGAATGTAGATGCAAGTTGGGAACTACAGCAGCCCTTTTGTGACTCGAGGTTTCAATTGAAGATGAAGGCCACAGTGCTAAGGATGGTGGAGCAGAAGGCTTTTGATTGTTCATAGACTTTTGGTTGTTCTTCTGATAGATTCTTCTATCATAAAAATAAACTTTATTTTGTTTAACACGCTGTAGAAGGATCGTTGATTGCCACTGAATACATCGCTAACTGATGCAATCTACTCCCAAAGCTATCCCATATGTGCGCGGCAAGTATGTGAAGATCATCTGTCCAGCACTGGCTGAGACTGAATGTAGCTGAAGTAGAGAAACAGTAATTAAGAGCAGAGTGTGGTGCTCGATGTGGGTTCAAACCTAGGAGCCAGCTGCCGCTTGCTAGCTGTGTGGCCTTGGTGGAGTCTCTTTATCAGTCTTTGCCTATCTCTAAAGTGGGAGTAATCATGGTATTTGCTCAATTAGATGTTAGGAGATTCCCATGGTGAATGGAAAACTTCCTCTTGCAGGAAAATATGAGGCCGGAAGAAGGCTGAGTCACTTCACCTGGGCCAGGTGGAACAGTGTGGCAGACAGGGAGAGGAGACTAATCACAGGAAGAAAGCTCACAGCAGAGAGCTCTGGGTCAGGAGTCCAGAGTCAGATGTGCTTCATCACATGCACACACTTTCTCACGATCCAAGGAGAGATGCCATGGCATGGGTTCTGCCCTGGATGGTCTCCCATGGGTGACTTCCTGAGCTTTGCCATCATCTTACCACACCTTCATTGCACAACCTTTACTGGAACCCCAGGCCCCGGGCTTGTGCTGAGCACATTACATTTACTGTCTCATTGCTTCTCTCATCATGCCTGTGAGTGGGAGGCATTAACCCTATTGGCTGGCGGACAACTGAGGTTCACAGAGTTGATCACCCCTTCAACACATCTTTTTACCAGCTAAGCCTTATCTCATTAAATCCTTAAAAAGATGTTATGAAATAGATACTATGATCCTTCCTTTTAGGGGTCAGAGAACTTATTGATTTCATTTATTCATCCATTGAATTCTACAGTAGGTCAACTGGATTCTCTACCAAGGTGCAGAAGTGACCAGGGCAGAGCCCAGACCAGCTGTCCCCCTGGAGGGCTGTCCTTGCATGCCCTTTCCTCCTGGGATCAGGGTTTGACCTGTCATGGTCATTCCCTGTCTACAGGCCTGAAGGTGGTGGGTGAGTGTAACAAGGCTCCAGGTGCCTTCCCAGAACCCTGACCTCTGGTCTGGGTCTCAGCTTTGCCACATTGGTGGTCCTATACTGGTTCATTTCAGCTTTGTATTTGCTTTCCAAGGGAGCCGACACTGAGACCCTTTTCTCCATCTGACTGATGAAGACTGAGGCAAGTCCTTTAGTCTGTGCAAGCTCACGTGGCTCGGAAGCGTAGTGGGTCCTCTGGTGTGCTACTCACACCCCTGTACCAGACGGCTGCCTGCGGCCTTCAGTGACTGTGATTATTGGCTGCTAATGGCACCCAGGTACCCCTTTATCCAGACAATTGTCCTCAGCAGATGTAAAATTCCGGAAAGCAACCTGCAGCCAATGACTGAGTCAAGGGGACCAAAATCTGGACAATTTGCCCAACAGGGACCTACCCCTGAACGATAGCTCATGCTCCGGAGTCCCCCTGAGGAAGCGTCCAGCTCAGACCACGTTCTCGCTTAGACCCTTAGGTCCTTCCCACTAGCCTGATGAGCACCCTGTGGTAAGAAGAACAATAATATGAAGTATAACTCGCATCAAGACTTCACTCTATGCCAGGTGCAAGTCTAGTGACTTCACATCTATGACTTGGTTTATATCTTGCTGAAACTCTCCTGAGAAAGATATTGCTTCTATTTTGCAGGTGAGAAAACAAGTCCTGAGAAATGCTACTAAGGGGGAGCATCATTGGCGACCCTGCCCTCCCAACTCCTCAGTGGGGCTCTTTCTGCCCCCTTTCTGAGAAAGGAGGCCTCCCCATCCTACAAAGTTAGGTGATAATTTGTTCAAAAGTTTCCCAAAGCATGTCTCACCTTATTCTCTGGGTGTAGAAAGACAGTGGTAAAGCTTGGCACCAGCACCATGGCACAACTAAATAACCTGCTCTTGTAGCCTGAATTATGCAAAAAGGGGAGGAAAGACTGATCACAAAATGTGGACTTTCAGATTCAATCAATATTTCATCAGCTTAAGAAATGAAAGCTCTCCAGGATCCCAGTACCCTGTGAGGCAGAAAATGCAGTAGGAAAGAAACTCAGTCCTCATACTTTACCTGTCCCTTGCAGGTATTTTTACCTCCCTTTGGGACATAGCAGCTCCCCAGGTACACATGTCTCTGCTCTTTCCATTCAGGATCTGAGCCACTTGGAGACTCTAGGCATCTCAAGGCTACCAGTGACTGTGGGGGTCATCTAGCCCAGTGCAGAAATGATTAACATCGTAGTATGATTAGTTGACACACAATGATCGCTTACTATTTAATGGACACTCGCATGTTTATTGCTCTCAGCCCTGCCAGCGGGTAAGTCCTACAGATGGTTCCAACTTGCAGAAGAAGAAATGAAGTACAAAAAGTTTAAGTCACTTGTTTAAAATCATATAGAAAGTAAGTGTATTTGTTAAGGCAGCGATTGCTCTGTAACAAATAACCACCAAAATACTAATTGAACACAATAGACATTTACCTTTAGACCTCCCCAACCCCAACATTCCAGTGTCACTGCAGGGACCCAGGCTCTTTCCATCTTGTAGCTCTGCTCTACCCTAAAGTCTCACCTCTATCAGCCAGAGCCACCTGGTGAAAGAAGAGCAAGACCACAGAGAAGGGGCATCTGCGTCTTAGAGTCCTGGCCCAGAATTGGAATGTATCACTTCCTTCCACATCCCACTGAAGTCAGTGATGTGACCACATTTTCATGTGAAGAAAGGCATATGTTTCTCAGGGACAACTCTGCGGTGTGGATGATGCCAATGTGATCGCATCTAGTTGGTTGACAGCTAGACAGACATCACAGAGAGAACTCCCTGAAAGTAGCAAGGGGGAGGGGCAAGAAGAAGGCACTGTCATATCATCTGTCTCCTTTAACACGGAATGTAAAAATTCCCTCAGAACCCTTCGAGAAGTCTTCCACTTAGTCCAGAGCTGGGCCATATGTTCATTCATACCTGCAAGGGAAGCTGGGAAAAAATGAGAATGGGCATGTTCCATCATCTGGGACTGGGTACACTACCTTCTGTAACGAAAGCAGAATTCAATTAACAACAAAGAAGGAGAGGGGAAATGAGCATTAAGCAGTCAGCTCCTTGAGTCGCCCGCATAGTCACTTGCTAACACAAACGCTGACTGAGTACCTGCGCTTGCTCCTGGGAGAGGTATCCTTTCTATTACCTAAGGCCATGCTGACTCCCACCCGAGGGCACAGAAACTGCCCTTACCAAGGTTACCAGGAGCCCCCAAGTTGATTCATCCCAGAGACATCTTCTAGGAATCTTCCTCGACCTCGTGGTCGGTAAGATGCTTTTGCCAGGTCAAGCTTCACCTCTCTTTGGTGACCAGAAGCAAATCCCAGGGCCCCAGGGTCAGAGGTGGACAGAGCATTCCCGCAGGCGGAGATCCTCTCGTCTAGCATGCCATCGGTAGAAAGCATGACGATCTGGGAGCCTTACCGGCACACTTTCCCTCTGCCTGGTTCCCTGGACGGGAGCCGCGAGGGGTCTTTCCCATCATTTCTGATGATTGAACCAAGTTCATGTTCAGAATGTATAGAAAGTTATTTGGGCCAAATTTCCATGTTAACTGTTCAGATCAAAAATGCTCAATGTCAGTTAAATTTAGGTGGATTATAAGACAGCACAGTCAAGATCAAGAACATGTGGCCTGATTTGATTTAACCCAGAGAAGAAATGCCTTTTCCCTTCTGCTGAGCTATAACATTATACATATAAAGATACATACTTGCTTGCTCTCTGCCAGAAATGTCAACTGCTTTTGATCTCTCCCTTTAGATATTAAAGTTTCCCCTGCTCGCCCCTCTCTATGGCTGGCCCCTTAAGGGTTTTCAAACCAATAAACAAGCCTGGAGCTGCTGAGAGGGTGGAAGCTGTTTGCCTTTTTGAGCTGGGGCCCTGTGGCCCGAAGGTCGTGTTTAATCAGCCTCAAGGTTTTGGTTAACATTGACTTAGAGTTTAAAATAGCATTTCAATAACTTCAGCCCCTAGAAAGGGAGGGAACTAGGGGAGGAGGGAGACAGAGGCACGTGGGTTGGGGGGTTGTGTGTTTGTTGTTAAGGTTCTGAAGCAAATGAGCTGTGCTTGGCTGGTGGCCATACAGAGAGCTGCCCTTGTCACCTCGGGTAGGAGCCCGTCCCCAATGCTAGATCCAGGTCCTGAGTGCCCCCAGTTATAGGACTTATTGCGACAGGATGCCAACTGGAGATTGGAGTTACATTTCTTTCCCCTCTTCTGCTCAGACTTGAAAGACAGATGATGTTCTTTAGAGGAGCAGAGGGGCACCCTTTGTGGATTTCTCGGTGAAACCCCCCATATGGGAGGAGGGAGAGAGTCAAGGCATGACTATCGTCCCTACAAACTGATTACACACTCATCCAAGACTGAAGACGGTTGGAATCACTCACCACTGCTTCTTCACTGACAGGGGTCTTTCATGTCACATGAGGTCCCACGCAGTGGGGATGTGGCTGCTTCTGCCCTCTCCATTCTCCTCGCTCTTGACTCTCCCACTGCTGCATCCGGTGATGCCCTATCCTTGGCACCTGCGGTGGGCAGGGTCCCTCTCAGACAAATTCCAGTCTTTTCTTACCAGAATCTGCCTATGAAAGCATTCTTCCCATGCATGGTTATTTTTAGAATTGCTCTCCTCATCTAATGAACCAATGATTCAGGGGCTACTCACCGGCAGAGCATCAAATAGTGAAGAAGCCCTGCAGTAATCAGGCAAGGCTAAGCTCATCTGCAGTAACAAAATAACCTTGACTGCCCTCTGCCTTAGCCAGGAGAGGTCCATGGTCATCCATGAAAACCCTGAAGCATCTGGTCTCCACGCAGTGACTTAGTAACTCAGATAGCGTTCACCGTCTCAGCACCTGGCATCCATGACCACTGAAGAGACCAGTGGAAGGTTGAGAATCAGCTTTGAGATACGCTGGCCTAGCAGTGACACTGCAGCCCTCTGACCAGAACTAATCACATGGCCTTCCTACTGTGAGGGATCTGGGCGATTCCTGGTGACATACGGCATTAGGTGAGCAGGACCTCCTCTGTCCCCCATCCCCACCTCTGCATCTTGAGCTTGACAGACCTGAAGCGGACTCATGGACTCTTGCTAGGGTAGGGAGAAATTCATATCTGAACTTACTGTTGGGGCTGGGCTGGGATATGCCAGAACCTTGAAGCAGAGGATGGAAGGGGCATCCTAAACAAAAGAATATTTTGTATTTTCTATGAGCCGGACATGTACCAGAAGGCTGGAGGCAGATGCCTGCAGGGAAGAGACTCTAAGTGACCCCATATATCCCAGCCCGCCAGCCTGCAATCTCTGCTGGGCCTTCCAATGCCATAATTGCCCAGAGAAGCAGGAAGCCCCCATTCAAGGCTCTGCTGCCTGGTTCCTGGCTCCTCTGGGCCCTGGGCTCCCACTGCCCAAGCCAAACGCACAGGGAAGATCAAGCTGAGAAATACTGCCATCGCTATTTTTCAGGTCAGGCTGTGTTGCTTTCTTTGATGACATAGTCAGGCATGGACACAAGAGGAAACATAGGAGACACTCAGGAAGACATATTGATTGTACTCACAGAGCCAGAGGCAGGAGGAGCAGCCTGTCACTCAAGGCCATAGGGGAGAGGGACAAGGGTGATCAGGAGGCAGCGGGGTGCTGAGTCCTTCGGCTACCCCTTCATTGGGGTTTCTGAGGGAAGAGCAGGTGGGGCAGGTTAAACCATCTAGGATGACTAGTTTGGAGAATTCCGGACGACTGGACTAGAGGAGTGGTCTCTGTGCTAGGCGCTTGCTCTGAGGGCGAAGGCAGAGGAGACTGCCTCCTGGGGAGCGTGGCCACTGGAGAAGTTAGGAAAGTAGAGAAGCCCTCTGCAGAGGACTCTGGGTGGGTGCATTTGCATATCAAACCATGCCGTCTGCTGTGGCTGGGAAACGGCAGGGAAACGGCTGGCCCAGGGAAAGTCATGTCATAGCCAGCCAGACGTTTTAACCTGTCAAAACATCATAAAACACAGTACGCTAAAATATAGATGCAAGACGTGGGTCCTCGTTCAAAGCAATCAAAGTTTAGAATCATGAAGACAGTCTCATTTTTGGCAGAAATGGACTTGGAGACCCAGATACACTGAGTTCAGTGCAGGCTCGGAGCGGGGACGGGACAGTGGGAAACGAGCCCGGTGCTCTTCCAACTGCTCACTCAAGACCTTGTGCTCCATCTCTGGTGTCTGTATCCCTTCTCTGACTCTTAGAAACTCTGGTGTACAAGGTTCTTACCCAGAAGAAAGGAAACCCCAAACTCACTCCCTCAAGGCCTGCCTCAGAGGCATACACTAGAAAGTACCCCGAAAGATACAGTCTGGAAAAGGAAGCCCCTCACCGACGCCCACCTACTACATGAGACCCACTGGAGTACAGGCAGAATGGAGAGGACATGTTTCCTCTAGCACATGGAAGCAGATGCTTCCCAAAGCCTGCGGATTACTCGTCTGGCGCACATGCCGACTGCTAATTAAGTTTCACTATTTACCTCTGGAAAGAAGGGGCTTCCCAGGCTCTGGAGAGGACCTGCCCCTCCCCTCTCTCCCTTCCATCCTCCACCCCATTCAGACCCAGAAACACCCTGGTTCTGGGAGGAAGGTTGGGTAAGTATTTGGGGTCTGGAGAAGGAGAGACGTTATACAAACTCATGCCTCCCCGCCAAGGCTGTCTCTGCCAGTTTAGGCCAAGGTTAGGGGCTCTGGGGGCAAGACAATGAAACAGTTCAGTGAAAGCTAATTAGCTCCCTCTAGTCACTTGACTTTGACATCTCTGAAGGTTATGTTCCTCATTTGTAAAGTGGGCGATATAACCTCTGAGGTTTGTTGGGGAGATTAGAGGCAATCTGCTAGATGCCCACTAAGTGTCCTTTTGCCCTTCCTCATTTCTTACAGGCCCAGGATTTTTTATTTGGCAGCAGAGTGCCCAAATTTAAGACTATATTTCTTGGCATCTCTTTCAGTTAAGGGTGACCCTTGAGAAGTAAGTGGGAGTCATTGGTGGAGGTGGTGGACTTTCCAGGAATATTACAAAGGTCTGCCTCAACTGAAAGACATGCCTATTATTTTTCCTTCTTTGTTTCATTCTGCTCTTTTCTGGAATACAAGCTTGATGGCTGGAGCTACAGCAGCCATCTTAGAATGAGTCCATGTACTAAAGATGGTGAAACAAAAAGATGGGGGTGCCCTGATGGCCTGGACTATTTCTCGATTTCTTTGAAGGGATGAAGAATGAACCTCTATTTTTGTTTAAGCAGGGGTTCTCAAACTGAAGCATACATTAGAATTACCTGGAAGGCCTGTTGGAGCTAAGTAAACTGGGCTCCAGCCCCAAGCATTTCAGACTCCGTAGTCCTAGAGCGGGGTCTTAGGAGTTTATTTTTACCATGGTCCCAGGTATGGGAATCACACTTTAAGAACCACTGATTCAAGTCACCACCAATCAGGCTTTCTATTTTATGAAGCAGAAGCCAGTCCTCCTTACATAGCAAGATAAGGGCTTTCTCACTCAATATATGTGATTGATATGTTTGAACACTGCTTTTGAACAGTGATAGTGAAGGGACTATCTGTTCCCCTTTCATGACCCAACCATGGGACTAAAATCAAGTCTCGAGGGATTGAATGGGAGGGGAAATGTGCCATGATGGTCAGCCTGCCCACCACGCTGAAGTGCAGCTTGACCTCAAGAACACTAGAGGAGACAGACTACCCCGAGGCCTTTGTGTGGGGCAAGGCTGAGGCCCCACTTTCCCCCACCCTATCATATAGCCCCTCCTGTTCCTCCAAGTTCTTGAGAAACATAACAAGTATATTACACGATGAGAAAACAAAATTTAAGCAGGGACCATGAATGGAATGTTCCCTGAGCCAAGCCCTCCACATCTATTATCTCAATGAATTCTCACCCCCATTTCACAGGTGATAGAACTGAAATTAGCAAAGGGTGAATCACTTGTCCACAGTGATAAAACATTCACAGCGAGTGATGGAACCTAGAACTGAACATGTCTGATTGTAAATGCCACATTCCCATCAACCCTGTAAGGCTGGAGTCACCCCTGTCTTACCACTGGAGTGGCAGAGACAAGAAAACAAGAAGCCTTTGGGAGGGTTGGGGAGAGTTGGCTCCATCAGCTCTGGGACCATCCTCCCACCCCTGTGTCATGGACACGCCTTAAGAGCTGAACACTGAACCCTGTAGAGGGTGAGCAGAGGGGACCCCTCCACTGGGCAGGTGGCTGTCTTGACGGATCGGAAGCCATGCCTCTCCTGAGGCGAGTGGGTCAATGGCCTTGCACTGCCAGCTGTTGCAATAAAATATGAAGTTCGGAAACTCCAGGAATCCTCCCTCCACTGAGTGATGACCTTGTAATTGGCTCCCAAGCTTGCTTGATTTATCAGCTTCAACCTGGGCAGCCAGAAAGGAATGAATTAGCTTAAGGGCCTGCAGATAAGAGCAGGGTCCCCATGAAGAGCCATGCCATGGGCATGGGGGCCGTTTGTCACCACCAGGCTCCGCTTAATTGTGGGAAGATGAAGCAGGAAGTATCGATGGCACTGTGTAAATCACGGTCTTTCATAGTACGACTGAGGCCTAGCTGGCCAGAAGGACACTCCTATTTGGAGGGAACCCTGGCCCATAGACTGGCTCCTCTGCCTCCTTTCATGCTGCATGAAAGAGGAGCTTGGGTATGGACCACAAGAGGGTCCTGGATGAAGGGACTGGGGAGCCAAGTGCTGTTATAGTCCAGGAACCTGGTTCACTGTCCATCAGTGACCAGAGTACAAATCCTGATGCTGCCGCTTAATGACCGAAGGACATGGTCATGGGTGATCATGTCACCACCACCGTTTGCCCACCCCTGCTTGGCATCAGGGTTAAAAGCACCAACTCTGAATTTTCATCTGGGCCTTTTACCAATTGTGTGGCCTCGAACAAGTTACTTGAGCTCTCTGTACCTCAGTTTCCTCATCTGTCAAACAGGATAATAATACCACTTACAGAGCTATCTTAAGTTTGCTGGGGTCACCATGACAAACGGCCACAACCTGAGTGGCTTACAAAAGAAATATGTTCTGTCACAGTTCTGGAGGCTAGAAGTTTGAGGTGTGGCCAGGCCCGTGCTCCCGCTGAAGGCTCCAAGAGAGACTCCTTCCCTGGCTGTCTGTCTGTCCTCCTGGTGGCTCTGCCGCATAGTGCTTGTGGTCCATTGCTCCAGTCTCTGCCTCCGTCTCACACGGCCTTCTCTCCTCTGGGTCTGCTCTCTCTGGCTCCTATAAAGAGCCTGTCGTTGGATTCGGGGCCCATGCAGATGCTCCAGGATCTTATCCCAAGTGCCTCACCTGAACTGCATTTATCAAGACCCTTTCCAAACCAGATTCACAGATTCTGGTTTGGGACGTGGACATGTCTCTTTTATGGGGGGCTTAGGAGGGACTCCATTTAACCCAGTAAAGAATCATTGTGAGAATTAACGATTTAATATTTTTCAAGTTCTTAGGAGAGGATCTGGCACCAGTAACTGAAATCTGAAAGTGTGTATACATATACATAAAACATACATAATATGTTATATATTATATATATGTTAGCATATATACATGCAATATATTATACAGTAATATATAGCTTATTAGTGTAAATATTCATCTCTGTACACATTAATGCATATCAATTTATGGCAGAGCAGCAAGCTTGTGTACAGATTAAAGGTGTGATGAGCATATGAAGCGTCACTGCACTCAGGGCAGAGGAGTGCTGTGTGCACAGTGGGTCTTGTTACCACGCCTTGTGCCAGGCCCAGGGGTGGGGTGGGACAGCCACCCAGCAATTCCGTAGATACCGAGCACCCATTATGCCGCGTGCTTGTCAGGCACTGGAGTGACAGAAAGGGCTAGCACATAAGGACACCAGACATAGTCCACACACATCCTGAGGAGCCAGGTTGAGACACAGGGCTGGGAAGAGCAACCAAAATGAACAACTAAACAAAATAAATGAAGTGTTTCTTCCACCCCTCTTTCTCTCTCTTCCTGCCTGACTGCCTACTCACCTTCATTCCTGCCTGCAACTTTCCTTAAAAAAAAAGAAAAGAAAAAGAAAAAAGTCGCTTGCCCTCCTGGGTCCGACACTGTGGGTGGAAAATGACCGATAAGCACATACAGATATAATGCAGAGCCAGCCAGCAGTAAGGAAGAGGGGCGGGAAAATAGCTACCGGAAGTTAAGTAGTAGCCGGAAGTTAAGTTCCCTCCCGCTAACCATGGACCCCGGGAGCCAGAAGTACAGAGGGTTAGTCTGCACCCGCCCGCCTTGGTGCTGCTGGGGGGCAGCCGGGGGCGGGGCTGCAGTGGCACCCAGGACCCTTCAGTGTGGACGGGAAGAGGTGGGCTCTGAGGTGGAGGGAAGGTGCACAGCAGCAGCCAGTGGGAGGAGGCCTGCAGGATGGGACGTGCTGAGGCAGGCAGGGCGCCAGCTGGCTGGGCTCTGGGCAGCTGGGTGTGGCCTGGCCACGCTGCCAAGGTCAAGGGGGGGGGGCTGTAAAGTCTCCGAGCCCCTTCTCGCTGGCAGCTGGGCACCCACTTGCTATGGTCTGAGCAGAAAGACAAGACCAAGGATGTGAGGCCATTTCCAGCTATTGCTTGTGTCCCATCTGTGAAGAGCCCACTGGCTAAAGCCAGTCACCGGGCTGAGCTCACGCTCTGGCCAGGAAAGCACCACCGTGTGGGGAGAGCAGCAAAGACCTGGCTATGAGGACGGGGAAAGAATTGGCGCAACAGCTGCATCTTCTATATATACCTAAAGCGTTCAGAACATGCTGACGCGGTGTGGGTGCTCTGTTAATTTGGAAGAATTAGATTATTATTTTCATATGTGTCTTACATGTCCGCCTTGCAGATTCAATCCCTAGCTAGACTTTGAATTGCTCGAAGAAGAGCAGAGAAGTGTGGAGGGAACACCATCCTGACACTTAACCACCTTCAGTAAAAGTGAGCACCTTGGCAGTAAGAACAATGGCAGCCAAGCTTGTTTTACAGATGAAGAAGGAGAGATTCAGAGAGATGGAGTAACTTGCCCAAGGACCCACAGCTAATGAGTGACAGGCATCCACATGACTGGTTGTCTTACTCTATTAGGACTCTGCTCAAAAGTCACCTTTGTAGGAGGATTTCCCTGTCCACTCTATCTAAAATGGCACCCCCTTTCTCTCAGTCCACTGTTAGTCGGCTTGTTTTTTCCACCTAACCTATTACCCATTTGATTCCTCTGCTTTGCTTCCCTCTGAGAGCAGGGACCTTGTCTGTCTGTCCCCTGCTGTGACCCTGGGATTTGGTATCTGGCTCATGGTAGGTTCTCAGTACCTAAGTTTATTGAACAAAGAATTGTCATGGGCTGTTATCTTTCTGGAAAACTAATGAAGTAGGTAAAATAGTCTTCCATTTTATGAATGGTAAGACTGAAGTTCATAGAGGCTATGGGATCTGCCTAGGATGACACAGGGAGTAAGCATGATTGCTGGAATTTGAGAACGTGACCCCGCACGACCCCAAATACTGATCATATCCCCCACAGCATGTTGCCTGGCTCAGACACCCAGACCAGGCAGCAGCCTGAGAGTAGCCATCATGCCTGCCCCCAACTCTGCCGCCGATTGGCCTGACAGGTGGCCCCTTCTGCATGGCTTGAGGGTGCCCATTCTTCAGCAGCGACATGACACAAAGGACGGGCTACTGGCATCAGAGGGCTGGCCCTAGTCCATTTCCCGCTCATTGAGCTGTGTCACTTTGGTTAATTTCACCTTCCTGGCCTTGAGCCTGGTTTCGAAGAGAGACCCAGGAGCCCCCACTGTGAGTGGAGGGGTGGGCAGTGGGCAGAGCTCAGAGTCCCTTCTCTGACTCCTGGCTTCACCCAGGAGAACTCTGCTTACCTGGTCTACAGACCAGGAGTTTCCTAGGAGGGCATCACTAAATATGCACCTGTCGAGCACGTGTGTGTGTGTGTGTGTGTGTGTGTGTGTGTGTGTGTGTGTAACAATACCATTGCTGGTGACCATACAGAGCCTCTGGAACTCTCACTCACTGCATGACCACTTCGGAAAGACATTTGGCAGTTTCTCAGAAAATTCTTTGTTTACCCTCCAGCCCAGCTGTTCACTGGTAGAGATTTACCGAAGAGGGGAGAAACGTATGCATCCACGAAGAACGGTACCCATGTTCACAGAAGCATGATTTGTGAGTCAGAAAGTAGAAACAAGGTAAGTGTCCTTCATGTGGACGGTGGATAAACTGTGGTCGTTCCGTGTGATGGATGCAATCGGATGGGACGAACTCTCGCTGCAGCAGAAGCGCTCAATCCCAAGTGCGTCCTGTTTCGTGAGACGCCTGTGCACTGTGGGATCCCACTT
The DNA here is from genome assembly GCA_004363575.1 of Solenodon paradoxus. Classification (NCBI taxonomy): domain Eukaryota; kingdom Metazoa; phylum Chordata; class Mammalia; order Eulipotyphla; family Solenodontidae; genus Solenodon; species Solenodon paradoxus. Next base: position 21,469 of record RJWH01001200.1, read on the forward strand.
GCACAAAGCTCTCAAAGAGGCAAGAATATGGAACGAAACATGCAGTGGTTCCCAGGAGGAGGCAGGCAGGGCTGGGGTCTACTGCCAAGGGGAAATGGGGCTTGAGAGAGGGGAGTTGGCACTCTTCTGTCTCTTGACTGTGGCAGTAGTCACAAGTAGTTTGTTAGAGTTTTATGCTGTAAGGCTGAATTTTACTGAATGTAAATTGTACCTTCATTTAATCTTAAGAAGAAAAATCTTCCCAATGAAATGTTCTGTTGCTACAAGACAAAGACTGGCAAATCCCCAAACTGGGGCAGTGGAGGCCTTTCCCAGCATGCCCTGTGGGTTCCTGGGCAGAGGCAGTGGCTGCCGCTCTTGCTCCAGCTGAGGCCAGAGGCTTGAATAACGGCTCTGACACCTGCGTCTGTGGGTGCTTTGCCTGGGGGGACATTGACCCTCCCACACCCGCCCTGTGTGACCTCCAGGGAATAAGTGCTGACCCCTGCTGTCTCCATCTTCTTTTCCCACCATCCTGGTCTCAAGGTCAGAAAACTTTGATCCATCCTATGTCTGGGAAAGGCTTTCAGGTGGAGTAAGGGTGCTGGGGCTGAGACAGCTGGAAGCCAGCACTTTAGAGGGCGGAGTTGGTGCTGGAACTGATCTTTTGTCCTGGCGCCACCAGCCCCTCCAGGCCTGGGGGCTGGGACAAGGCACCTTGCAGAGCTGGGATGGGAAGCCAAGGGCTCCCAGAACACCCTGCTGCCAAGTTGCCTGGCCCAGGTTTCACTGCCCAGCCCGAATGTGAGGAGGAGAAGGGCCTCAGGGGTCCCCCAGATGGAGGCATCAGGGAGCTAGCCCACAGAGGGCACAGGTCAGGCCGGGCCTGGTTCTGCTGCAGAAAGCAGGTTCGGTGCTTCCCCTCACTGGGCGTCGTCTCTCTGGCTGCTAGGTGGGAATGTCCATCCCTCCTTTTCTATCCATTTAATCACTTATGTACGAAGCACAAGCCCTGCAGAGGGGTCTGGGCATGGAGGGAGGATACTGCAGCTGGAGTCTGGCATGACAGAGCTCATAGACCCACAGAGACTTGGTGGGGGCGCGGGGGGGGCGTCACAGCAAATATGGTTCCAGCAAGCTGTCCTCACCAGTCGCTGGGAAGGGCTCGGACTAGGCCTACTTCTTACTCCCTCTTGAGGAGGACCCGGAGCTGTGAAGTGATGCAGTGAGCAGAGGCTTCTGGCAGCTGGGGCGCCAGGGCAGAACAAGATAAGCTCTGAACTTCCTTGGTGACTTCTCCCTGACCCTCCCCTCCCAGGGCCCCCCTAAACCTGTCCTTGGATGCTTACTCGGATGAGATGACACCGGCTCTGGGACGCTCATGTCCAGGGAAAGAGGAGTCCCTCAGGGCCGGGGACAATGGGACTTGGAATGTGTGTTTAGACATGTAAACACGGTTGTATGGCTACACAGGCATATGAGCATGTGTGTGCATGTGAGTGGCTGTGGATGCAGACCACGGGCTTACATGCATCGACGCCTGTGGGGGTGTCTGCAAGCATAAGTGGACAGAGTTGTGTGAATCTCTGCATGCATGTGCTGTCCAAGGTGCTTGTGGATGTCAGAGCAAGTGTGTGTATGTGCACGTGTGTGCGTGTGTGCATGACAGTGTGATTCTGTCTTCCTGTGTGTAACCCAGCCCAGATCTGGGTGCATTGCTGCATGAGTGTCCATGCCTATTTCTAGACCTGCAGGTACACGTTCCGCGTCTGTGTGGTTTGTGTGGGTTTGTGTGCTGTAGGGCGGGGGAATCTATGAGTGTAGGTTTGTGGGGACACGATGATCAGGGTCCTCATCCCTTCTCAATTCCCCAGGATCCTTCTCTGAGGAAGGGGCTTCTGCCAGCTGAGAGCTGAGGATATCGGGGTTCTCCCCAGCTACACAGTCACCCCAAGCAGGGCAGGGCAGGGCCAAGCCGGGCACAGTCAGCCAAGCTCTGCTGAGCGCCCTTCATGTGGTGGCTCGGACCTATTTCTGTCTTGTTTGGCTCATCCTGGCCGGGTGTTCCCATCCAATAATGCCCTGTTTCTCCACCCGGCTATTTCGGCTGAGGAATGTGCTGTTTGTGTCTCAAGTAGAAAACCGAAAACCCCCATTATGGTTAGCTGTCCTGTGGCTTCAAGCAGCCACTCATTTATTTAGGTTTCTCCTGGTCTATATTTGTCGACGGATGACATGTTGAACTTGGAAGGTTTAGGGTGTGGGGTGGCCTGGGGCCTCTTGGGGGATGCTGGGACCTCATCTGAGGCCTCCCTGCTGCCCAGGGCAGCACCGGACTTCTCCGCCAGGGGGAGCTGGCCTTTTAGCTCTTTGCACCACCCCTGCTACCCAGCACCCAGTGAGTGGCTCCTCTAGACCTTGGAACTCAGTGGTTGAAAGTTATCAGAGCAGCCTTCTCATCCCATCTCTTCACAGCCTCAGAGTGGAGAAAGTTGGGACATAGTTGCTAGTGCAAAGGGCTAGTGCAAAACTTCTAGTTTATACCTTAACTCAACCATCTGCTGGCTGAGCTACTCAGGTAAAGGACTTACCTTCTTTCTGTCCCCATCCCTTCCTCCATGAAGTGGTAAGCGTAGTCTGTTTCACTGATATGTGGGTTTGGGTTGTTGTTTTCGAGGCTAAACTGTATGCAGCTTTATTAAAGATGCTTTTCATGAACAGTCATGATACTTCAGGCAGGACCTGGGCAGACAACCACTAACAGTGTCCAATAACTTTCAAACTCCTTTCTTCAATGAACTTGCAAAATCAGAAAACCACTCTCAAACCCACTGACGTCTTCATTTGATGATTTAATGCACAGTTTCACACCCTGAGGCTGGCCACACCATCGAGAGTGTAGCATTTTATCAGCGACATTGTTTTTTCTGTCTTAGTGGGGTGTAAAATTGTGATGCAGCTTATAATCAAGGGAGCTTAGGATGCTATGAACTATGTTACTGATAAGACAGCAGGAGGCATATGAAGCTGAGATCCCTTGAAAAGGCTTCACAAAGAAACACACAGGTGTGGACAGACAGGCTGTAGAGAAACCACAAGCCATGGCAAGATACCTGGGACCAGCAAGATACAGGTTATGAGCCCAGACCTCAAGAGGGAGGAGGGGGAGTGCAAAGGAGAATTAGTGCAGAGGACCAGCCTGAGGACAGGGACCATCAGTGGGAGCACAGCCCACCCCAGACAGGCCACCAGCTCCACCATCTAATAGCTGTGTGACTTCGAGCAAGTTATTTAATGTCTCGGCACCTCAGTGCGCTCATCTGCAAAGTGTGTATAGTCATTATTCCTACGTCATAGGATCATGTCCGGGCTTAAGTGAAACATATCAGGTGTTAAGAATACTTCAATGAAGGCAATTTGTTAAGATTATCACCATCCAAGGAATGATACCTGGAGTATTTTTTCTCACTTTCGTTTTCCAAACTGCCCCGGTTCCCATTCTAACTTCAAAATGCACGGTCTATTCTCTAGATTGTTTGTTCTGCTAACTACTCACTGTTCCTGCAGTGATTTCCTTTTTCGCTCGTTAGCAGGGGTTGCTTTCTGTTGCTGCCAGAAAGCCCCAGCCTACGGTAGCACAGCAATGATATCGGATCATGTCAAGGTCCTCTTTCCAGCAGACACCAGCTACTGATTACTAGCCCCCAGGATGGGAGCAGATGTGAGTCGCTATCAAGACATTCTCTGATTGGCATGGGCCCAGAGGGTCCGGAGCCCTGTTATTCCTGCTCTTCCAGCACCCTTTCCCCATCTTCCACTCCCAGCACCTCAGTCACAGCCTCAAATATTCTAGAATTCTACTTCCCCAGCAACTGCATCCTTAGCCTACTTGGGCTGAACCAAAGCCTCCAACCATCTACCTCACCCTGTCCCACCAGCAGCAGGAAACAGAAGGTGGCGCTATCTTTGGAGAGTCCCGTGGGAGCCCTTGAGGGTGCATTGTGTCTACATCTGCTATTAAAATAAGCACGGGGGTGGGGTGGGGGTGGGGGGTGATTCATGACCAAACGACACCTACATGTCCTGGAGTCTAGTAGTTATTGGAAAATGATAGGTCCCACACTCGGCTGGTGCAAATATGCACCCCTACATGCTGTGGGGTTAACCGACAACCCGCCGCAAGCTGCACTGATGACGAGGGACCCAAACCAGCAGCGATTCATAATTAAAATGTAAGAAGAGCAGAACTGAACACCAGGACTGGCCCGGGGCAGCCCCAGTGGTGCCCCGGACCTCTCACACACGACGGCTCTGCCTGTGGGAACATGTGGTAGCATTTTACCAGGCTGCCAAGTATGGAGAGCAGCCTGACTTCTTAGCCAAGTGCTGAATCAAGTCTTCAGGAAACCCTCCTAACATGCTAATTTGTGTTTATGCATCCCGAGCCCGGGCTGACTCACCAGCTCTATTAGTGAGTGGCTATTTGTCTATAGAGATGTTTATCACTTGCAGTAGAAAGACTCTCTCTCCTGGAAAAATCAGTTTCCAGAGTCGTGTGTTCTAGGGAAAATAGCTGTTCTGTACAAGTCAGAAGGCCTGGGTTCAAGACCTAATAATGCGCAGTCTGGCCCCCAAGTTTCATAGGAAGTGGCAGTGGGAGGACCTGGTTTTCTCAGTCTCATCTTGCCCTTCCCTGTCATGGTTTCTTCCTTGGTCTGTTATTCCAAGAAACAAATGCATATGGATGCTGTGAGGGAACCTGGAGAGGGTTAGAGGGGAGAGCTATGACTGCAGTCAAGGGCAGGGGACAGGGCTGCAAGGCTGTGTGGAGGCAGCTGGAGTGCCAGGCAGAGTCGTCATGCGATCTGGGAGTCCCAGGACCAGTTGTCAGCCTTCACTGGAGACACCCAAGGTCCCACTAGAACCAGTCTGTGTGAGTGGCCCCGCCATGCCCCTTCCTTCGTGGAGAGCAGCCCGAGGGAGGAGTGGCCTGAGTGCAAAGGTGGGGGCGGACTTCCGTGCTCAGCGGTAAGCTCCACACTGAGGGGCCTGGTGGCAGGGCACCTCCACTGAGCTTCTTAGGAAACCGCTTCCCTACCCTCCAGTGTGGTCCCAAAGGCCTGGGTGGATGGCCTCCCGCCGGGGCCTGGGGTGGAAATGAGCACTCCACTAGGCCTTGTGGCTTCCCATAGCATGTCCACTTCAGCATGACCCCCTCCCTCAACCTCCATTCCTGCCTCTGCCCCTGTCGAGGTGACACCGGCATTTCTGGGACATTGTTTTTTCCTAGACTCCTAATAACGGATCCCGTGGGGGGCCTTGCTGGAGCGTGAAACTTCCATGTGCGACAAAAGTCCCCCCAAGTCAGCAAATTGTTCATCTCTCTTTAGACTCCAATCTCCTTCCACAAGAACCCTTGAGCCCACCCTCAGGAGCATGCCCCAGGTCGCTGCCTGTACCACAGCCAGGCTGATGCTCGCGTCTCTTCAGCTTTGTAGCTCCTTTCCCTCCACCTCAGGGTCCAAGGTGATGCCAGACTTGATGCTTCTCCTCAGCCTGGCAGCCTGGATCCCAGGGAGGCATCCGTGGCCTTGTGGGAAAGATGCTTCTGAGCACAAAGGGAAAAGCCACTCTCTGGGGGAAGGAAGAGCCACTTCCTCAAGCCCCGAGGGCCCAAAGGGGTTGCCCCAGTCACCTTCTGTCCCCTTTCTATAGTCCAGGATCCCCGGTTTTCCTGAGCAGAGCCCTTGTTTGCACAACAGAGCTGCCTTGATGAAGCAGTCAGCCATCTCTGGAGGCGCACGCCTCTAACAGCTGAGCCCTCTACCTTCTACTCAGCTGTGTCTGCCCCTGCAGGGCAGGTGAGACAGGCCTCTTTGTGAGCTCACCCTAGTGCCCCCTGGTCCTTGTATTTGCTAATAACTGCCGGGATTAGCCCTCATTGCCCATTATCCCTCCACAGGCTGCAGGGCTCAGCACAATTTAGTTTATCCCTCTGGCTGCTTGTCCGTTCAGGCTTGGCTCAAGTCCATACATGCCCCACCACCTCCCGTGCTGCGACATTCCCCTCCTCAGGCACCTTCTCCAGGTCATCTGGGGGAATCTTTAGCAATGAGCCACTGCTTGGTGGGAAGGTGGTCTGACTGCACCTACCACCAGCGCAGCATCGTCTCTCCCACCAGGGGCCTGGGCAAGGCGCAAATCCTCATCTCACCTCCTGTTTTCTCAGACTGCACTTGGAACATTGGAGTTAGTCTCTGAAAACAGACACCAATGGAAACAGAGAGGGAAAAAAATTTTGGGGGTGGGGGGTGCCCTTGACCGCGTGCAGCCTACGTGGGGTTGGGCCAGGCCATCAGGGTGTGCTCAGAGGAGCGGGCCTGCTATGGTGTCCCTGCCAGTCATTGAAGCAGCTGGAGGACGTGAGAATTTGGCATAAGGTTGGTGATGACTTTCAGAGCAGCCACACCAGATATTTGCGTCCAGAGCGACAAGAATCCTGCAGCTGCCACGTGGTCATGACTGGCTCAGGGAATGGGGTGGAGGGATCCCTGAGCACCCGTGCTCTTGGGAGGCAGGAATCGGCGATGGTGCTGGGAAGGCCACTGAAGGTGTCTGCTACACCAGGGACCTTAGAACGAACAAAAGCCCTTCTTACAGACTGAGGCATAGAGGTCTAAAGTGAAGACGGTGAGATATCCCCAGGTTTCACTGTGAGCTGGGAAAGAGACAAGACTGGGAGCCAACATGAGACCCTCCCTCCCAGAACTGGGATCTGTCCTGGGATCCTGGGAGAGCCCAGAGTTGAGCCAAGTCCGGGATCTTCCTTACTGAACTGGCCTGCGGTGCCCTCCTTCTCACTTTTCCCAGCTCCCTTGACCATTTTGGGGTTTCGAGCCCCACCACGGGTCTGGCTACGTGTCCCTGGATCATTTGATCAACACCCAAGAATGAACTCACAGCCTGCCCCGGTGAGATATTTTTAGAGAGATTAAATGGAGCAATAATGCTTCACTTTCTCTTAAGGCTCATTTCCTGTTTCTCTATTAAGAGATAAAAACCCATCCTGGAAGACTGCCCGACGCCCACACGGGGGTAGGAGGTGGGACCGGATGCTGGGCGGTGCTGGCCGAGGTCAGAGGGAGTTTGCCTGTGAGTGCCCCAGGAGCTCGTTAGACAGAGAAGCCCCCTCCACCTCTGCCGGCTCAGCCGAGTTCCTTCTGTGTGACCTGGGCTCCAGGGACGGTTCAACAAATAGGGTTACACAGCCAACCTTCCTGGCTTCCTGGTGTGGCTCGGGAGTCAGCATTTTCACACCTCATGCATATCCCCAAATGATAGGAAGTCTCCCTTCTGCGTTTTTTCTTTCTGGTAAGCAGAGAGTTAATTCCACCTTTAGGCATTTATTCCTGTGGGTTCTCTCTCTGCAAGCCACCCTCTTCAAAACAGAAAAAAAAAAAAGAAAGAAAGAAAAACTCCTTGGAAAAAATATTCAATGAACTAAATTCATTGGGAGAGTGTATTGAACCCGGGTTCAGTCACCTGGGTTGGAATCCTGCATCTGCCCTTTAGCAGAGGAGTGGTCTTGAGAAAATCATTTCCTCTCTTCAAGTCTTAGCTCCCTGACATCTCCGCTGGGAGTATTCCTCTTTATGGGACCTCTTTGTTAGGGCTCTTGTGGAAATCAGATTAATGGTTTTAAAAAGTCCTTTGGAAGCTACGAAGTTGTATTAGTCAGATTAGGTGAGGTGTGCTGCTGTAACAAACAAACCTTAAATCTCAGGGATGTGACGCATAATTACTTCTCTCTCTCATGGCGAGTTCTCTGGTTCCATTTTTGGGCTTCACTGTCTCAGCTCATGACTTCTAAATTTACCTTGGCAGAGCTATGAGCTTTGGCAGGTCCACATCAACTTGCAAATATCTTGGCCCTGAAATGATACTCATCGCTGCTGCTCACAGTCGTTGTTCAGAAATAGCATGTGGCTCTGCCTGAAGCAGGGGGGCTGGGGAATGTAAGGGAGCACAGGCATAGTGGGTGAGTGCTCAGTGTCTGCCACAGAAGATGTGCATAATCCAGAGGAATTGTTGTATTAGTATTGTCAGTATTTGTAATGATGATTACAAAAGCAATTTTCTCTGACTGGCTCATGTTTATTGGGAACAGGAGCAGAGATGGAGCAATGAAATTACATATGGGACACAATGAGGGCCCTGAATACTCAGTGCAAGAGGGAAGGAGCCAGAGAAAACCTTTTGGAGTGAGTAAATATAAGGAGGAGGGCAGTGGCCCACAGGGGATGCAATCTCCTGAGATGTCAGCAGGCCTTGTGCTCTGGTATAGCTGCTTCCTGCCCAGCACCCTGTCCCCTGAGTGTATCAGCGTCTGTCTGAGGACCAATTAGCACCCCCGGGTCCCTAGTGAAGGCCAACCAGGACTTGCCAGTTCCCAAACTATCTCTGGGTGGAGATCAATTTTGTTTAGTTTTTAATGTCCTCCCCATTATGGACTTTTGTGAGATATGCTAAAACCAAATTACTAGAGAAATTAAGCAATCTAGAAATTAATCTAGAAAACAGCAATAATAATAGTAGCCCGGATGAAAAACTTGAGAAAATAATCAGTGAACATTCAATGATGTTGAAAACATTCCAGAAAGTTCTAAAGAAAATAATCTGGAGGTTAAAGAAATCATGAACTCTCTTGTGAGTATTGGCAAATGACAATAAAGAAAGCATTACTCAGCAAACGAAATGAAGATCATCCCGACATTTCTGAATCCTGCTCCAGGAGGTGAGTCCACCAGCCATGTCCTTAGGTGTGGAGCCAGTATCACATGGCTTTAGGAGTCCAGGGCTCCTCTCAGCTTCTCTACTTCTCTCGCGGTGGACACATTACAAAGACTCATGGTTCCTGAACACACTCTAGAGACCCTGCTTTATTTTTTAAATTAATTTAATATTGATTAGAGGTAGCTTTGATTTATGAAATACTTTGAACCCATCTATGCAGGTTCCCTATTCCTCAGATACATGATAACACACCCTGCCCACCACCCAGTTACCAAAAGTCGTCCACCACTGTCCACTGGACCCAGCACCACTGACTCCCACCATGTGCCCCCCGAGTAGCCTCACTTCTGTTGTCAATGTCCAAGGGTTGGTTTTTGTTTAGTCTGTTCCTTTGCTGTTTCTTTATATTCCACATATGAGTGAGATCATCCAGCATTTGTCTTTCTTCTTCTGACTTATTTCACGCAGCCTAATCCCCTCTAGTTTCATCTATATTATCTCAAATGACAAGATTTCATGTCTTCTAAGGGCTGTGCAGTGTTCCCTGGTTTATGTGGACCACATCTTGGTGACCCTGCTTTAGATGCAACTTCTAGGTGGGTGGAGCCTATGTTCTCCTGACACGAATGCTTGGCAGCCCTCATCATGGGAGACTCAAGGCCCAGGCTGATGAGTAATGGCACCCTTTAGTCTTGGCTAGGGAGCATGTCAAGGAAAATTCCTCTAAGCCATTAATAGAATGCTCTCCCCAAATCTGTGGAGGGTGCATTTCGAGTTTTCCTCTCTCCAGTGTCTGTGTCCTCCTTCGTCACCTACGCCCACACTCCAGAGCCACCTACTTGCATTTATGGCTTCTGCTCACTCAAGTCTATATTAATTAAAGAGCGGACTCAAGTGAGAGCCAAGAGTCTTATTTCATAAAGTAGATAATGTTAGAGATTTTAATTTACAAGTAGGGCAGAGACTGGTCTATCTTCAGCAGAAATAGCTGCAGAAAGCTTCTTAACTCCTGAATCTGATATCTCAAGACTCTCTGAGTTGCCATAAATTCTGATAAAATGTCTTCCCAGCGGCAAAAGATAATTTTTATAAGCTTTTGGAAGGGGCTAATAAAGCAGTAATCTATCGTCTTCCATTATTTAAAGACCTGGCTCAAGGGATGTGATTTGTAAGGGGTTTTATATATATAAATATGGAGACATATATTAATGTTATGTCTCAATCCATCACCCTCTCTGGAGAAGAGGAACTTTGGTTTCCCTGGGACTGCCCTCTTGCCTTGGCCGGCGCTGGGAAGATCTGTCCCTGAGCCCTACGACTGCAGATTTCTGTGCCTCCAGGAGCAGTGATGTGCGATGATCATGTAGCTGTTCTTTCTCCATCCCCTGGCCCTGTGAGATAACCTGGGGCTTACCATTCATGTCTGACAAACACAAATCTACTGTGGCAAGGCCTGGTGGTCATGAGGGCGGCTTAGTCATCATCTGACAATAGACACATGTTGGGGGTTTTCCCATCTGTCCCTCCTGGAGTATCCTAGTTCTGGGGTTATCAGGCAGACAGCAGCCTGACCATCCAATAACAACAAGCTTCAGCTCCGAGCCAGAGAAGGCAGTCCTTGCATCTTACTCCAAGAGTCCGGGACCCCTGCTGGCAGGCAGAATGGATTTTGGAGGCCGCAGGATTGGTATGGACCACTCCATGCCCTCAGAAAATGTTTGCGATGCTACTGGGCAGGTCGCTGTCCAAGTCCCTTCCCATCAGCCTCCCTGACTCACTCAAGCCAAGAGGCCTTCGGTTAATGGCAAAGAGCTAGAGGAAGATGCTTCTTAAAGGGAAAAACATCATCGCTTCTGCATTTGCACACTGCCCAGTGTCCTCTCCCATTCTGAGCACACAAAAGAACCCACCACCCGGAGGATGCTGGTGAGAGTGGTGGCATTTCATCCAGTCTCGTCTCCCTTCACCCTCCGGCTCTATGACCGCCCCACCCCACCATGCATAAGTGAAGGGACTGAAGCGCAGATTAGTGAGGTTCAGCAGCAAAGCTGGGAGTCAAATGTGTGGGTTTTGCTGTAAGTCATGACTTAGAGATAGACGGAAAGAAGGAAGGGGCGAGGGAAGAAGGGGAGCGGGTCGGCACCAGGTGAATCAGTGACTGGGACTAGCTGCAGCAAGCTGAGCTGGAGGAGGAGAGGGTTGGTCTGGGGAAATAGCCCGTCCAAGTGGAGGGAGGGGGCAGAAGACCCTCTGAAGACCCTCTGAAGACTCAGGGAAAACTCTTCAAGACACTCCGAAGAGCAGCTGCGGGGACAGCCCAGGGCTGAAGTCTGGAAGACTACATTGAAGAGAAGGTCTGCTGGCAAATTCCAAATCAAGAGTCTTTGAGTTGCATCGGAGACAGCCACCCCCCAGAGACCAGCGTCCCAGCGGAGACCGCACCCAGGAAGAGACTGCACCTCCTTGTCCCAGCTGTCTGGCTGGAGCCAGTCTCGGGGCCTGGCGCTTTCTCACCCACCGCTGCCAAGGACCGCTGTCAAAGCTTCGGAGCGCAGGTATCAAGGAGACTCCGGGGGCATCACGGTCAACTTAGAGGAGCAAGGGGAAGAGGCCACGTCCCAGGAACACCAGCCACGACGGGCTTCCCAGGGGGACCGGACTTCCTCTGGGAGCGGAGGTCACCGGCAGCAGTGTCCTCACAATTCACAAACCTCCAGACTCCTCAGGAGTCACAAGCACCTCACTCCCACCCACCCCCAGCCACTTTTCAGTTTCCTGAAACAAAACCCTTCCTGCCGGGATGTGCCAGGGCAGCTCCTGTCTGCCGACTGGACACCGAACCCTAGGTGAGTGGGGGGCGAAACCCAACAGTCCCAGCAGGAAGTTTCTGCACCCCCGCCCCTCCCCAAGAATGGAAACTTCCTTCCATGTTGGACGACTAAGGCTCCCCTCCTTGCACACCTGAGTAGATAAATTGATGGTCACACATGCCACATGCCGTGGAGGCAGCAGGGCCACATGGAGCCTGACCCCAGGTCTCCACACAGGGACTCCCAGGCCAGGACTGATGCCAGCTGTCGGTCTTGCGGGGGAGTGTGATTCTGGCGGCTGGAAGCCTAGGGGACTAGGCCATGAAGGACCGGGAACTCCTGGAGCCGCATCAGTCAGCATCGGCTGCCGGAACAGAGATTTATTTTCTCACAGCTCTGGGGGCTGATGTTCCAGATCAGCATCCACCACGGTGGTCTCAGGTCAGGGCTCTCCTTCTGGCTTATAGATGGTGTCTTGCTGGTGTGTCCTCACGTGGCCTTTTCTTTGTGTGTGCACAGGGAGAGTGGGAGAAGTCTGTGTCACTTCTCACCCTGCAGATCAGGGCGTAAGACTGTAAGACCTTATTTCATCTTAATTACTTCCGTTGAGGCTCCATCTCCACACACCACATGGAAGGTTAGGACATCGGCATTTGAACTTCGGGGACAGGGGACGCAGCATCCAGTTCTTAACAGTCCCCTCGTGGTGTGCGTTCATTCCCACTCGGCAGCAGAAAGCATAAGGAGAGACATCGAGGAGCGTGGAAGGATGACAAAGAAGGACAAAAGGACAGGCTGAAGATCTTTGTCTTTTTTCAGCAGAAGTAAAAATGTCCCACTACTTTCCAAGCCTTGAAGGAGACACCCAATGACATTCAATCTGCAAAAGTCACACCCGGGCCATCTGCAGGGGCATTGGCTTGACCTGCATCGTAACTTCTAGAAATCTGAATTTCTCTCCAAGATTTTAAGATTGGAAGGCTTCCCATAAAAACCGGGTTTCTTGCTTCTCTGGAAAAAATCAGAAGGTCTGTCTCACTGGGGTGGCATAGCAACACGGCCACCCTCGCCCACTTGGGAGTGGCACCTTCTGATGGGACATCTCACTAGTCCCCGGCTTACCCGCTCCCGGCCCCAGCCCCGCAGGGCCCACACCAGCCCCTTGGGCCCCAGGAAGACAGGTCACCACTGGGTAGCCCAGCCCCCTCCATTCCTTCGCAGAGGCGACAGCACAGCGTGGGTCCTCTTTGATTCCAGGGCTGGCTGTCCAACGTCCAGCTGCTCCTTTTCCCCACGACAATATTGCATAATTCACATGAAAGCGGATTAATATACAGTCAGGAAATTCAGACACTCGATATGCCTTCTAAGGGCTTCTTTATTTGTATGAAAAAGGGGATCATCCCAAAATATTCACTTCTCCTCCCCTCTGGGGTTTGAAGATCGTCCCCCAAAGACCCTGTTCCGCCAACCGCTTGGATTGTGGGAGGAAGGGCGGGTGGCTTCCTGGGTACCCCATGCTGGCTGCAGGCACCCCAAGGCGTCCATGGGAAGGGTCCCCTCTTGGCGTTTATTTATTATTAAAAACGCCGTCCTTAGCTTGGAATTCTTTGCTGGTTTTTGGCTGTCGCCTGAAGCTTCACGCAATCCAGCTCCTCTGATCATTTATGTTGGAGTTGCTTCTCAGCCCAGGAGGCAGTGGGTCTGTTGCCCCACAATGTGGCTGAGCCCCAAAAGAGTGAGCCAAGGGACGGGTAATGGGTTCCACGTCCACATCGTGGCTCCTGACAGCCCATTGGCTGTGTGGCCTTGGGCAAATCTCTTGATCTCTCTGGGCTTATGAGTAGTCCTGTGGTGAGCTGGGCTTTGCCACACCTCACAGCAAATTATTGTGAAAGTAGGTGAGGAAAATCTTTACAAAATTCAAAATGGTGTATAAAAAGAACTCCAAGTGGTGAATTGTTCAGGGCCCTGGAAGGAAACTGACAGTGCTCTTAAATGGGGTCATGGAAGGCTAGCTCAGGGCAGGTCTGAGTGCGGACAAGGGCGGGCAGCGCCTGGGGTAGTGCCCCTGGCAGTATCGGCACAGTGGGCGCTGTTTCAGAATCTAGGTGCTGGCCACCTGAGAGGGGGCTGGGCCTTTACTAGGGGGTGCAGCCGACATAGATGACCTGGCAGGAAAAGATAATTCACCATGCTTCTCTCACCCTCTGCGATCCTACTGGGAACTTCTTGTGGCCAAACCCACCCAGAAACAAGAGAACGAGAGAGCTCCTTGCTGCTCTCTGCAGACACCAGTCTCTGCAGACACTAGTCTCTCCGGCCACAGAGCAGGATGCAGAAGAGCAGAGACTGGACCTCGAGAGGGAAGCAGAGGGCATTTGGAACCATCTGGAGCAGACAGGTGCTAGTCTACGTGTTTTCCAAGTGCACCAGACGCCATGGAAACCATGAGTGAATATCTCACTCCTCCCTAGGAAAGAAGGCTTCTGTGATCCCCATTTAACAGGTGAGCAGGCTGAGACTTAAGCAGGCTAATTGACACGCCTAGGACTGTCAACCATTAAGTGGTAGAGGCAGGACTTGAACCCGGAATGCTGGGTTCCTTGACTCACTGCTGTGGGACCTCTCAGGTAGAAAGGGCAGGACACTCTGTTTCATCATCAAGGCCACAGCTGACACTCTTGGCCCTGTGGGGTGTTCAGGGTTCAGGCCCTGGCTCAGCACCATGGAGACTTGGCCGTGCTGTCCTCAGAGCTCGTCATAGAACTGAGTCCCGTGAAGGCAGGAGGCACACACGGTCTTGAATCCAGGCGTGTGGGGTGAGGAGATGAATGATGCCGATGGAACAGAAGGAAGGTAATGCTCGGAGGCTAATGAGGTCTGGGGAGGAGGAGACAGCCAACCCCAGATGACCCTAGGACTTCCCAGGATTGCAGCCTCCTGGTGAAGGATGTGGATGACCCCATGCTTGCTTGTGTGGAGTGCGGGGTGCAAGGTTGGAGATGAAGAGTTCTTTCTGAGGTGCCTGGAGAACCTGCAACTGGGCATGTCCAGCCATGGGCTCCATGAGGCTTTTACCGCATTTGTTTCCCATGGAAACAAACAAGCAAGGCTGCCTTCCCTTTTGGGAATCATCAGTGGATTAAAACAGAAGACAGTAAGGCCCCAAGGAGAGTGAAGCCAAAATACAGAAAGAACTCAAATCCCTGGTCATCAAGGAGAAGGCATCTACGTACCAGAAATGCTAGCTCTGGATGAGTAACTTGAGTTACCAAAGAGAGCGTATCCGGTCAAGTCACTGACATTTTCAGGTTGGTTTGTTACACAGAGTTAGCTCACCGGTACACAGAGCTTTCTGGGGATCAAACCCTGGAGGCAGACACACTTGGTGGGGACACTCAGAACCACATCTAGGGATCCCCAGCTTCTTGGGTTTCTCGCGGTGGCTCTTCCAGGAAGGACAGAAGGAACGTCATTCCTTGAGAGATCTGGTTTTAGCCAGAGTGAGGGGAGCCGGGGCTGAGAAGTCACTTTATTCCAGAAGCGTGGCCCTTGGGGGCTGGGCTTCTGTAGGCATCTGTGCGGTTGGGTGCCCCCTTCTCCAGAGACACACTGGCTGGAGCGCTCTTGCCTCATATGAAACTGCTCTGGCCTGGCAGCCGACTTCTGCAATGAGAATGTGCAGAAGTAAGCCAGCAGGAAATTTATGTCCAAAGCCCTTGCTTTTAATTGTTGCCTCCTGATGGAAGTGGCGCTTATTTAGTTAAAAGTCTCCAATGGCAGTTTTCTTTGTTCGGCTTGGTTTTTGCTTTTCACTTCTTTTTTCAAAATGGAGCCATTTTCCACTGAGTAACTGAGACCCGTCCTCTGCAGTCACTTTCCCAGGATGGAGCCCCAGAAGAACCAGTGGGGCGGCAGCCAGGCCTTCACAAACCATGGCCTAATTCAGTGCTATTTGATATTCCTGTAAACCCAGGACCCACACGATGCGCTGGGACACTGTTTGTTTGGAGAACATATTTCCTCCCCCTTTGTACTGTGAGCCCGGGACCAAATGACATGCATGTCTTTTCTGAAAATCTGGAGTTTGCAAGAGAAGACAGCTTGAAACCTCGTCGACTCACTAGAGTTTCTCAATCCAGGATATGTACCTGCTGCTACGTGGCCTGGCCATCTCAAAGCAGAGTTAAGAAATAGTGTGGAAATGTCTTTGACTGTTAGAAATGCCAGCTTCAAGGAACAGAAAAGCCTACTACTGTGATCCCATAACAAGCTTTCAGGAGGGTGGCAATGTAGGGCATTGATTCGGTAGCTCAATGATGTGATCAACGTCTAAGATTAGTTTCATCTTTCAGTTTTACATCTTAGCATGTTGACTTTGCTTTCTGGTCCCAAAATGGTTGCCAAGTCTCAAGACCTCACATCTGCATCCAAGGCCGAAAGAGGTGGGTCAAGGGAAAGGCTTCCTCCTAATGAGGCTGCATCTTGTTTTGGTAACATAAATCATCCCCTGAAGATTGTTCTGCCATGTCTCTTTGGCTGGAATTAGATTAGCAGGTAAAGGCAGCAAGAGTGTTGACTGTTGGACAGAAAATGGATCACGGCTGCTGGAGAACCACAGACTGAGGGACAAGATGAGCTGAAGCCAGTCCTGGTTTTGCACCAAAGATGCGCTGTGTGTATTTGGTTCTGTCTCTGCTTCCTCTAGGCCTCAGTTTGCCAGGAGAGAGTTGAGTTCAATGATCTCAAAGTCCATTACTGGGACTATAGCACTGTGACTGTGACGTGCGTGTGGTGAATGAACGCCCAGGTGGGGAACCCTCAGCAGAAGAGGCCCCTTATGTCTCAGTGGAGAGGATCAGACCCACCCCTTCTGCTTCCACTCTGCTGCACAGGTAGACCCCTCTATGCTGGGTTCTGCCTTGAGAATTAAATGAATTTTGACTCATCTCAAAGAGTTAGGCCTGAGAGTGTGCAGTGAATGCCTGGAGTGGGCCAGATCCCACATGTTTGCGCCCCTCTGATGCTGGATTTTATTCCTGGGATGCTTCTGACTTGCTGGGTGAGCTTGGACTAGTCTCTGGCTATCTCGGAGCCTTGGTGTCCCTTTGTTGGGGGAAGGAGCAGGACATGATGATCTATGCTGGGATGCATAGCTCTACGCTGTCTCTGAGAGTGTCGAGGAGGAGGGAGGGAATCTAGATTCCCAGGTCTTCGGGAAGCCCTGCAGGTGGGGAGGAGCAGTTAAGCCAGTCACAGGGACAGCAGCCCTCCTTACTGAGGGTTCCAGAGCCTTCTTTCTCTGGGCTGTAATCTCCTGGTTCCAACCAAGAGGAGACACTGATGGCTTTAGCGCCTCAGCAGGTTCCCTGGAAAAGCTCATGTTTCACAGACATCTCAGAGCATGACCAGAGATGACTCTGTTCTCCCTACTTAGTGTTTAAGGATTCATTCTAAGAGTATCTGGCAATGACCCATCTTTCTATTCTTCACCTGTCCTTCCTTTCCTCCCTGTTCTTCCCTCCCCACTTCCTGCCTTTCAAAAGCATTTGCTGGGTAACTACAGTGTGCCAGTTACTAAAGCTAAAACAATGGACAAGGCAGACACAGCTCCTGCCTTCCTAGAACTGCACTAATGGGGGACTGACATTGAATACACGTCTATTTGGGGGACTGGCACTTAATACACATCTATTTTCTGTCTTGAGGGTTAAAGCGATGAGACCATAGGTAAGAACCAACCACCAGAGTCTAAGAGAAAGGAGGCTGGGTGGGCTTCCTAGAGGAGGTGTCCTTCAAGTTGGAAACTGAAGGATGAGACAGGATTAGCCAGGGGCAGTAGAAGCTGGTGCACCCACTCTGGTTGCTGTCAGAGGGACTTTCAGGGTCCCCTGATGCCCCCTCTTCAGAGACTGATCATCTGGGGAAACCATTTCCCCTGAAAATGCCTAAGAGACTCTGTGCTGACCCTCTATCCTGAAAGGTAAGGCTTCAGTGACTAACACATGAACACAAACGCCAGTCTCCTGGCCTTAAGGTTCGGATGTATCTGGGGCCATTCATTCACCAGAGGTTCGCATGGGGTTAGGCTGAAGGCAGACCCCTCTTGCAGAACCTGCAGCTTTCCTTCTGACCCTCCTCGTCCCCCCTCTCTTACAGGACTCCCGGGAGCAATTCCTCACCAGCCACTTGTATCGGAGTCCCCGTGTCCATCTGTTTTCAGGGAACATATCCAAAGACATCAGGTGACTGACCGCTCCAGCAGAAAGAACAGCTTCTAGAACGCCCCTGGGAGACAAGAAAGAATCGGGGACATTTGGGAGAGCTGTAAGTCGGGATACAGGGGGCTTGACTGTGGTGTCGGGGGCAGGCTGCTGATCTCTACAGCTGCCCATAGTCCCTGCAGGACTCAGAGTGTCTTCTCCAGCGGCTCTCTGACTCAGCCTGGTGGCGTGCCAGTTGGAACCAGCCTGCTGGCTCAGTAAGAACTTGGTTTCCAGGGGTACAAACCAGCCAGTCTTGAGAAGGGGAGGAAAGGGCACCAAAGGAAGCCAGAGGTGTACCTTGCTGATGGCAGTGCTCAAGTTTTGTAGACCCTGCAGGTCAATAGCAATGCATATCTGAGGCGTTCGGCACTGGCTGGGGACTGCGGCCCCTTGGGAGCTTGGTGCTTCTGAGACTTGCTGCCCAGATCTAAGACATTGCTCTCAGCCTCTGCCTCTCCTCTCTCAGGAAGAACTGCCTCCTTCTAGTGAGCCAGGCAGGGTGGAATGTTAGGAGCACAGCCTCTGGAGTCAGGCGGTATCAGCTAGCTAGTGCCGAAATAATGCTGTGTAACAAGCAAACAAAAGACAAAAATCCCAGTGATTGATGTAACACTAATAATAATTACTTTATCTCTTAGATTGATTTTCTTGAAGGAATATTGCATTATAACATTAACTGGGTAAGGTATGCATCCCCGTAAACCAGCATCTGTCTACCACACAGTAAGTTCACCACAATTTCATTTTTCCCTACACTCTACTTTGCTTACTTTAGCTAACGCCTCTGTGATTGGCCGAAACAGCTTTGCCAATCTCTGCCTCGGCTTGCTGACGTATTTGTGGTTCCACCAGGGATCAGCTGACCTAGGCTGTGGAGCTAGGGGAGGTCAGTTTCACCTGAGGGTCTGTGGTGTCTGTTCCACTTGTCTGGTGTTCTCTTTGGCCCAGTGAGCTAGCCAGAGAACGTTCTTGTAGAAAAATGAAAATAAAAATATAAAATCTCTGAAAGCCTCGCCTCAAAACGGACATACTCAGCCTTAGGCTCTGAACCAAAGAAAGTCACATGTTTGAATTCAAGTCAAGGATGGGGAAATATACTCCACCCCTTTACTGAGAGGTACTGTAAAGTCACCTGACAAAGGGCAAAAAAATCAAGTCCAATCGTGCAATGCACCCCAGACTGAGTGTTTAGAATTCAGGCTCTGCCACTCGTGATGTAAGCAGCCTTGACCAGGTTACTGAAGCTCTCTGTCTCAGTTTTTTTTTTTCATCTGTAGAAGAGAAATGCTAATGCGAACTTCCTTTTGTGAGGTTGTGAGGATCCAATTAGAGCAGAAGAAGTGGGTAAGTATTGCTCTGTTAGGTTAGTTATCTTAGCCCCAAGAATTTCTGTAGCTGTGAAGAAACCCTTCTTGGGCAAACCCAGCTCCGGGGTAACCGAGAGAAGCAGAGAAAGAAGCTGATTTCTGAGGTCATTGAACCATCTGACTGAGTGATTTTTTTGGCCCCCAAACATCAGACTTCTGTAAATGCATAAATGCTCCTCCTGTCTAAGCCACAGTGGGTTGTTTTTCTGTTACTTGCAGCCCAAAGCTTCCCTCTGATGTAGATGCCCCTTGTGATGCATCCTTTTTGGTCTGCTCTACCAGACTACCAAATTGAGGCTGACTTAGAAACAGCAGAAATTTGTTTTTCACACTTCTGGAGACTGGAAACCCAAGACCAGGGTCTGGCGAGGGGCCTCTGAAGGGTTACAGATGGCCGACTTCTCCTGTGTCCTCACAAGGCAACGGTGACGAGGACACGCTCTCAAGTCTGCACTAATCCCAGTCATGAGCTCTCCACCCTCATGATCTAAGTGATACCCCCAAAGTCCACCTCCTAATATCATCATCTGAGGAGTTGGGTTTCAAGATATGAAACGGGGCGGGGGGGATGTGCAGCCGATAGCAGTAGTCCCGTCTCTGAATGTTTCAACTATGTTTTTTCTTATTCTTTTAGGAATAAAAGTCTCATCAAATGAAAAATTCAGCACTTGTTTTCATTTCACAAGGTAGTCTTCCATCAAAATCAAGATAAACATATTCAATTGCTTTTCTTTAAAGTAACAGGGATAACAAGTGCCCATTGTTATATGTAACTTGTTTCTGTTTTGGTGCAACTGTGAGTCTGTTTCTGTCCATCCATCTACGTCGGTTGCATCAGCGTGTATGTAAGTGGAATCGCAGGAATAATGTGTATTCATGTGAACGATGGCAGCTTCTTAGTAGTAGAATGATTTTTCTCTTTACTTTCATTTTTTACATTTTAAAATGTTCTTGTATTTTTAAATGAGCAGGCAACTTTTAATTTTTCCAAAACATAACATCGTTTCATAGTTGCTACCTGAAATCTCAACTGGTGATAAAGATGAGAGCTCACTGCCATTAGAGAGAGCTCACTATGTGCTGGAGAGGAGTCTCCCAAAAGCCGAAAGGTGTCCTGGCTCCAATCCAGCCTTCTTCTCCATCCCTCCCCTGGACCAAGTGTATGTCGTCAAAGGTCTTTCATCTTCATTATCTGATGTCCTCAAGATGCATCTGTGCTGTAGCAGGTCAGAACCATACTTGCTAGCCTTGTTTGAAAGAAAGGTAGACAGGAGTCAAGGAGGTTAAGTGACTTGGCCAAAGTCCCCTGATCAGAACACAAGTTTCCAGATTCTCAGCCTGGAGCCTTGTGGATTTGGACTATTAGGAAGTTCAGGGCGAAAGAGCAAGAATTCCATGTTTTAAGTCCAAGACAGCCCATCAACTGGATCCTCTGCTAGAATCCTGTCTAAGCTCCATCTCTAACACTGACTAAATCAGACTTCCATCTTAATGCTCAGAGAGCCTTTTATGAATAACAATCAGCATCGGGGACATTTTTTTAAGTTGCTAATATTAATTTTACAGAAATAAAATCTAATTGAATTCCTCCTGGCTTTCCCCATTAACTTAATGTTATGGACTTTTAACGGATGTTTTAATTAGACGTTCCTAGTAATGGGAATATGGCTCAATTTTCAAATGAGGGCCTAAGCTGCCAATATTCCCATTTGGACTTTTAATTAAGGTGAGAAAATATTAACCAATTACACTGGGTTATTGCCTGGACTCTTTGTAGGATGATGAGGTCACAATAAACCAAGCATCTGAGGGCTCGGGGTGCAGGAGGGTGGCAGTTGGGGTGGGGACTCCTGGCACTCGAGGAAGAAGGAGCATGCTTGGGGAAGCTCCTTGCAAATACTTGTCTGCATTTCTGCAGGACTCTTCTGGGTTTGTCAGTTCTCAGTGGGCAAATGTATCAATTTGTCTGTGTAACAGCCCCCAACCGGCAAAGTAAGTGCTTTTAAGAACAACTCTTTACTGTTTCACTCACCACTCCGCACAGCAGAAGCAATTGGGCGGTTTGTAGCTGAGCACTTTTTCTAAGATAGGCTAGGTGTGCTTCATCCAGGCTGGACCTCTGACTCACCAGTGGGCCCGCTGGGGCGAGTGGACAGACTGGAAGCTGATGGTCTCCCCCGGAGTGTCTGGGATGGCGAGGTGGGGTGGGGGTTCTCCCCATGTGGCTGTGCATCCTCCAGCAGGCTATCCCAGTTACAGGGGTTTGAGATTTGCAACAGGACAAGACCTCAAGTTCAAATGCTTTTGAGGTTTCTGCTTGTGTCCCATCTGCCACTGTCCCATTGGTCAAAACAAGTCAGGTGGCAAGCAGTCCCAAAAGGAGAAGATAGGAGAGGCATGAATTGGGCCATCCCTCCACTGAACCCACCACAGCTGCTTAGATGAAAAGTAGGGGAAGCCTAGAAATTGGGTGGCTGAACTAGCTCGGAGACACAAAGAGACACTAAATCAGAGGGACCTGAAACAAATGCCTGCATGGCATGGCATGTGGCTAAACGAGGCAGGCCTGGTGGTGGGCACTGGTGACCCACACTCTCACTGAAGGGACTCTCCACCACTGAGCCCCAACTGATCGTTACTCCTGAGCAACAGCTTAGGGCAGCCAGAGTCTGCTTTTTTTTTTTTTTTTTTATTACTGCTGGATAATTGTATTTTAGTATAGTCTCACAGTTTTTAAAGGTCGGAAACACGTTTAATTTTGAAAAATCTATATAGCTAGCAGAGAAATAGAAGGAAAGTTTAAACCGGCACTTCACACAAGAGGAAACTCAAATAGCCAAAACATATTTGGAGTGCTGATTGACCTCCTTGCTTATCAGAGAGATGCAAACTAAATTCAGGATGAGGTACAGTTCGCATCACCACCTACAGGCATTGTCCAGAAGAGATGAAGATCTGTTCAGGCTGTTTGCAAAAAAAATTCTTCTCCTTGGTACCAACTAAGAAATGTGAACCCACATTCACCAGGCCACACCACTGAGAATGGTCGTGGAGGCATTGTGCCAGAGAACTCAACGTGGGAAACAACCCGGCAATAGAAATGATCAGTGCATTGTTGTGTAGCCATGCAATGAAGTATTATACCGCGATGAGCCTGACCAAGATCTGTGACAGCACAGGTGACTCTCACAGGCATGATGAGTGAGCAAAAGAAACAAGGAGCAAAAGAAGGCATACTGTATGATTCCGCTTTCCAGAAAGTTCAGAAAAGAGTCTGTTTAATTATATGTTTACATATATGCACACAAACGATAAAAGAGAATTTTTTTAAAGAGGTGAAAATATCGGCATGCCCAGCGGTCTAGTTCACCCTGGGCGCAGTTCACATACATCCCAAGGCTCCTGGTTCAGGGCTCAGGGCCAGAGGGAATGACCAAAGTGAATAATTAATTAAAATAAATAAAGTGCTTCTTCCTCTTCTCTTTTCCTGCTCGCCTCTGCTCACCTTCATTTCTGCCAGTAAGTCTTTCAAAAAATAAATAAATAAATAAAAATAAGATGAAGACATTATGGAAAATCCTGGATGGTGATTATCCCTGGGATAAAGGGTGGTGATTGCCTGGGACACTTCAGGGGCTCAGCTTGCTGGCAGTATTCTCTTTTTGACCTGGAGTTGGATCCGTGAGTTGAGAATTTGAATGTGCCTTGGTTGAGTCATTAGTTTGCTCCAAATGGCGTTGTTGGAGGTCACTTGGTGGTGTCCAGGGGATGGCTGGACTAGTTTGGAAGTGTCAAGATGCTTTAACTCACATTCTTGAAAAGGCTGAGCCTGGGTGGACTCCAGATCCACTCCATGTGGTCTCCCCAGGAGGGTAGTTGGGAATTTTTACACACTGGTCCAGGCTCCAAGAGTGAGAATTTCCAGAGACTGGAAGCAGAAGCCTCTGGTCTCTGAAGCATTGCATTTCTACCATATTCTATTTATCAAAGCAGTCAGAGAGTCCCCAGGTTCAAGAGGCGGGAGCAGGGATCCTCCTAATTCCTATGGAAGGAGGTTGAAGAATCCGCAGCCATCCTTCATCTCCTTGTCACTACTACTGCAGCTGCCGCTGCATGTACGCATGGATGCAGGTATGTGTGCACACGCGCACGTATTATCGTTCCAGGGTGAAAACCTGACGCAGCACTGCCCACAAGAATCTCCCATGACTCTTGACCTGGGGGATGGAGACCCTGGATCCTACCCATTACGCTGTGACTGGTCAGATGGAAGGTGACAAGCAGGTTTCTGGAATACTTGTGTCCCCAAGGACATGTCACCTCCACCCTCCTAGTGCCACAGCTGCGGAGTCACCTCTCCCCACTGCCCCATGGGAGGTGGATGGGGACGGGGTTTCCCGCCCTGTCCTCAGAGCCATGGGGAATGTGTCTGCTGGACCCAAGTTTCCATAGCCAAGAGGAGGCTGTGTGTGACATAGTGTCACATCTGTTCCCTCCTCTGTCCTAGGATGCGCCTTTTCATTTCTTATTTGTCAGGCAGCTTCTTAAGAAGTAGGAGATTCATACAGAGGGTACATGCCTTCACTTTAGAGCTGGGTGCTCGGCTTTAAACTATGGTTCTGCTGTCTTCTGGTCATGTCACCTTTTATAACTCACTTAATGTCTCCATGCCTCAGTCTCCTTGCTGATAAGCAGGGGTGATTACACGATGCCCGGATCAGGCTGCTGTGAGGATAGAGTGAGTTAATATAAAGCATCAAGAGTAATATCTGCTCATAGTAAGGGCTGTCTGAATGTCTGCCCTTATTTTTATATGGTGAAACACCAAAGAAAAATCATGCAGAAGCACAAAGAGTGAGAAATTGGTCTTCCTACAATTGTCTGTCTTCAGCCTTACTCCCCACAGGCAACCTGTACTAGCAATTCCTTAGATCCACTGCCAGAATGAATGTTCACCCAGGAATATGTGTGTGTATGATTTAAAATATAGATATAGAATACCACGTACTTTCAGACCCTTGTCTATGCCTTGCTTTCTTTCCTTAACACAGGAGGTTGTTACCAGCATGTCTGGACTCAAGGAATAGAACTCTAATGGTAGAAATTCAGTATATCCAGCCCTGAGGGAAGAGATTCCTGGAAGAAAAGATTCTTCAGGGGAGACTCCTCAAATTCTACCACGGAGGGTAGTTCCCAGCCCTGCTTTCAACCTTTGAAGCTTTGGTTCCAAATTCACTGTGCAAGTTTGAAAGGGCCTTCTCTGTTCAGTGGGTGTTAGCTCAGACGCTCTCCACGCCCTTTGGAAGCGGGAAACTCCAGGCTTGGAGGGTACTGAAGTCTCCAGCCTCGGCTGGGGCCCTGGATTTGGGGGTTTCAGTCGTTTTTTGCAGCTGAGGATTTGCCCCATCTCATTTCACACAGCCTCATGAGGGGGCTGGGTGATGTGTGTCACTGAGGCGTGGAGAGGCGGGTAACAAGGCCAGTGTGGGAAGGAGGCAAATGTCCTGGGACCACTTGAACCGAACCCGGGGCATTTGGAGACGCCAGGCGGGCGGCCTTGGTTTGTGTTGGATGCCTCACAGCCCACCGTGGTAACCAAACTGACTTGTGTTTGTTTGTCTAAATAGGAAGACAGAGGCTCTGGGCTGCCTAGGACGGCTCCACAAACAGCCCTGCAGCCAGAGTCAGAGGCCCGGGCCCAGTCCGGCAGCTGGAGGCCTCAGGGACTGAGGTGGGGGCGCCTGGAGGCCAGGCTAAGAGCCTGGCTGGGATTGGCACAGGGGCAGGCAGGCCTGGGAGGCGTGGGCAGGCCCTGTCAAGCTCCCCTTGCAGAAGTGAGAGACAGGAAGGAAGAGGCTGGACTGGCTCAGGGCAAGGCAGAACATAGGCCTCCCTCTCTGCCCTGGCTCTGCCCTGCAGCCTCTGACTCATCCCAGGGGCTGCAGGCCTGGGGCCTGGAACCTGTGAGCTGCCTTTCCCTCACCCACCAGCAGCAACTCAGCATCGGACTGTCCACTGAGCTGTCCCTTTTGTCCAGAGGGATAGTAGCCTGTTAGGGCCTTCCCCGTCAGCAGAGGGGACCAGCTCTCTCTGAGGCTGAGAGCACTGAACCACAGTCCATAGGCTTCCTGGCCTTTCAGCTCCCAAAATCTTGCTTTCTCTCCATCTTAGGACATTCACACTTCTGGTGGGGCCAGTGCCTCTGGATTCAGAATTAGAGGAATGTTTGTTTTCTGTGGAGGAAAAAAGAGATAGAGCTAGAGATCGAAAGATAAAGATATGAAGAGATAGTATACACAATGTTATAAATAAAGGATCTAGCTAGAAGGACAAACCATTTGAAAGACGATTTTGATAAATCAAAGTTGGTCTAATACTGTGAATTTCATATGATTTAACCCAAAGATTGTAGTTTTATGGATAGAAACATAGTGATAACATGTAGATGCACACACATACTCATAAATGTATACATATGTATACATATTTTAATGATTCAATAATCATTACATTTATCCTGCTTTCTGAACTAGCCCAGACAAATCTCACTGACCTTTGCTCTGCCCTCTGTGCTTCTCCCGACCCCCAACACGGAGGCCTTGATACAGTCTCAGTGGCTGTGTAGTGTTAAGGGCTCACTCTAAAAGGCACCAGCCGGTAGGGTTTGCTGCTCAGGACCTGACCTCCTTCACCCTCTGCAGGCTCTGAAAAGGAAAACGGCACCCACTTCATGCACCAGCGAACGAGAGGTGATCACGCAGGCGTTGGAAGATTGGGCCTCCGCTCTGCCTTTCTTTCTGATTCCTGCTCACTGGTCTTGAAAAAGAAGAATTCTGTTCTCAGCAACAGACCCTGCTGGGTCCCAGCACCCAATCTGCTGAAGCCAACATCCTGATTTCCTTTTGGAGAATCGTCCCCCTTCCCTAAGAAGGGCAGTTTGGGTGGAATGACAAATCGAGGCGTGTGCCTTGCTGTGCGGAAACCAGAACATGAGGGGTCAAAGTTCAGGTGTAGAACAGAGGTGTGGCCAGTCAGATGTTCTCAGAGGGACTTTGTTCACGGAACCAGTGACACAATGGAGACTTGGGTGGACGTTTCTCACTGCCTATGGCCTTCTGGACACCTAGCCCTTGACTGTGATGGCTCTGCCCTAGGCATCCAGAGCAGTCCTGTCCTTATCTCCAGTGGGTGACCCACCAACCCATTTCCCAATGATAATCTCTGTCTGTTGCTGCCAAATGTCTACCAGTCAGTGTTCCAAGGGCCCTTTCTATTCCAACGTTGTCTGAGAGAGGAGCTGTGACAGAGACTGCCCTGAAGATTCACGCCCATGCTCTCCTCTTCCTCTGGGCTGCACAGCTCGATTGTATTTCCCAACTCCCCTTTGCAGTCAGGGAGACTGGTGACTGAGTTCTGGCCAGTGGAATGGAGGCATTAATAATGTGCATCACTTCCACCCTGGCCCATAGAAGCTCAAGCATGAGGAGGACTCAGACCCTAAAGGCCCTAAGCCAGAACAATGAGCATTAACACTGAGCGCAAGGTCACCCTCCTCCTCGCTCCCTGCCACCACTGCAGACTGCACGTGAAGGAGAAATGGAGCTCCACCATCTTCAGTCATAGAGACCTGAGGCCTACTTGTTACAGCAGCTGGCACTGTGGTCCTTGACTTACACCATTGTTCTCCTGGTGGATGCCTGTGTCTTCAGATTGGCAGAGAAGATAGACACCCAATAAAGCCAAGAAGTGACACCAGACTGCTTCTTTGTTGCCCAGAGGGGCAAGCCAACCCCTGCCCCCACCCAGCCCATGTACCAGCCCACATCTCCTGTAACACAGAGTGGCTTGATTGGAAAGGAGTCTCTGCTTGGGGTAGGACATCAGGGACCGCTCTTTTATTGTTCCTTCAAGTATAACCTTCAATTACACGAAGTGTGAGTTTTCATCAGGGACCCAGGGATTTCAAAGTGACTTTTGGATGTTCTGGAGACTTCCCTTCAGAGTTCACTGGGCTGGGCCCCTTTTCCCAGAACACTCTGGGAAGATTCTTCCCGAAGTTGAGGAGCAGATGTTGATTTGCATATATGCATGTTTCTGGCCGCCGATGAGATTAGGAGGTGCATTTTTAATCAAAGCCTCCAGCGAGGCTGGGCCCTGGGAGGCAGACTCGAGGGGGGGAAGAGGAAATGTCACAGCAAAGAGGGTGTGGGTCTGGGAGCAAGAGACTCTCAGAGCTGAGCCTTGTTTATGAAATTGGAGTCGGGCTGGCAGGGATCTGTGGCTGACAAATGGGACTACTGATGGAGGTGGACCTGGAAGTGAGGACATCTGCTCTAGCGCACACTCGCAGACTCGAAACCCCTAGACAAGTCCTGGCTCCTCCTTGAGGCTCACTTGTCTCAAAAATGGAGGATTGGGGTGATGCTGTTGGACCCGCTAACTTTTCCATGTTGTTGTGAGATGAAAACAAATATCATGGACATGAGATGATTTGCAAACTATTCTGCCCGAAGTCTGCAGATGGAAGGAATCATCTCGTGCCAAGATTATGAGCAGGAGGGACTTGCTTTCTAGCTCCTGGACCTTGATCCTACAGAAGGGCCTGCACATCCAAATCCAAGGACAATTCCAGAAGGAAGGAACCTCCTTTTCCCATCAGATGCCCACCTTGGAGGCAGGTGTGGGGTGGAGAGTCCGCTGCTGTCTGTCTAAGGAGTGGGGATGCCTTAGATTTATCGGAAGAGGGTATTTAGAAATGATTCCAGAATGAAATTTGCTCCTTGTGGTATCTGATTTCCAGAGTGGGATGCCTTTAAAAAGAACGAGCTCTGTCTACGTGTATTCTTTGAGCACATCAAGTACCTTGCTGCCTCTGAGCCTTTGCACTGGCTGTTCCCTATCTGGAATTCTCTTCCTGGTAGTTTGCTCCTCGCTTTCATCTGCTGGAATGTTACCTCCCTAAATAGATTTCCTTGAGCAGCCTGGATTCTTTAATTCTTCCTTGCCATTCTCTCTCCTGTAACCCATGGCCTCTCAATCTCAGCACTATTGATAAGTTCTCTTGGATCATGCTTTGTTCTGGGGGCGTCACGTGCATTGTAGGATGCTCAGAAGCAGCTCTGACTTCTACGCACTACATGTCAGTATCACACATCCTCCAATGACAATGATGACCAAAGTCTCCAAACATCATCAAACGTGTCCTGGGGCAACTTCCCACCTGAAAGCCACCAGTCCAACCTGTGTTCTTTTTCTGTGTAGTATTTGGCACTACCTGAAATATATTTAACATGTGCTCATCAGTTTATTCTCCACCTCACTCACTGGAATGTGGGGTCCTCTCATGCAGGGGTCCTGTCTTGCCTTGCTTACCAGAGCACCCTCATGTCCAAAGTAGAAACTGATGTACGCAATGAATCCAGCGCATGCTTGTTTGATGAATAAGAGTGAGGCAAAAAGAAGCAACTTCAGCAAGTGTCTAGTATGGTACCTTTAATGTCTGTGTAACAAATGCAGAGAAATGTGTTCTGTGGTAGTGAAGGCAAAACCCCTTTTAAAGAAAAACTGGTCTCATTTTTCACAAGTCTGGTTTGAGACAGGGCATCCATGTAGTCTCTCAAGGCCAGCTCCTACTTGAACTTGAAATAGCTCTGCATGAGACAAAGATAGAGAGTCACATTTGGAAAAATGCTAATATGTGTGCAGTGGAATGTAGACCCTGCAGTACCTCATCTCCTACCTCTCTTGCCCTCATCCCTATTATCTTCCCCTTATAAACTCTGCCCCTGGCATACTGACCTCCTTGATTTTCTTTGAACACTCCAGGGACAGCCTGCCTCCGGGCCTTTGCACATGCTAGAGCCTCTCCCTGGAACACTCTCACACTTCGCATGGGTTGTTTTCATGACTTCACCCTCCCAACTCCTCTAGGTGTCTACTCAAAGTTACCTTCAGCCCTTTCCTTCCCATTAATGTAATATTTGCATAGTGTCAGCTATGCAAGAAAGTGTCAGCTCCTTGAGGGCAGGGACTCTTGACAATTTCATTTTCTGCTGTCTCCCTATTCCCTAGATGACTGATTTGGCAGGTTCTTGGTGCCTATGCATGTGTATAGGTGACTTATTTAATTAACACTGTGATTTGGGGTAGAAAACAAGGGCTGGTACACAGTATATAAGTTGGATTCCCCACATCAGATCTTGAGTCAAGTGAAAGCACTTCCAGGAACATTTCAGAGGGAGCAGAGAGTAAGACAGGGAGGGGAAGAGGTCGAAAGGAGTCAAATCAAGCAAAGTCCTACAGAGGGTGCCTTGGACTAGAAAGATCACGGGTCACACATCTGAGCTGTCCCTCTCAGAGTAAATGGAGCTGTCACACCCTGAGCTCATGAAGCTACTCTACAAGGATGTCCATCCCAGGCACTTTTTTCCCTGTGCATGCAGGGAAAGCAGTTTCCAGCAACATGAGGGCAGGTTCTCCATGAAGAAGCCCAGTTGTTGCTCAGACAATGTGTTCAGAATGGAGTCCAGTGTGCAGCAGGATGGGGAAAAGATCCCAGGATGCAAACTCCAGAGGGTCTGCTAATGCAGGCGTGCTCCCAAGTTGTTGAAGAAATGCTCCAGCTGAGCTCCACTGCAGCCAGAATGTTCTTATTGCTAATGACAGGACCGACCATCCACCACCCGCTCCCACTCCTGATTCACACTAACTTGGGGACACTAGGCCCCACTGCCAGTCTGTGGAACGCCAAGTGAGCGGGCGTGTGCCTGTGTGGGCACCCTCATCTCTGCCCCCTGAGGCTCACAGAGCTCAAGGCCAGTTTGTCTGCTGAGCATCTGGAGGTGGAGCCC
>RJWH01001200.1:51636-433397 GCA_004363575.1 Solenodon paradoxus
CAACCCTTCCTCCCTCACTTCCTTTCTCCCCCCACTCAGACATCACTTCTGAAGTGAGTGAAGTCTTCTTCTTCCCCAGCTCTCACCACTTGAGACAGCTTTTGTTAGTCTCCCTGTTTGGGCAGCGACTGTGGCTCTGTTTCTGGTCCCCCAGTGCCCACCAGGGGCCTGGCTTCAGGTCCAGGAATGGCTCATGCTTTATAGACAAACCCATCAAGGGATGAAGAAGGAGAGATGCTACTTAACCCAGCTGCCCCGTCCCTCCCCATCCCACATGGACTGGGGTCCAGCACTCAGAGCCCTCCAAGGTTGCCCCCAGGACCCTCATTTCCAGCCTCCCCATTCTCTTCTGCACCCCTCCACAGGATCTCTCCTCCCCCTTGCTCCAACCCCCTCATCCCCCAGTTCCTAGTCTCTCAGCAACTTCTCTCTGGGTGGTTTCCTGCCCCCAGAAACTTTGAATCAGATCAGAGACGGGCCCCCAGAGTTGACCATCTCAACCTCAACTCCAGTTGTTGGCTGTCCAGTGGATTTCTTGGACAGGCTGAGTGCTGGGAGCCCAGGCCGAGCTGGGTGGAGCGGAGGTTTATTTTTCTGCTGACTCCGGCCTCCCAGCTGAGTATCTTTCCCAGGACAAATCTCCGGCCCTGTTTTCCCTGGCTCTCTCTCCCCGTATAAAAACAACTTTATCTCTAAAGAGCAAATAACACCCAGCGCTCATAACAGATGCCAAGAACTGTTTCTGTTTTGATTTTTGAAAATAAAAATTCAACTGTGTTCAATAAAATTCAGAAGCCGCTTCCCTCTGTGGAAATTAAAGGCATCCGAGCGCCGGAGAAGCCACCGACCTTCCTAATTAAAGCTGCAGCAGCGGCGGGAATCCGCTTCCTACCACCAGCCCGCGCTGGCTGCGCCCAGAACAAAGCCGGCCCCCATCAATATTTCATTCTCTCTTTTCTTCCACGATAACAATGCGGTGTGTTCCGAGTGCGCCCCGAAAAAGACATGCAGAGCTATGTTAATTAGGGTTTAAATAATTGACGCCCCATCGCGCTGCTTCCGGAAGTGCGCGGCCGGCTGCTGGCTCAGCTCCTAATTGCATCTGCTCCTGGTCACAGCCGCGTCTGTCTGTCTGTCTGCTTGTCTTTCTGTCCAGTTGGGCAGCACAGGCTTAGGGAAAGACGAGCCTCCGTTCCCAGGCAGTACTTCCATCCTGAGGTGTCAGGGCTTTTTGTTTTCTGTTTTTCTTTTCTGCTTCGAGTCGCAGCTGGAGTCTGGTAAGATGCTCAAACTTGGGGCCCACTCACAGCAGGTGGGCGCTGCCCCTTTCCCGCCCTGGCTGGGGCCAGGCTACCCCCAGGTCACCAAGCTCCTTCTGGGCACGTTCTCCGGATGCCTGACTGGCAGGAAGGTTAATAGGAGTAGTCTATCAGTAGAAGGAAGGAAAGAAGGAAGAAAACAAGGGAGGGAGGAAGGAAGAGAGAGAAGGAAGAAAGGGAGGGAGGGAGGAAGAAAGGAAGGAAGGAAGGGAGGGAGGAAGAGGAAGGAAAGAAGGAAGGAAGGAAGGGAGGAAGGGAGGGAGGAAGAGGAAGGAAAGAAGGAAGGAAGGGAGGAAGGGAGGGAGGAAGAGGAAGGAAAGAAGGAAGGAAGGAAGGAAGGGAGGGAAGAAGAGAGGGTGGAAGGAAGGAAGGGAAGAAGAGGAAGGAAGGAAGGAAGACCTGTCTCTGGTCTCCAGGGGTCCCCTGGTGCCCCATTGTTGTCATTTGCTCTATCAAGTAAACTTCTCAATTTAAGACCATTTTATTATCCTCATCTTTTTGGCCTCCGGGGACACAACAGGTGGGCATTTCTGCAGGTTGTCCCACAGCTTCCAATCAGAGCTCCCTTTGACACAGTCCTGAGGGGAAGGGTCACCACGGGTCATGGAGCTGCTGCCTGTTCACCTCGTGGGCAGGCGCAGAGGTGATCTGAACAGAAGTCTCCTCACTGATCCAGACACAGCAGCAGCGCGCCCACGGACCGTGCCTCCGACCTTGCCGAGCAGCTCAGGCCTCCTTGGGGTCCCTTTTGTGTGTGGGGGTGAAGGGTGTGCCTCCCCTGTTGCCCAGACCCTGGCCAGGGGAGCCCTCTGCTCTGGCCGTCAGCTGTACAGGCTGTGTCGTCTGCTTCTCTTCAGCTCACAGCTGGCAGGCACACCTGTCAGTGCTCTTGTGCAAAAGGGAAACTGAGGCTGGGGCGGTGCTTGTCCAAGGGTCACCTGACTGGCAGGAGCTGGGTGCCAGGAAGACCAAGCCCCTGGATCCTTCTGTCCAGGGACAGAGCAGCTGGGGCTGGGGGCTGAGATTGGGAAGAGGCCTCAAGCGACCCTCTGGATGTCCCACCATGGGCATCCAGCACACAGGAGTGCTGAGTGGCCATGAACTGACAACTGAGCACTCACGGCAATGCGGGGGTCGGGGGGGCTGGTGTCGCTATCCCCGCTAATATTCACAGCACCACCTGAGGGGGACTCTCCTTGCCCCCCGTTGTATTGATGGGGAAATGGAGGCAAGGCGAGGCGAGATGACCTGCCCAAAGTCATGCTCTTTGCGTGGGGCTGAGCTGGGATCGAAATCCAGACTCTGAGCCTTGTGCACATGCTACTCTCGTGCTGGACGCTCCTGCTCCACCCACATCTGATGCTCTGCGACCTGCACAGCTGGCCCGGTAGGTAGGGGAGTGGAGACCCCCATTTATGCCTGAGGACACCGACACTCAAAGAGGGGCGGTGACTTAGCCAAAGACACACTGAGTCAGGACTGGACCTGCCATTGGAACGCAGGGCCCCCGAGTCCCTGGCCAGCCTCTTGTTCTCCACCAGGCACCCACAGGGGCTTCCTTCAGGGTCTCTCAGAGCAGTCGGGTGCTTCCAAACCTAAGGAGACATCTGGTCTTAGTTGATGCCGATGGATGCTTGACAGCAATCGACAGTGCTGACCTTTCAGTCCTCCCTCCAACAGGCTCTTCCAGACATTGCATTCTCTGGCTTCGCTACTTCTCTGCTTGATTCTTCTGAGCGCCCCTGAAGGTATTGCTTCCTCAGCCTGAACTGTACGCCTCAGATTTTTCCAGACTCACCTTTCTGGTGCTCTCCTCCCCTCTCTCCTGCCCTCTTTCCTGCCCTCTCTCTTCCCCTCTCCTGCCCTCTCTCCTCCCCTCCCATTTAACTCCCTCCTTCTGACACCCACGTGGACACCCACAGGCCCACTGACCCTTTATATGCCTGCCACACATGCTCCTCAGCTAAGCCTGTCTGTCCCAAATCTTCCAACTCACCACCTCACAAGCTGAACATGACAAGGTGATTCGGAGCACACCCTGAAGCCAGACTGGCTGTGTTCAAATCCCTGACGCTCACTGGCAGTGCAGCCATGGGCCAGGCACTTATCCACTCCGTGCCTCAGTTTCTCTGCACCTGTCAAACGGGAGGAACTATCGTGCCGATGTCATTGGTCACAGTGAGGATTCCTGTAGGCAAAGCACCTGAGAACAGTCTTGGCTCAAGGAATTGTCACATGCATTTTCCTCTTCTTCTTAGTAGTGTCCCCTCCTCTCCCACTGCCCTCTTCCTCAGCCTTCCCCTCTCAGCGGATGGCACCACTCTGTGCCCTGACACTGGACCTTATCCTGCTCTCCTGCCCTTTTCTGATAGTCACCCTTGCCCTGCAGGGTCCTGGGCTATGCATTTCCCTGCTAAATACTTGCGGATAAGCCCACCTCTTACCGTCCACAGCCACCTTCTTGAAGTCACGTCCTCCTCTCTCACCTGGGCCTGCAGCGGCCTGCTAGCTGGTCTCATGACCTCCGATATTGGCCCCTCCGATCCGCCTTGCACCCAGAGGCCAGAGTGGTCTTCTGACGGTTAACATCCAGCCCCCAAGAGAGTCTCAAATCCTGAGCACAACGCCAAACTCTCTCCTGGCTTTGCAAGCGTCTCCTCCTTGCCTCCTCCAATCTACCTGTCAGCGGCCAGCCTGCTTAATGCAGACCCCTCCTCCTGGAACACACTTCCCCCTCCTCCTCGCTCTACTCCTTCCTCTTCTTTCTCCTACACGTTTTCCTCCTGCTCCTCCACATCCTTGTCTTCCCCTTCCTTCTCCCCCTTCCCTCGATCCTCTTCTTCCTCTTCTCCCCATCTCCTCCCTCCTTATCCCCTCTTACTCTCCCTTTCTTTCTCCTTTCTCACACCTCCTCCTCCCCTGTCCTCCTCCCTCTCCTCTCCTTCTTATCTCCTTCCCCTCCTCCCGGCTTCCTCTTCTAACTTCTCACCCCTCCTCCCTCTCCCCCTCCTCTTCTTCCTCTTGTTCCTCCCCCTTGTTCCTCGCCTTCTTGACTTCTGACCACTGCCCCATTGCCAGGTCCCCACCAGACTTGCCATGGCCTCCTGGCTCATTTTAACAGTTCCAGTTCCTCTAGACTAGAGTCGTCTTTCTTCCCCCTGGACCCTGAGCAAGCATTACTTTCCACGAGGCTGTGACTGTTGGCAGGACTCAGGTCCTTGAAGCTGTAGGTGTGTGAGGTCCTTGCTTTCTTCCTGACTGTTATCTGGGAGAGCGGGGACATGAGAGTTACCCTCCACTCAAGAGATTGCCCACAGTTCCTTGCCATGTAGCCTTTATGTATATTCCACACATGACAGGTTACTTCTTCAAAGCCAGAAGGAACACGGTGTCTCTTCTAGAAGGGCTGAGTCTCTCTTTAAAAAATGCTTCACCTGATTAGATCTGGCCCACCCCGGATACCTCCCTTCTGATGCACTCAAAATTAATTCATAATCAAATGAGATTTTAAATACAGTGCGAAGTTCCTTCACCTTTGCCATAGAATGGAACCTAATCCCAGAGGGAATCTCATCAGATTTTCAAGATTGCCCATGCTCAGGAATCTTAGGGGTCATTTAAAACTGCCTCCTACAGTGGGGGACTTGGTGACCTTATTAATGCCATGTTTCCCACCCTTTGCAGATAATAGGTGTTCATAGCTTTTTATTGAAATGGGAATGAATGAATGAATGAATGAATGAATGAATGAGTCAGGTGGCTGCATGGCTCATACCTCCCTCCTTGAGAGAGAAGTTGAGGATTATTCTGGAAGGTGATCCTTGACTCCTCATCTAATCAACTCCTTTGGAGATACCTTCAGAATCTCTTCTGGCTCAGGTAAGCCTGGACTCGTGGAGGGCACAACCCCCCTCACCCCTGGGGGTCATTCGTGTGCTGAGCTGGTGGATGTCACTTGAGTGTAAGCCCCTATGGACAGAAGCGCAGATTCTTCAGTGTTTGTAGGCCACCTCACAGTGAGACGTCCCCTTGGCAAGTCCATGGCTTGCTTCTTTATGTGCCCTCCTTGGCACACACTGCATCCAGCTAGGGCCAGGGGAGGGTCCCAGGGATGCTGTGATTTGGGGCAGGAACCAGGGATAGACACTGTGCAGTGAGCTGTGAGCAGTCACTTGCTGAGAGGCCCGGGGCATCCTTTATTTATTCGCATTGAAATATTTATTGGGATATGAGGCATCTATAATAGATCTGTCTTTGTCACCCGGGCAGGCCTGCCTAGAGAGAAAACCGGGTGGTCTGTCTCCTGGGTGTGACTATATTCACTCAGTGAACAAGTCACCCGGAAAAGAGTTCCAGAGGATTGACTGTAGACCAGACACAGTGCTCTGAAGTCAGATGGGGCCCCGCCTTTCAGGAGGAAAAGACCGAGAGAAGGCAGGTGAGAAACTAGTGTCTATTGAGTGTCTGCTGTGTGCCGGGCATTTTATATATAGCATCTCACTGAATTCCCACAACAAACCCATGATGCAGAAGATGGAATCATGTCCCGTGTAGAGAAGAAGAAAGGGAGGCTCAGGAAGGTTAAGTAACTTGCCAAGGTCACACTGTCTCTTTTAATCCAAAGTCCAAGGTCTTCCCACCATGGCATACTTCCTACGACCTCTCGAATTTTAGGAGCAGAAGCGAGTTTGGGTGTGTGGGACTAGGCAGTGGACTTGGGGTGGAGCAGCGAGAGGAGAGGAGGGGGCCCAAATCCAGCAGGAGCCTAACGATAGAATCACTGGGGCCTCATGTCTTGTGTCTTCAACCTCTGGCCGACACTATGCCACTCCACCCTCCCAGCAGCCTGGTAGAGTGGCGATTAGAACTCTCGTTGCACCGAGTGTAAACGGGGGAGGACCAGGCCAAGTCACTGAGAACCACGTGGCTGAGCAGGGCTTGGAATCCAGGCCTCTGCCTCCGCGTGCATCCTGGAAATGCTTCGCAGTGACGGCAACCCTACCCGTACTGACGCCACCAGACAGGACTCAGCGGACTGTATGCGTGCTGGCCCTCAATTTGCTCTCAATTCCCCGGGAAGCCTGGTGCCCGTGCAGGACTGCAGGCCCCGGGAGGGTCGTCCAGTCTCCTGCTTCCCATCCAACACCAAACCTCTGATGCTTCCTGCTGCTTCCTGCTCCAGAGTCTGCTGGAGAGTCATCTGAACGTAGGATGTGTCACTCAGGACTAACAGACATAGCTGTGAAAGGCCTGGAGTAGAAATGCCACACGACTAACACTTTAGGGGACCTGCTTGCTTCAGAAAGAAAGGAAGGTGTGTGTGTGTGTGTGTGTGTGTGGCTTAATTTTTTTTTTGGTACCTAAGCCTGGGAATAAATCACAATTTTTTTAATTAAGAGAAAAAGTGTCAATGTAATGTGTATGGTTTTTAAAGCAATGATTTGATAAGTTTAGTGAAAAACAGTGTCTTCTGGCTTCCACCTCACCTCTCCTCACCTGCCATTCCCAGTCCCCAAGGCATCCACTTTCAATATCTAAAATACTTTTGTCTACTTTTTTACTGCATGTGTAGGTAATATTCATCTACTGTTTAACTTAACAGCTGTACTGGGGTATAACTGATATACAATAAATGATAAATATGTAAGTTCATAATTTGATCAGTCCAGACACACAGGGATCCTTGGAACTGCCACCCAATCTACATGAACATATCACCCTCCATTTCCTTCTGCTCCTTCACAATCCTCCTTCTTGACCCTACATTCTCCTTTCCTGCTCATCCCCGAGCAACCCATGATCTTCCTGCCATTGCCAAATGGTTTGCACTTTTTAAAATGATGTACATGCAATCATACCATATATACACTGCTTTATTTGCCTTCTCTCATTCGAGATTATTATTCTGACATCTGTCCATCTGATTTCACTAACAAGCAATTAACAAGCTGCACTGCCGCCCCTCAGACCATTGCACCGGTGCAGGGATATGCAGCCAGTTGTTTGTCCATCAACTTGATGGACATGTAAGATGCTTCTAGGTAGCAGCTGTTCCAAATGGCGCTGCCATGCACATTCATGGACAGATCTGTGCAGGTACGCATTCATTTAGAAGTGGAATGATTAAATCACCAGATAGGTGCAAATATAACTTTTTAAAGAAACCACCAAATTATTTTCCAAGTGGCTGACCATTTTTCTTTCCCGCCAGCAGTGTGTGAGCGCTCCTGTATTTCCACATTCCCGTCAGCACTGGCTGTCTTTTTACTGTCTGCCTTTCAAATAGCTGTGTATTGGCATCTCATAGCTTCACTATGAATTTATCTCTGACTAACGGTGTTTATCATGTTTTCATGTACTTATTTGCCATCTGTATATATTTGGTGAAGCATAGGTTCAAATCTTCAGCTCTTTTTTCATTTGAGTACTTCACTTTTTATTAAGTTTTCAGAGTTCTTTATGTATTCTGAATATAAGTCCTTTATCAGCTATCTGGTTTTTTTTCACAGTCTATGGTTTCTTCTTTTTTTATTCTCTCAACTCAAAGAGCAAAAATGCTTAATTTGATGATGTTCAATTGATTGACTTACATCTGTCATTGAACATGTTTTTTAATATCTTTTCTAAGAAACATATGCCTAACCCAAGGTCACAAAGATTTTTCTCCATTGTGTTCTCCTAGAATTGTATAGTTTTAGGTTTTATTCTGATATATTTTGAGGTTTATGTTTCCTTTTTATACACTGGGAGAGGTATGGATCAAGACCCACTGGTTTGCAAATCTATGTCTAATTATTGTTAAGTTTATTTATTTGAACAGACTGCCCTTTCTTCATTGAATTCTCTTTGTTCCTTCCTTGAAAATCAGTTGACTATGTATGTGTCTATTCATACATTCTTTGTTCTGGTCCATTGATCTATTTGTCTGTCTTAACATCAATTCCACATTTTATTGATTACTGTATTGATTACTTGATGTCAGGTGTGTCGATCCTTTTATTTTTATCTTCATTTTCGAAATTATTTTAGCTATTCCAGGCACTTTGCATTTCTACATGAATTTTAGAATTAATTTGTCAGTTTCTACAAAGAAACTTGCTTTCTTGTTGGTATTGAATTGAATTGATCAGTTTTGGGGGGGAGAATTGGTATCTTCACTGAATCTTCCAATTCATGAATTATGTATCTCTTCATTTATTGAGATCTTATTTAACAACTTCACTCATTTTTTTGTTTTCTGCAAACATATTTTACACATCTTTTGTCAGCTTATCCATAAATAGTCCATATTTTCTGGTGTATAGTACACTTTATTCCAATGTTCAATTATTCATGAATATTATATAGAAATGCAATTGATATTGATCTGGAATGCTGCAGCCTAGTTATACTTAGTTATTAATTCTGGTAACTATTCTGTAGATGCCATTGAATTTTATACATAGATAATCATGTCATCTCTTCCTTTCTGAAATAGATGCTTTTTAGTTGTTTTTCCTGGCTCTATACCACTAGACCCTCTGCAACAATACTAGATGGAAGTTAAAGAGTGGACCTACTTTGCCTCGTTCTTGATCTTAGAGGGACAGTAACCAACATTTCATCCTTATATGTGATGTTAGTTGTAGGTATTTGTATGTGCCCCTACCAAATTGAGGAAACTCCCTTCCATTCATAGTTTGCAACAGTATTTTAAAGAAGGAATCAATATTGGGTTTTGTTGAGTGCTTGGCATGCATCTACTGAAACATTCATTTATTTATTTATCTACCCATTTACCTACCTACTTACCTACCTAAATATTAGTTTAATATAGTGAATTTCATGGATTCACAAATGTTAAACCAACCTTACATTCCTGGGATAAACCACCTAGCAACTATGTATATTCTTTTTAATACATTGTATTAAAATTGCTGAAATGTTGTTTAGTGAGTTTGCCTCTTTGTTCATGAAGGATATTTGTCTGTAGTTTTCTTTTCGTATAATGTCTCTGGTTTTAATATCAGGGTATATGGCCAATGAGAGTTAGGAAATATTCCCTCCTCTTAAATTTTCTGAAAGAATTTATTAAATTTGTATTATTTCTTTATTAAATATTTAGTGAAATTCATCAGTGGAACTTCTTGGCCTGGAGTTTTCATTATGGGGAGGATTTTATGATTACTACAGTCAAATTTCTTCAATATATATGACTATTCAGAGTATCTACTTGGTTTCGAGTGAGTTTCATTGCTTGCATTTTTAAGGAATGTCTATTTTATTTAAAAAACTATTGAATTTATTGTCATAAAGTTTTTATAATTGTCTTTTATTATCTTTTGAATATTTGTGGACTCTGCATTGACTGATTTCACCTACTGCTAATACTAAAATTTTGTGTTTAAACTTTTTTCCACTCACTAAATTAGCTAAATTTTTTCAGCTTTATTTATCTCAAAATTACTGGTGTCAACAATTTTCTATTGATTTCCTGTTTTCTGTTTCACTTATTTCCACTTTGATCTTTATTGCTCAGTTTTTCTGCTTACTTTGTGTTTATTTTTTTCCTTTAATTTTTTCTAGTTTGTTAAAATGGAAGCTGTTGTCATTGATTTGAGACCTTTATTCTTTTATAATATAAATATTTAGGACTGTAAAGTCCCTTCTAAGTGTTTTAAATGCACCTCACACATTTTTATATTTTGTCTTTTCATTGCAAAAAATCTAATTTTCCTTTGATCCATGGTTTATGTCAGCTTACAAACTTTTCCAGCTACTTTTCTGTAACTGAGTTCTAAATTAATTCAGTTGTTCTGAGAACATATTTTGAATTTTTTAACTTGTATATGGATAAACATTATGGTCTATCTAGTTGCATGTTTCAGGTGCTCTTGTCAAGAATGTGTATCCTGCTGCTGTTGGGTGAAGTGTTCTGCAAATGTCCATCAGGTCAAGTTGATTGATACCACTGTACAAATATTATACAGCCTTATTGATTTTCTATCTACTTCTATCAATTATTGAAAGTCATTGACATTTCCAACTATAATTGCGAATGTGCCTCTCTTTACAGTTCTATGAGGTTTTTTCATTTCATATACTTAGAAGTTCTGTTCTAAACATTTAGGATTATCATATCCTCTTGATAAATGGACTCCTGATGATGATAGAATCAACTCCATTGTCTCTAGCAGAACTAGAACAATGTTTAGTCTAGCGCTAATTATTCCTTGCTGTTCAGACAAACTTCTGCAGTACTCCACTCAATACTCATGAATTATGAGGATTTTCGCTCTGAATGGTGGGAATAGGTTTCACTGAAGGTCCCGTGTGAGTTCCTAATACTAAAAAAAGTCCTGTTTTCTTTCATTCTTCTGGGTGTTTCTTTTCCCACCTCAGAACCCTCTTCACATGCATGTGCTGAGCAGCACCTTGCTGAATACTTCAGGGAATCCTGTGCAAATCTCTGTGCAGTTCCCTCCTCTTTCACACCCTACCTTATGTGCTTGGAGATGCCCGGTTCCCTGGATTTTTCTTATCTCCTCAGCTCAGGGGATCCACCGTGCCCTGTCTGGGTTTCCTCTCCCTAGGATATGGCCTGCAGACTCTTTCTAAGCAGTAAACTGGGGTAACTATAGACTTAGGCCACTTGTTCCCCATCTCCCAGGGATATGTGTCCTTTGTTATCTCATGTGCAATGTCTAAAAAGTAGCTTCAGATATTTTGAACAATTTCATCAGTTTCAGGTGAAGCATAAATCGAGTTCTTTTGCATTTTGACTAGACATGAACATCTTTAGCTATTCTTTAATTTGCTCATTTTAAACAGTCAGTGTTGACTATGGCTACAAAACATGAGGACTTAGATTTCTTACAGAGAACCCTGCACCATCCAATCCCACACCTTTTCCCTTCCCCATCTCCCCAATATACATTTGCTTAAAATAGCATTAAATATTCATATTATTATAACTTTGAAAATACTGCTCACAGCTGTGTCCTATGGTTTACTGAGACGAATTCCTTTCTTCTGTATCTTATACTTCTCAGTAGAGTTAATATTTGCCTCTTTGAGCGGTTTGCCTTCTTGTAAAATGGTTTAGTGTGTTAACTGAAGTTTCTTTCTCAGGTGACATGAAAGTAAGTCGGCAGTGTCTGGAGGACGGAGCTGGGGGGTCTGAGATACATGGGCTGAAACTGCTTTTGTGTCCCAGCATGGCAGGGGGTAGTGTGGGGATTCTGACTTTGATGCACAGTCGCTGGCCCTCTGCATACCCGTTATTGTCCCCAGATCCTGATAAGGAAGGCAAACATAGCAATTTGGATAAAAAGATAAGATAAGAAGCACAGGCATAGAACTATGATGCTGATGCTCTGGGTGACCCTGTCTCTTCTCTGGCCCCCAGCTATTTGTCTATGACAAGGGTGTGATTGAGACAGTCTCCTCTAGATCTTCAAGGTCACATGCAGGAATGAGCATGGTCATGGGGACACTGATGGTCAGGGAAGTTCTCCAGGTCTCTGCCTCACTTCAGCCAAGATCCAGGCAACTCTTTGTATCTAAAATGAAATAGACATGGTCATTTGGGGGCCATTAACAGAACTAATGAGGGGAGCCACACAGGGAGCAGGTTTCAGACCAAGATGGCGATGAATTCAAGAAGGAGTAAACTTCTGTCGGTAATGAGTTTCCCTCCACTGGAGTGTGTGAGCAGAGCCTGGAGCGGCCTTAGACAAAGCTCTGCATTCCTCCATTATGTGCAGCACACTGTATTGTCACTGGTCACTTTCTTCACCTAACTTGGCCACAACACACCAGCCGTCTCAACCTGGGTCATTTTTCTCCAGGTAACCTTTGGGTTGACACAACTTGGGAATGGGGGTGTGGGTGGAGGGTGGCTATTAGTATTTAGTGCCCAGAGGCCAGGGGTGCCACAAAGATCCTACAGAATCCAGGACAGCCCCGCACAACAAAACATTCTTCAGTGCAAAATGTTCATGGCACCAAGGTGAAGCTGTTCTGGACTCACCTACCCCATCAGCCCGCCATCAGCATGAGAGCTGACACAAGGTTGGGGACAGTATGTGGAGGGGAATAGACTACAATGCTGGTCGCAGGCTCTGCCTGTCCTCCTGGCCCTCAGGCCTTCCTTTCCAGGTCTGCAGGACAGACTTGCTCAACCTACCTTAGGGGACAGTCCCCCAACCCCAATCACAGGGACCTTTGTTGGGTTTGTGACCGATCCTGGGCAGACAGAGCTGGATTGGAACCCCGGCCATCCCCTGGTCCTTAGATCCATTTCCAGATGAATAGACCACTGC
Organism: Solenodon paradoxus; assembly: GCA_004363575.1. NCBI lineage: Eukaryota > Metazoa > Chordata > Mammalia > Eulipotyphla > Solenodontidae > Solenodon > Solenodon paradoxus. The sequence continues at coordinate 64,259 of RJWH01001200.1, forward strand.
TTGGGCGTTCTCTTGGTGTCAAGTGGCAATTGGAAGACCTGCTTGTGCTGTGAGCCCATCGGGAGTCAAAAAGGATGCGAGAGTGGTTCACAGAGGAGGAGTCTCAGAGAATTTCTTTCTTTCTTTCTTTCTTTCTTTCTTTCTCTCTCTCTCTCTCTCTCTCTCTCTCTCTCTCTCTCTCTCTCTCTCTCTCTCTCTCTTTTTTTTTTTTTCTCTTTCTACACTCTCCAGAAGGTAGCCAGCAGGATCCAACAGAGCCAGAGTGAGCAATTCTTTCATCCATCTATTCAACAAATATTTACTGAGCATCTGCTATGTAAGAGACCTCAGTGCTAGGAATACAGCACTGACCGAGGAGACAGAAACCAACAAAACTATCCCTGCCATCCAGCAGCTGACATTCTAGTGACAGAGACAGTAAACAAAACCTCTTTCCAGTAGATTATAAAAAGCAATGCACATTACAAAGTAAAAGGGGGAAAAAAAAAAGTCACACTAGGCATCAGGGGACCTGGAGAGAGTGGGGGAGAGAGGAGAACTGTGATTTTAAGTGAGGCAGGCAGGGTTGGCTTTGTTGAGAAGGTGACATGTGATCAGAAGGAGGGGCAGGAGGGTGGCTATTTGGGGAAGTGTGTCCAAGTAGAGGAAACAGCCAGGGGAAAAGGAGCAGGGAAGGGAAAGTACCTGGTGTGCCTGAGGTCACTGTGGCAGAGGCTGCCTTGCAAGGTGTGGGAGGTGGGGGCAGGAGCTCAGATGAGGCCGGGGGTCATGGGAGCGTGCCTCTCTGGGTCTTGCGGATGCCCTTGGTTTTGACCCCGCAGTGGGAGCCATGGAGACGTGGAGCAGAGAAGTGACAGTGTCGTCTTGGGCTGCATTGCTTTCTAACTGCTGGTGTGACAACTCACCACAAACAGAGTGACTTACACCCACACATGTGCTCTCAGATAGTTCTGGAAGCCAAAGTCCAAAGTCAGATGCACTGGGCCAAGGTCAGGCTGTTCCTGGACTCATTCTTTCTAGAGGCTCAGAGACAAGGTTTCCTGGCCTTCCAGCTCCCGGAACACACAGGCTTTCCTTGACATCGCTCCTGCCCCTCATTGCTTTCTCTTTTTACCCTTGCTTCCGTCCATGGGCTACTTTCTTCCTCTTCTGTGACTGTGCTGACATCACTGTACTCGCCTGGAAAACCCAAACATCTCCAAATATATCTGGTAACATCCTCACAAGGTCTTGGCATTAGGATGTGCGTATTGGGAGGCCATTACTCTACTGACCACAGAGGCCCAGGAGGGAACAGAATGCTTGAGCAGCTAAGCCATGGAAGGGCCCAGAAGCCCAGCCCCGTGATCAGGACCAGTCACATAACCATTAGGCAGAATCCACTCTGGACAGATGCCGTCCCCCAAGGTTCTCCCTTGGTGTCCCAGTCCCACCCCAGGGCCCCTGCAAACAGTGTGTCTGCTGGAGAGAGAACACATGGATCAATTCACATTGTTAGTCTCTGTGTGACCTCAGATGAGTTTCTGTCATTCTCCAAGTCTGCTTCCCAAGCTGTCCCAGAGGGATCATTAACCTTAGCCTTGTTTGCAGGACACCATCTATATCAGATAACCTGGCTCCCCTCCTCCATTTGTTCAGTCAACTGGCCTTCTTTAAAAGGCACCAAATATCACTTACCCCAGGGCCTTTGCACTAGCTGCTTCCTCTGCCCTGCTTGACTAACCTGCTCACTTTCTTCATTTCTTTACACAAATGTCATCTTTCCAAAGAAAGTGACCCTGGCCACCCTATCCCACACTGAGTCCTCATCACTCTATGCTTTTATCTGGCTTTATTTTTCTGATACCGTACTTGTATTTATTTGTTAACAACTAGAGTCTTAGGAGGAAAGATAAGTCACGTTCACATGGATGTTAAAGAGAATTTAAGGAAGGAACTGTTTATTTGCAGGGTGTTGAGACACCAGGATAGGCAGAAGAGGCAGGGAAAGGAGCGGCTCTGGAATCCTGTCAGAGAGCTGACATCCTGGTGGAGAGCCTTCCGACTGGTGCCAGAACCACAGCCTGGAAGCAGGGAGGGCTGGGGAAGGAATGCCTGACTTCCCTCTCCTCCACCCTCCAATCTCCAGCCTTCCACTGGCCAAACGCTACAGAAGTCAGGACAGCGAGCCTGAGAGACACAGTCCCTGAGATTCAGAACCGGATGGAACCAAGACAGAGGGCAGAGTAAACCCAGGGTTACAGGGAAGAATTGTGTCCTCTCCAAATCCCTCTACTGAAATCTAATGTCCAAGGTTTAAGCCGTTAGGAAGCGGGGCGCTAGTAGGTGATTCAGTCATGATGGCGGCGCTCTCAGGAATGGGATGCGTGCCCTTTTGAAGGAGACCTCACCTGCAGAGCAGGCCCAGGTAAGCAGGCCCTGGGAGAGCAGCCTGCGGTCCTCCAGCCCGGGCTCCTTCCTGTGTTCACAGTGGAGACCATGAGCAATGTCAAGAGTAGGCCAGCCTCTCCCCCTGGAGAGGCCACTCAGGTCACTCAGCACAACAAGATGACAGAATTCCCACTCCCTACGAAAACCAGTGACTCCTCTACATGCCAACACCACTTCTAGGACAACCGCCCTTGACAAAGTCATACGTGCCCACAAATTGCTCACTGGAATCACTGCTGCAGCTGACCTGCTCCTTGAGCCTGTTTCCGTTCACCTGGAAACTGCCATGAAGCAGAGATTGCTATCTGTGACCCTCAGCAGACAGGGAAACAGCCCTCACAGCCTCCCACCCTGGGAGAAGTGAATTTCTGTTGGTTTTAAGTCACCCCGTGTATGGTGTTTTGTTATAGCAGCCTGAACGCACAGTACAAAGGCAGTCATTAGCCTCTCTCTCTCTCAGCATGTACTTTATATTTATGTTATATTGTAGGCATATTTATATTATTTCTATTTGTATGTATAATATATATTTGTTTCCTCTTTACATTTCAAATAAAAATAAATATAAAAAAATAAAATAAACTCCAGAGAGCTAGCGCGCCCTACACCATGGATGGACACAGCATAAGTCAACAAACCGGAAGTCCTCCCCAGAACCCACCATGCTGGCCCACTGATCTTGGACTTCCAGCCTCCGGAATGGTAAGAAATAAATGTCTCTCTGTTATAAGCCACCCAATCTGTGGTTTTTGTCCTGTGGCCTAAATGAACTAAATAGTGGCTAAAACCAACGCGTTTAAATTTCTAAAATGATCTGTTTTTCCATCCAACATGTAAGACGCATGAGGACGAAGATTTTGCCTCTCTCGGTCACTATCACATCCCCACGCACCTTGAACATTGCCTAGATGCCCCATAAACGATGGTTACGTGAAACAAAGCAATGGCTCTAACAGCAGCAAGTTTTCTGGGCAAGAGAGTAGCATGTAGATAGATTGAGGACTGTCATATTGTGGTTGGATTAACTTTTTAATACAGAGTTTTCAAAACAGCACAAAGAAACCTGAAAATTCGTCTTGTCCAGGACACCACTGCCATGCTCATTCCCCAGACCCACCCCAATTTCAGAGAGCCTTCTAATGACCTGTTGTTGTTCCATGGGGGAGTAAGGAGATGGAAGGGAAGGAAGGAAAAGTTCAGCCCCCTTTTCCTTGTCATGGTAAAGGTATCACTGAGTCCACTGAAAGGGAGAGATTGGCAGGCCACCCCATGGGTTCTTATCTCTGCAATTCTTTTCCAAGTCTGGGTGCTATATACCCTGGCACAAGCTCCGCCAACCTGCAAGATGTAAAATGCTTCTTTAAGGAAACTTTAGACCTGCTCTGGCTCCCTCTTGGCACGCCTAAGTGATCACCCCAAGTTCTGCCCTCACTGGAACTGGAGGCAACATTGATCCAGAGGAGCCGCTCTCGGGCCTGGCGGGGGTTCTGGGGAGAAGATTATGACTCCCCGGGGCCACGAGATGCTGAGGACTAGGGATACTGGGGTCACCCCCAGTCCACACCAAAATCGGGCCCTGCTGTTATCTAGCCCTGGTGTAGAGTGGCTTAGAAGAAGGAAAGCAAGTTGTGGTCTCCGTTTCCTTGAGTTCAAATCCCAGAGCTTCCTCTTGCTAGCTCTGCGCTTCTCAGTTCACAGATTAGGTCTCACACTTGATGGCCAGGCTCGGAAGATTAAATAAGTCAGAAAGTCCCAGCAGGCGCCTGGCACTTGTAGACACCCAGGCCTCCCTGTCTTCTCTCCTTGTCTTCTTATACCCCCCACCCCGACCCCAGACCTTCCCTGTCGCAGGGATCGCTGCCAGACAAGACAGTCAATCCTCTATGCTCTGCCGGATGGATCTGGCCTCTCCGTGTTTGAAAACTTCCAAGACAGGCAAACTTTTCTCCCAGGCCGGATCCGTCTCTGCTGCCACCATGAAAGCGGCTCTGCTGTCCCCCCACGGGCTTGCAGCCGCCGCCGTCTTAAGAAAAATCCTCATCTCCTCTGCCTGGCGAGGGAGCGGAGCTTCGTCGCCAGGAAAGGAGGGAGCCGAGGGGGAGGCACTAATGGGGGACGCCTTGGCAGAGGAGAAGACACAATGGATAAAAGAAGAAAGTGCATCCAAACACGAGTTCTTGTTCTCGAGAAGAAGGGCCAAGTCTGACTTTATAGCAACAGCTTTGAGAGCAGCAGCGGTGGGATTTCATGGCAGAGGTTCCGCGGGAAAATCAATAAGCTGGGCCGCTGTTTGGAGAGGCAGCAAGAAAGGCCACTAACGAGGCCAGATTGTAACAGTTCTGCGAGCAGCCACAGTGCTCACCTTACACGGCGCGGCCGCGCGTTAGTAAATAATAAATCACAGCGGCCGGCGGGCGGCGGCGCCGGACAGAACGCAGCGCGTTTGACTGCAAAGCAGACCCGGAGCCATGAATTATTCACCGCCGCGCGGAGATAAAACACGGCTGCGGGAGGAGGCGCAGCCCTGCAAACAGGTGCCCGGCGCGGAAATCTGCCTTTTGATTACGAGCCTGGGTTGTGGATGGGCCCGACCAGGCCGCAGTTCCCGGGCGTCGGCGCTTGGGGCGCGCGCAAAGCTGGGATTAATCAGGGGCTGCAGCCGACGCCCCTCAAGAGCGATTTGCCAGACTCCAGGGCTGGGAGCAATTACCAGCAGGCCGCGCAGGGCTAGGGGCGAGAGCCTGAGAGGGCTGGCCTGTGTGTGTGTGCTTGCCAGCATGCACCCTTGCTCTGTGTGGTTAAGCGTGCCTCTGAGTACGTACCCAGTGCCCGTGTGTGGTGACACGTGCATATGTGGGCCACGTGTGTACACGGACTGTTCAACTATGTGCAGATGGACTCGCACGTGTACACATTTGGTGTGGTGTGCACACATGTGGTTGTGTGTCTGTTCCGTGTATGAGTGTGCAAATACACATGGCTATTCCTACCCACATATGTGTGTGGTGCATGTTTCCATGCATGCATAGTGTGGGGTGGGTCTGTGTAAGGTTGCACACTCAGGTGGGCATGCCTATGCAGTGCCTGTGTGTGTGTGCACCTGGCGTGTGGGCGTGCATCAGTGAACATGTGCACTTCTCTGCATACAGCATGTGCAGATCTGCATGTGAGCATGTGGACGTATGCCTTCATGCACACCCATCCCTAGACTTGCGGTGAGTCTGTGAGTGCGTATATGGTATCTATGTATGCACACGTGTGGCAGGAAAATGATTTACAGACATGGTGACTATGTGCACATGCGAGGACATGATCATGCATGGATATCTGCACGCGCGGTGCATTTGCTTGTGTCCATGGTGAACGGGTGCTGTCATTCCTGCCTTGTGATATTTTAAAGGTTTGTGGTGGGTATAGTCAGTACATGTGTGTGCTTGTTGATCGTCATGCACACATGGATAGGGTATGGCAGTATGTGTGCAAAGGCACGCTCACGCACTGTGTTTCTATCACAAGGTCTTCATGGCTGTTTGCTGGTGTTAACGCACACAAATGTGGCTATGCGTGTGGTGTTGCTGCTGATGTGTGTCTGTGGTGTGCAGATGGATGTAAGCGTGTATGTGTGTGCACACACATCTCATTGTAGCTAGGCGAGCTGCATGTCTGGGCCTGATATGCTCTCCCCTCGATGCTCGTGTCAGAGGAAGTTCTCAGTGACCTTGCACCCACAAGCAAAGAGCAGCACAACACCCCTCCAACACACCGCAGAGTAGCGTCACTGAAGTTTCCTGGGGGACAGAGAGGGTCTTTCGTTCTTGCACTGCTGTCCAGAAATTCTAACCATTTAAAATACCAGTGTCTTTCCCCAAATTTCCTTACAGGGCTGCCTCATCCTTCCCTTCCCCCTTGCTCCACCCTCTTGTCAACAAGTACCGCCTTCCCATCTTCTTTAATGCACCCCACCTTCACCTCGATGTGCTGCCCCCTACCCCCAAAGTTTGTGCTGGCCTCTGGATTTCCTCAGCCTGTGTTCCCACTCATGCCACCAGCAAAACAAAAGCTTTTCCTCAAGATTCTGCCTTTAGCAATGAGAGTTGCTGGGGGTGAGAGGAAGTGATGTTTTGAGGGTCATGTTCACTTCCTCGAATCCTGTGCTTTGGGGACACGTGCTGGCAGAGCGTAGAAGCTGCTCTTCATTTCCTCAGCAAACATGGCTGAGTGCCTCTCTCGTGCAGCCCTCTGCTAGCCTGGGATGCTGCTGAAGCAGTGAGAGACTGTCAGACCTGAGGAGCACAGGAGAGCAGTGTAGGTGACCCCCTCATGCCAGTCACTCAGACAGGCAGTGGGAAGTGGGTGGCGCCCTGTGACAAGACAAGTTCCAGGAAACTCAGAGCAGAGGGAGAGGCCTCATGACTAGAGGACACAGGTTTTCCTGGAGGAACTGGCACTGCAGCTGAACTCCAGAGAGTGGAGAGGACTCGACCACAGCGAAATAGAGACATGGGCGTGAAGGGTGTGTGAACTCCTGACAGAGACACAGGAAAATAAAAGACTCAAGGGTGTGTCTCATCAGGGTCCAGTTAGGGGAGAGAAACCACTCCAGGTATTGAGCAGACAGAATGTACTTATTTATTTATTTAACTTTAAACATCTTATTTTATTTAGCTGTTCATCTAGGTTGCTTCCCCTGGCCCTGGGTCTTGAACCTGGGACCTTGGCATGTGTGTGAACTACGATGCCACTAGGCCACCAGGGTGTGCTGAACAGAGGTAATGTAATATGAAAGAAATATATATAGAGACGCACATATACATATACACATATCTACATGTATATGTCTGTATACACACATATGTACATATACTTGATATGTGTGTATATGTATGTATTTATACATATATGTATGTGTATATGTACATCTATGTGTGTGTCTATATGTGTATCTATATAGTACATATATGTATGCATGAGAGACCTGAAAAGGCAGAAAAGAAGACTAAGTTTTCATGGTGTTTACAACTGCAGGAAGTGACTGCAGACCCTGGAGCTAGGACAGCAAAGGGAAGAGGTGGGAATTATTAAAATGTAGGACTTAGAGGCGGAGGCCCTCAGGTCTGGGATCCAGATTCCTAAGAGGGGACCCTGAGATCTGATGCTGGTGCCTCTGGGGTTGGAGGGCCAGCTTTGGAGGTCAAGGCCTACTGGAAAGGGGGCTGTGTCAGCTGCTGCTGGTGCACCTGGGGATGCAGTGAGACTGGTTGTACGAGAATTATCAAGACTGCAGACTGGCTGAGCTGCTGCCTCAGGAGGGAGTTGCTGCTACGGGTGAAGGAGCCTGGCCAGGAGGGTGCCCCATGGCCAGAAGGAGCAGGGAGGAGCAGCTCTCTCCTTCCTCCTCGGGCCTTGCGGTCTTCCTCTCATGACCCTGTTGGCAAAGCCTGACCTGAAGCAACGAATGGGCTTCAGAGCCGGGAGTGTGGTTCTCAGGGCTGAGCACCAGCGGGCGGGCTTAATGACCCATCACAGTGCGCCCCTTTGACTACTCAGCATTTGTCAGCAGGTTGTGTGCTTATTTGAGCTTCATATGATAACGAGACAACTCTGTTTCTGCTTAACTCCATTTCATTTATACAAATAAAAACATACTCAGCTCACCCAAAATGAAGCGCTCCACTCCCGACTGACATGCCGACCAGCCCTGAGAGGTGGCGACAGGGTGAGCAGAGGGGCCATTTGGGGGCAATAAGAAATCCAGATGGACCGTCATGACCAGAGTCCCACAGAAGCCCCGCAGAGCGGCTAGCAGATACCTCAGAGAGAGTCTGTCCCCGCAGTGGAGCCGAAGCCAAAGCCCTGGCCTCTGCCCCTTGGGACCAGCTCCTGGGGTCGGAGCGACGGCGTTATCGTCTGTCCAAGGGACTGATTACCTGCAGTGAGGACCCAGAGGAAGGTGCCAGTTTCTAAGAACAGCTGTGGGTAGAGGGATGATGTGTCCCAAGGTCAGACTTCCTGTCTGCTCTGCCACCTTTCAAGGTTGGCGCTCTCACCCCAGAAGCTCCAATTTAGAATCGACTTGGGAAGTGTGTCCCAGGGCCCCATGGTGTGGTGTGGACAGACCGTGTGAGGCTGGGCTGCTGAACCACAGCTGGTACTTCCATAGCAGCCCAGACCCACCCAGGCCTCCCAGGAGGAAGACAGAGAGGCGCAGCTCCTCTTAGCTGTTGGGGAGGGGCTCCTGCCGTGTCCTCAGAGTTGAGGGCACAGGTGCAGAGCAGACTCATGGAGAGGAGGGATGGTCTTCCCTTGCCACTTTGTGCCTCAGCCCCTGCCTATGACCAGTCTCACTCTAATGAAGCCTGTGTGGTTCAGGGTCAACTCTGTCTGTGCTCTCCCTCACCCCCAGAATGATTGCTTTCTGATAAATACGCCAAGAAACCAGCCATGTCATCCCAGGAAGATGGGACTGAGAGTAGACGGTGAGGCATCTGCAGGCTTGCCATGTGCAGTTGTGCAGGCTGTCCACTGCCAAAATACTCCTGGCCAAGGGACAAGTGAGGGCTAACAGCCATCCTAAAATCCTTCCTGAGATAAGGGGGCCATTATCTAGCTCATATGAAGATACTATCTGGGCTAGAACTAGAGCTGGGTATCAAGGTGCCCAAGCTCAAGAAAATCACCAGAATGATTATGCTTGTGACCGACCTCTCAGGACTGAGCTGTCCTCACCCACTAGACCTCTGCAGTGGAGTGATTCACAGCTATTATCATGTCCAGCACTCATCCATCTACTAGTCCAGAGCACCAGTGAGAACTCAGAGACTCCAAAATAAGAGAACGAATCTTGGGCCTCGGAACCTAGGGGTAAAGTAGAGACCGGACCCCAGAGAGGCGATCGTCCCACTGCCACAACCCCCAGAGGCCCTTGGATTTCACAAGAAAGACTCCTATCTCATGGGGTCTTGGCATATCTAGTGCTCAAACCCAGCCACCTCTGTGTAACTTTAGACAAATGGCCTAACTTAGTGCCTCAGTTTCTCACCTCTGTGAAATGGGGATAATAATAGCTCCTCCCAGAACTACTGTGAGGATGAAATAAAGCGATCACCAAAATAGCTACCCTTCCATGTGAACTATTCCGAGTACTTCACATGCAGTAAGGCTTCCAAGAAGACCCCTTTGGAGCAGGAACTACCAGTAGCCCCATCTTAGAGATGAGAAGTCAGAAAGGTAAAGTGTCTTACTTAAGGTTACTTCGACTAGGGGGCTGAGATCCAAGCCCAAGTTGTTTCTGACAGCTGTGCAATACTCCATCTCTCATAGGACAGAACATGCAGAAAGTTCCACCGTGTTTAGCATATGGTAAAGACTTGGTAATTATAGCTATTTATATTTTGTTATTATAATAGGTCCTACCTGGCCTGGGTTATCCCTAGAAGTCAAAATGTCAGCTGTTGCCCCAGTCAGAGACCGGCCTCCCATTCTCTCCAACATCAGCCCAGGGGTCTCCAGCAGCTTTAGACCCTGATGCCCCCACCCCTGGACCTGGGGCCAGCCCTGCCCTCCCCCCTGCAGCCGTAATTTTGCAGTTGACATGCACTCAGTTAGTTCACCCCCTTGCTGAGCCCTGAGAGGGCATTACTCGTCTCTCTGTCTCCAGCAGTGCTGGACTCCTTGTAAGCGGCTTTGGAGGGAGATAGTGGAGGGGTCGGAGGAGCAGAAACACATTTTCTCCCTCCTGCTTGCAGATAAAGCAGCAAGTGACCAGGTGGGTTTTCTTCTGGAAGATGGTCCCCAGGCTGAGCAGTGGTGCATAGAAATGACTCATTTCCAGCTGGGGACTTTGGGCCTGTGAGGGAAAGCACCTAATCCCCAGGCGTGTGGTTTCCAAGGGCCACCCTGCATGCTATGAGCATGGCTGGGGGCTGACATACCACGTGCTGCCGGGATCGGCGCTGCCTGGATGCCGAGCGGCCCAGCACTTAGAAACTGCACCGTGTAGGCACGAACCTCTGAGTTGTTCCCCGTCTCAAACAGAGGGCGGGCGTGCTCCAGAATTCAGGCCTCCCCGCCCCGCTGTGTTCTAGGGGCGCTCTAGCATGTCTCCTCTCTCAGGATTGCTTCAACGCTCCTTTGCTTTGAGGAACGGCATTTTGTAAGTTAACTGTTAATTAGGGACAAACTGGCTTTGAATCCAGGTCTCTCTGCGCCTCAGGTTTTCCTTTTGTAAAATAATGATGACAATATCACTCACAGGGTTTTCAAGAAATTAAGTGTATTTTTCCATGAAAGTATCTACAACAGTCCTGTTGCAAAAGTCAATACTCAATACCTGTTCTTCCCGTGACGTTGCCGTCATTCTTTATTGTACACCGCATCACACAGGAACACTTCCCACCAAGCGAGGCCGTGTATTTGCCACCACAGGGCGCGGGTCTGCTGTAGCACTGTGTCTGGAAGTGGCTGCCATTGACCCTGCGAGCAGAGGTTCAGGGAGGGAAGTTTTGGCGTCAGGGTTCATTTATCCGTGGGATGATTAGTCATGCCTGCGCAGAGCTGTGCACAGAGACAGACCGAAGACTTGTCTGGGCCCCAAAGGAGCCAGCGAGGTCATTGATTAGTGATGTCTGTCCTGGGCAGGCAGTGCACAAGAAACAGGCTTACTGTCGCTTTCCCCAAGAGGGGGCAGAGACAAGATGAGGGCCATCGTTTATTTGGGTGGTGATGCTAGGAATTCCCATGAGGGAATAGGAAGGAATCCAATGGTGGAGTAATACAGGAGGGCATTGGGGACCCATTTCTCCAGGGAAGACTGTAACACACACTTCAAAATCACCACTTGGGGGCAGGGCAGGGCTGGAGCAGTTAGCTACCAAGTCTTGTGGCTTATCCCTTGTGGCATTGACTCCTTGGTGCTTGCAGCTGACCCTGAATGTGATCTGGGCATCCCCACCTGCCCCACAGCCAAGAAATCGCCGTCCTATAGAAAGACTCAGCAAGAGGAAGAGAGGCCAGAGACATCTGCAAAAGGGTCCTTTTGGCAGGCTGGGGACGTCGTGATGGCACCTGGTACCAGGCCATGAGTGCTGCGCCCGTGTCACCACCGAAGACCAGAGGAGCCGTCGTGTGCCCTCACTCCATTTGTGTCTTCCCTTCTCTCTGCTTTCCCACCTCCCCTGGCTTTTTCCCTGTCTCCCCTCTTTCCTGCTTCCTCTCTGCAAACATCTCTATGCATCTCTGACTTCCCAGGCCTAGGAACTGGGAGTCGCAGATAAATAAAAGTTCACCTCTGCCCTTAGCTGTTCGGTCTGGTGAAAACAGCAGAGACCTCCCCTCTCCCTGGAGGGAGAAGAAGACACCCAGAGCAGCTAATAAATGGTTTCAAGTGGTTGCTTTTCAGGCACTTTCATTTTTAAAAGCCAGGCCCTGGGGCTGTGCTGGGACTAGCAATTAGAGGCTGAGTCTCTGAGAGGAGGGGTAGGAGGAATCCGGACACCTTGGAAAAAAGTAAACTTATTAGACAGAGGAGGGTTTTACAGAGTATGAAATTTACAAAAGCTCCATCCCAAGTAACACTAATGACAGGCCACTTTATTGATGTTTAATTCAAAAACAGAAGCTAATGCAAGTGCCCTTCCCTAGGAGCGGGAAGGAGGTGGGAGACTTTCTTCCTAATAATTTACTTAAACTGAATTTCAGATGGGAAATTAATTTGCCTGGAATAAAAGCAAGACATCATTGCAGAAGTAAGAAGTCACCTTGAACAAGTCTATCCTTCCAGGGATCGTGTGCTGTCCTTCCTATGCCAAAAAGTTCTGCCTGGTAGGCAGGCCAGCAGTAAAGTGCGGCTGCCTTCGGGAGTCTCTGTGTCTGCACTAGTTGTCTATTGCTGTGTGACAAATGAGCACAGGTCAGGCTGCTTGCACCAGCACAAGGTGCTTGTCTCACAGTCCCTGAGTCAGGAGTCCAGGCTAGGGCTAGTTCAGATCTCAAGACCACTGTCAAGGTCAGAGCTGGGTCTCCTGGGTTTATAGGATTCCTTTTCAACCCCCTTCAGGCTGTTGCCAGAACTCAGTGCTTGACGCTGTAGGACCTGTGGTGGCTTTCATTTTCTTCAAGGCCAGCAAGAGAAGAGTCTCTTCAACCTTTGTCCTCACGTGATTAGGGCTGGCCCACCCAGGATCATCTCCCTTGGTAACTCCATGCAAAGTGATGAGTAACCTCATCACAGGACGGAAATCTCAGGCTCCCCCCACACTCTCAAGGACAAGTTCTGACAGTGTGTAGTCCAGGGTCCACGAATGCTGGGGGCTATTTGAGAATTCTGTCTCTGCATAAGCAGAGAATGCAGTTCAGCCTTCACCAACTCCAAGACTCCAGGACTGTGGACCAGTCATTTCATGCCACTTGGCCTCTGTGTCCTCACCTGTACAACGGGTTAACACTGCTTCCCTGAAGGTCGCCTGAAATGCTTAGCAGGGTAGTCATACAGGGCAGGGGAAACTCATTGGAAACAGCAGACACTTAACTAATGGAAGCATTGTCTCTTAACTGAAATTTGATAAACGAATGCACGCAGGCGTTGACCTTTTCACGTAGGACCAAGGCAACATTTTTTGAGCATGACCTTTCCCTTGGAGGTTGCAGGTTCGTCATGAATGAAACCCACAGCGCTCCACCTACCATTCCAATACTCTTCAAAGGGGAGTGAGAGCTTCCATGCACATACAAAGCAGCGTGCCTGCAGCATCGGTCTAGATACTTACAACTTTCATAGACTTTTTGAATTATTTTGATTCTCCTCTTTTTCAAAAGCACATTTCTTAGAAAAGTGCCTTTACTTTTCAAAGCAGTCCCCTGCTAATATTGTACTCCTGTTTCATTGGTTCATGCAATATTTTATATAATGATGTAATTATAATAACAAGCATAACTGGCATATAAATTCGTTTGGGCAGAGACTCAATCAACTGGGGATAAATTCTCCCTGCTCCACCATCGAGGACTGGCATGTGGGCACCTGAAGAGAGGTCTATTGGTGGCATATTCACACACACACACACACACACACACACACACACACACACACACACACAAATCCTAGCTCTTTGCAGAGGAAATGGATAACAATATCGGCTAATCTGGCAAGTTAGTGAGAAGGAGGCTGGCTAGGGAAGCTTCCACTGAACTCTGAATGTGGGAAATGCTTTGGCAAGTAAAAACTTTGGTCTGAATCTGAAGAACGTTGGGGGCTGGCCCTGCTGTCCTGATGCCTCTTTTTTGATTGCCATGGGGCTGGGGGTCACTTCTCTCCAGGAAGGAGGGGTCATCCTGGGGGACCCTGTGAGCTTAGTCTAGGCTTCCTCTGACCAGCACCCTCGCTGGCCTGGGCCCTCTGCCGTTGATCGGGAAAACTGCTTGGAGACAGTGTGATACTAAATCTCTAATCCAACAAAAACTGGGTAGCCATGCATCCTTGTATGACTGAGATTGTCCTGATTTAGCAATGTTGGGAGTGCACCCTCCCATCCCATGTCTGAAAACCACATCCCCCAGGGCCCCAGGCAGCACCCACGTACACACACTGTCCTGAGCCCACGTGAACCCCTCCCACCACCCACATCCTTCCCACCCCACTTTGCCTGGTGCTACTCAAATTGGTCTCAGCTTCAACTCTAAAAAGTATGGTATGTTAAACAAAAAGTGTTTCGTTACTCGATCCAGGTCCCGAGAGGGAATCTCTTGTTGTCTTGCCCCTGCCCTCAAATTCCGGACAGCTTCCACCTCCCTGGCCTTCCCAGAGAAACTCGAGGCACTTTTCGACTTTCAGGTTCAAAACAGGGAGACAGAGGAGCCGAGGGCCAGCAACAGTCACCATGGACTTACTTGCTCCCTTGCACTGAGCATTTAACAGGAACCACATCCTGGGCTCTGTGCTCATCACTTCTTTCATCTTTGTATTAACCAGTAAGGTAGTTATGATTAACCCCATTTTACAGGTGAAGAAACTCAGACACAGAGATGCCAAGCAATTAAAAAGGTGACGCTGGAATTCAAACTACCATCTACTGGACCCCGAAGCCATCGCTCTCAACCCTGCAGAATTGGTTCTTGAACTTTTAGGTACAAAGAATCCCATGCTGGGTGGGGGAGCTTGATAAGAATACCATTTTCCTGGGGCCCTGGTCACCACTAATTCTGGTTTAGTTGGGCTTAGGTGAACCTGGGGATGTGTATTTCCAGAAAGCCAAGGGTCAGTGACTTCTAAACCTGTAGCCAGAGTCTGCTGGGGACCCTGACCAGTGAGAACATCTGCTTACCCAGGGAGACCTGTGAAGGGGTCCTGGGGTCCTGGCTGCGGGGCCAGCATGGCTCTCGGGCTAGGCGCACACTGGAGTCACCGGGAGCTTTCAAATCCCCCACGTCCAGACCTGGCCCACAGGCTCCGATTCAGCTTCTTGTTCTTCTCAGATGACTTAAGAGTCATCAGGTGGGAACCACTGAGCCAAAGGATGGAGATTTCCACGGACAAGAAGATCTTTCTCCTGTTTTGAGCTGCTGGTGATTTGGGATGTCATGAGCTCTCCGATTTAGACACAGGAAAGCCAGAGATGGATGTCTACCACTTGTGAGGCAGGATTTGAGGGGCCCTGGCAGGGTGGGGGCGGAGGCTGTCACTGGGAGGCAGAGGAAACGCTACAGCCTCATACTTAACAGACCAGACTGCACTGGGGACAGGGAGGTTAGCAACATAGAGGTCAGACCCACACTAGACCACCTTCCATTCAAAGGGAGGGCAGCCCATCAGACTTGTCAGCATTGCAATGATGTCACTCACTGTGAAAGCACATTGCAGTCTGTCCTGGACCCTGTAAATCGCGATCATGTGATCCAATTGTTCTGAAAATTTTGTGATGCTTTTGATATAACCTCCATTTTACAGCTGAGATTAAGTTCCAGAGATGTTAACAAGCTCAACTCAATCACAGAGGATTCGAACCCAGTCAAATATTTTCTGTTCCACCAGGTTGCTCAATTTTCTCTCAAGCAATGTACGCGCGTGCGCGCGCACACACACACACACACACACACACACACACTTCCTTGCATGAGAACACATACGCAGAAAGTCATCACAGTCCCCATGTCTCTTTGCCATGTTCTACTGTCCTCTAGTCTGTCCCCCTTGCTTTCTATGTGTCATGAACTGTCCAGTTCTAGCTCTTTCCAGGATTTCCAGAGAAGTCTCATCCACCTGTGTGAGTTTCATCATTTGCCGTGAGAGCCGCTTGCAGGGCCATGAGCTCCAGCCTCTAAGGAGTTGTTCCCCAAGTTTGCAGGAGATGTCAGCCAGAATCTTCAAGATGAAAAAGAGCCAGACTCCCGTATTTTCTGGCTGTCGAAGTTGTGAAGATCCCCAAGGAGTCTCGATCTCTTCTCCCACCCACTTCCGCAGACACAGGCTCTGAGGTTCACACTCACCTCCAAGAGCGACCAACAAGCCTGGGAGAGGGGAGGGGCAGGCGACACCGCCCAAATTATAGAGAAGGGGAAACGGAGACCAGAGACATCAATGAAGCCACTCCGTGAACTAGAAGAGGCAGAGACAGGAATCAGACTAACGACCTGAGGGTCATAGAAGTTGCAGCTGAGAATTCAGTGAAGTCAGCAGGGCTCATACTCCATGAGTATCTACCACTAAGTGGTCTGTGCCCAGGTCTTTCTGGTTTATGAAATTCCTTCACTTATTGAATCCCACCCTGGCCCCAGGGTCTGCCAGATCACCCATCTCTAAGAGCATTACTGGGGCTTGGCAACGATGAGACTGGGGGCATCCCACCCTAACTTCCAATGGGCTTGCTCACCAGCAGTTCCCACCCAGAGGAAGGAGTGTCCCCTCCACCTGGCACTGAGTCCCTGAAAACTGAATGCATTGC
Organism: Solenodon paradoxus; assembly: GCA_004363575.1. NCBI lineage: Eukaryota > Metazoa > Chordata > Mammalia > Eulipotyphla > Solenodontidae > Solenodon > Solenodon paradoxus. The sequence continues at coordinate 80,623 of RJWH01001200.1, forward strand.
TCAGTGACTCGGGTCCCTCCCCAGGCCATCTGCCCATCTGATCGGAACCTGGGCCTCTGATGGATTTACAAGCCCTGCCTCGGCCCCAGTTTTTCTGTGCCTTCCCGTGTGTTGCTCAGCGTGGATGTCTTAATACGCCAGCTGAGACTTCTTAAATCCACATTGAAACAACTGTTGGGTTTTTATACCGTTGTAAAACTCTTTGTAGGGTATTCATAGAAAATGTTTTATTAATTGCCATATGTTTATTGATTTCTCTTTCATGTCGGTTCTTTTGTTCTTTCTTTGTAGTGGCAAAAGATCTCTCTGCATCATCATTTGCAAGTTATCTAAAATGTCAAAGGTGTTCTTTTGAAGTTTATTACAGATCACATGCCATACGGCCCCGGACGCTGGGTATTTACAGCGAGGGGGGAATTCCCGCATGGACTTTAAAGCTCACAAAAGAATTGAGAGCATATTGGTTTCAAACAAGACACACGCACAAAACCCCAATTTATCATTTTTTTTTTTTCACAATTTTTCCCATTTTGAGGGGTGGGGGCGGGTATGGCAAAGATATTTCACCAAGGAGAAATGAACAAATGTGTTGGCCTATTTATCAGGTGCATCTCACACTCTGATCTTGCGACCTCATTTGGGTCCAAATTAAGAAATTGCCCCTGATCTTCAACCTTCAGGAGCACATCCCCGCACCTACCCTGAGAAAGGGGGTTACACATTCCCTGTTTCGGAGCAACTTTCCCCTCCCCTGTTCAACAGAGGCTTTTGTGGTGAGGGTCTCAGGGGGCCCCTGGGAAGAGTACCCTCCCCCATAAAGCGGAGTTCCTAGTGGTATCTAAGCCCTGTACCTTGGGACTCAGAGGAGGAAGAACTGGGGGAAGGACAATAAAAAGAAAAACGAAGTTAATGGTGTAATTCCCCAAGTTTTAAGTGAGCTATTGATGTCTAAGTCAGCAGAGTATTTTCTTTTGAAAAATCCAAAAGTCATTTTTTTTAAAAGCCTAACCAGGACAAACTCCCACTTTGATCTAGATGGGGTTCAAATGAGAGCCACGTACTAATCAGAGTGTTGTGAGGAACTATGTTCCTCCCCCTTCCTTTCCCATGGGAGGGGGTCCAGGCAGGAGGGAATCTAGTCTGGGCTTAGACTTCACCCCATGGATGCCCTCACTGTCTGCAGGAGCCTCAGTTTCCCCATCTGTTAAATGGAGGTAATGGAGCCTCACTGACCTCCAGCTCCAAAAATGTGTGTGGGTCAATCGAGACCCAGGATAAGAAGGTGCTCTCTGGAGGCTGATTGCCAGTGTTCTCCCTGGTGGCCATCCTCATTGTGTGGCTGGAGTTTGGGGCTGTGAAATCTGGTAAGAAGACGCAGGCGGTGTCTAGGGTCCTGAGCTGGCTCTACGAGAGAGAGAAGAGACTCCCTGGATGGAGAGATGGGAGTCAGGGAAGGACAGGGCCGAGGTTTCCTGGAAAAACATGCTGTGCGAGGACTGCTGCGGCCTCTCTTGGTCACTGTCTCCAATTCAGTCTTCGCCCTCTGCATCCCTGCGGAGCTCTGAGCCCTGCCCTCTTCCTAGTAACTGCGGGGCTGATTCTCAGTCGGCAAATCTTTATGTTCCTGATCATTTCACGTTCTGGGAGGAGCCTTAGTCTCCTCATCGATGAAATGGGAGCAGGGCTAGGACCCCCAATCAACGTACACACCACGTGCGTTTTCACTTGGCTTCTCAGCTCAGGCAGGTGCAGGGTCAGTGCTGGAGAGTGGATGCTGCCTTAAATTTTTTCATCTTAGTTTTGGTACTGAATGGAAATGTTAACTCGATCCTGTCCCTGCGTTTTAAAAGGTCTGATGGGTCACTTACTGGTTGTCATAGTGTGATTGTGTGTGTGTGTGTGTGTTTCTGGACTCAGATCCTGAGCCTCCCACTTTCCAGCTGTCTGGTGCAGGCAAGTTACTTAACCTCTCTGATCCTCAGTTTCTTTTGTCCCTGAAAAAGAGCTATGATTGGTTCCTTCTTTGCGATTTGCAGGGAGGTATAAATAAGTTAATGGAGGTTTAGTGTCTGCTACAGTATAAGGATATACTTAAATGCTGTGATTAAGCCCTGCTGTCTCGTTGGGCTGCTGGGACCTCCAGTCCTTTCCACCAACTCTCTTCTTGTCACCAGCAGGAGCTCCTATTCTTGCCTCCCTGGGTTTCCCCAAGACCCTCTGCCCACCATTCCTGGGTGTCATGAATGAACGGGGGCCACCTCTCTTTCTGCCGAGGTCCAGGAGGTGGGGTGAGGATGATCTGGAGAAGTTTTCCAGGCCTTGCTCCCAAACATCAGGGTGGGAAGAGGAAGGCAGATGGGAAATGGCTGCCCCCAATCAAGTGACTCCCCCCAACCCACCACCATTGCATAAACCGACCCTTCTTGTCCTTTGGCCAGGACCAGGAAACAAGAAAATCAAGCATCACTTAGTCAGCATATATGTCCCTCATCTGAGTTGGACCCTGTCTGCCACTGGGGACCCAGAGATGACTCATGCTCTGTCCTTGCCCTCCAGGACGGGCCAGATGTGAACCAGAACCCTGCTGATTCCTTAGGGTAGACTGTGAGTCTCGGTGGGTTCAGGAGTGATCATAGAAGCAGCAGCCTTAGGGACACTTCCAGAGGTTGTGACCTTTGAGCAGGATCTAGGGGAGGAGGGAGCCTTGGCTGGAGAGGATTGTGCCAGGCCAGGGGAGGTGTTACCAACAGAGGGAACTGCCTGCACTAAGTTGGGTGGCAATGTCATGCTTTTTTCTAGGAAATGAACTTCCCGTATGAAATTCAGTTTAAGGAGACTGCTCGGGCAGTCCCACGTAGCAGAAAGAGAGGAGCCGGAATGTTCCAGAGAGACCCTGCCGAGGCAGGTGCACCAGGGCTGAGCAGGGTCACAGGATGGATTGTCAGGGTTGAGGACATGGTTTGGGGCAGAGGGCTTGTTCTTCCTCAGCCCCTGAGGCTAAATCCTGCAGGTCTCCTGCCTTTGCGATGGAGACACCATGTAGAGGGCCCCTGGGGTGGAACGCTCGTCATCGGCCACACCGCAGGCGGCTCCAGGCCCAAAGAAGTAGCGAGGACCACAGGCTCCTGACAGGCAATTGTGGATCCTCAGGAAGCAAGTGGGGGCTGATTTTGCAATATGACTCCCTTGGAGAAGACCTGGGGCAGGCTCAGGGCTGCCACTCAGGGCAGGACTCCGTCTCAGCAGGGGTCTGTTGGCTTATTTCCTGGTGCCCAAGCACCAAGGTGCCCAAGCCGCCTTCGTTCCTGCCTGTGCATTTAAAAAGAAAGAGAGAAACTGTGTCTTTGTTTGGCTCACTACTCTGCCCTCAGGACTGAAAATAAGCACATAGAAGGTTTTCAATGGATATCTGTGGCCTGACAGCACCTCCTGAAGTCTGACCTGCCTTCGTTTCCTCGTATGTGAAAAACGGGCAAAATAAGAGTCCCGACCTGAAAGGTTTGTTGTTAAAAAGGATAGTTCATTTTTAAGCCATTAAAAATACTAAGCTTGGCGCGTCCTGGTGGAGCAGCAGTTAGGTCAATTGCCTTTGAAGGAGCGCAGGCCACCTATCCCTGGGTTTGAGTCCCAGGCGGGGGAGACGGAGGGGTGGGGAACAACCAGTGTGAACAACTAAATAAAAATAAATAAAAGAAGCTTCCTCCTCCTCTCTCTTCCTGCCTGCCTACTGGCCTTCATTTCTGCCTTCATTCCTTTAAAAAAAAACCAAAACAGACTGATTAAATCCATAAATCCATGGAGACGGTAGGTACTCTGAGATAACAGTGTTGTAACACTGGCCATCCCCACCCTCACTGTCACCCTCACTCTTTTGAATCACTTGCAGTCACACAATCTCTCAGAATTTTTTCCTTGACACCCACTGAGGGTGGCGGGAAAGGTGTGCTCTGCTGGGCTCCAGAGGCGTCAGGTCTCACCGACTGTCAGTACAGGTCAGCGGGGAGCCCTGACCACCGACCATGTCCAGTTGCCGTGCAGGGGCAGGGTGTGGTCAGCGTCCACTGGGACTGTTGTACACCCCTCTGGCCCTGCGCAGTGTTGGACCGCGGAGTCACTGAGAAGACTCCTCCACTGAACGATGACCTGCATGATGATCGGTTGATGGTGCCCACATTTTACCAGCTGCTGGGCTGTGACATAAGAAACCCAGGGTGGAAGGCAGATGCCAGCAAACTTGTTCTGTGAGGTCCAAGTCGCAAATACTTGGGACTTTGTGGGTCACAGAGTCTCCGCCTCGACCATTCAACACAAAGCCCCAGAGCAGAAAACCAGCTGTAGATCATGCAGCAGAGAATGGCTGTGGCTGCTTCCCCAAAATATCTATTTACCAAAACCGGCAGCAGGCGGACTCTGACCTCTGGGCCACCGTCTGCCGAAGTTTCAGGTAAGAGAAGAATTCTAAACCAGCAGGTAAAGACTGGGTGGGTCTGGTCTCTCAACTCACTGGCTTTCTCTCTCTCAGGCCTCCGTTTCCCCATCAGCACCACGAGAGGGTGGAACTCGTCCAGGGATCTCACGCTAAAATTCCTACGAGGCAGGCAGTGGTGAGGAGGGACTCCCTCCAGGAGCCAGTGGACCCCTGCTGCTGCCTCTCCTCTTGGGCAGCTGTGACGCAGCGCCCCCTGATGGTGGGCAGGTCTCCTGAGAAGCCAGGCAGAAAAAAATTGGGTGTGCACTGCTGTGATTTAAAACAAAAAAAGCAAAAACCTTTCACTGGAGAATAACAGAGATTGGAGGGACACATGTCTTCATTACCCAGCTTGGTGAATTTTTATAAACTCAACACCCATGTGACTCACACCGAAATCAAGAACAGAAAGTGACCCCATCCATACACCGAAAGCCTTCTTCAAACCTCCTTCCAGAAACCAGCCCTGAAGGGACCGTTTTCCTGACTTTGTTCTGATATTAATGCCTCGCCTAGTTCACTTTCTGTTTAATCTCTGTGCAGGTTGACCCCATGGACCGGCCAGTTTGCAAGGCCAGGCTCTGACCCTCCCAACACTCTGCGACTTGTTGCCGATGACACTTCCAGGCACAGACCATCAAACTGCACGGCACAGCAGACAGCCTGTGCAGGGGCCGGCGGACAGGGCCTGGGGAGTGACCAGGGTGGCGATTCTGTTCCCCCAAGGCGTGTGCAGTGAGCAATCAGAGTGACAATGCGGCCCAAGGGGCATCCTAAGTGCCTTCTGAGGAGGGCAGGAGGAGGAGGCTGGCCGGGCAGGCGCACTCAGCTGCCTTATTAAAGCGACTTTGATCCCGGCTGCTTTGATATCCTGGGTCTTATAAAGAATTCACTTTCAGGGGTAAATATACGTAGTTCAGAGAGATTTTATGACACACTGTACAGGTTCCTCTTCCAGAGACTTATTTAATTACTGGGGTGGGGAGGGCTGGGGGGCAGCAAAAGTGCTGACAGAGAAGGGCTGGGTCTCTTCGTCTGCGGCTGCCCACCAGTGGTTCGGCCAGCCCTGTGCACAGTGGTTCAGGTTCCCCCTCACCCCTGTCATAAGAAGGACTCTCTGTGTTATCCTCGCTGACCCCCTTGCCCAGGAAAGGCCAAAGCTGTTCAGGGAGGGATTTTATTCCCCCGCCGGGGCATTGGCAGAGGACTGGGGGAGACACAGGGCCGTGTAGTCTAATGGTCAGTGCTTATGACAGTCAGATCTGGCTTCAAATGCTGGCTCTGCCTCCGAGCCACCTTAGGCAAGAGAATCTCTCAGGGCCCTGGCTATGTCTCTGCCCCTTGTGAAGTGGGGACAGAAGCAGTGTCTACCTGCCAGGGTGGGGGTGAGGAGTTACGGGCAGCCATGCCAGGGGGGAGAGTGGTGCCCAGCGTGGCCAGCACACAGCAAGGAGGAAACCCAGCTTTGATGGATCCCCGACCCAGGGCCGCTCCCTCCCGGCCGTGGGAGGAGACACATGCATCTGGGAAGCCTCTCCCGTTGCAATGGCTTGCTCCAGGCTGGAAGCGCTGCTTGTCGGGAAGACCTCCCCACCTCCCTGGCCCCGCAACAGGGGGCTGCAGGACTCACAAGGCTGCTGGGAGGAGCAGGCACCGGAGGTGCTGAGAAGTGAAGAGAGGCCGGAGAGACAGCCCTGCTGCCGAGGGGAGACTAGAACTGCGTGCTCAGTGAATGTGCAGCGTCTCTGAACCGAGGCGTGGGGCAGGCACGATTCTGCAGGCTTCCCGTTCTGCACACTGGCTGTCTCCTCTTCCTCCTCTTCAAGCCGGAAGGGCTCCGGGCTCTCTCACCGTGCTTTTTCCAAAACCGAAGAGCATGTTCCTGTTTGGGTCACCCGTGCTGTGCCCAAGCAGAACGAGCCCCAGTGTGGAGTTTTCAGGCCTTGTCTCCTCCAGAGATGACACAGATGAAGCACTTAGAATAGTGCTTAAAAAAGACAACTGGAGTTGTTATAGTGGATCATCTCCAAGGACAGACTCGGCATCATTTCTATCAGTTAAACTATGCATTGACCATTTCTGCATATTTAATCCTTAGAAAAAATCTGGAGGTAATAACTTGGCATAAAATCTCATAAGAAATTGCTATTCATAGCACCATTTTACAGATTAAAAAACAAATGAATGCTCAGAGACTCGAGGGGACATGTACAAGGTCCCAGAGCTGATCAAAGACGGAGTCAGAATTGGCCGTCAGACAAGACTGCCGCCAATCTCAAGAGTGTTCTGCTACAACGTGACTTCTTTGATTTCTCCCATCTGCTACACACAGAGACAGACACACACACATGCACAAAAATACACAACCACACGCATGCATGTGTATGCATACACAGTATACACGTGTGCACTCAAGAACATGTGTGTATAGACAATACGCGTGTGCATAAAACCACATTTGCATACACTCGTGTGTGCATATACACATAAGAACACACTGTACTAGGCACTTAGAACTCATTTGTCCTTTATTACTTTGCGGTGTTGTTATTTTGTTTTCATACCCAAATTCTCTCATTAACTATAAACTGCTGGCAGACAAAAATCACGTCTTTCTCCTCACTGACCCCCTGGTGCCTAGCACAGGTGCTGGTATTCAGTGAGCACTGCATAAATGCCTGCTGAATGACTGAATAAGACTAATATTTACTAGTGTCCTTTGACTGATTCAGTTATCTGCTTACTTACTCTCCCAGTAAGTCGGCTGAATGAGTTCCCCCATTCTCTATGTCTGTATAACTGACATGTGATAGAAATGCATAAATCAGTGTGGGGAGGGTGATTTAAACTTAGAAAACGCCGCCTTTTCCTATCACGACCTGCTACCCGATCTCCTGTTCTCCCCACATTGCAATCAAAAGGATTCGACAAAAACTGAATTTCAAAGTAGATATGACTCCAGGACCATGGACGAGAGCCAGGCCTTCAATCCCAAGTCCCTCGGCACTCTGACCAGGGCCTTGCACATAGTAGGTGCTCACTGAATGAATGCGTCAGTGTTGGCTATCTCAAGCAGGAGGGCAGGACAACTGTCCCTGCGTCCCTTCACCACACACACACACACACACACACACACACACACACACACACACACACACACATGAACAGACACATACTCACACATACAGACGCACACTCACACACAGACACAGACACACACACACACCCGACCAGACAAAGTCACATACGCATTCACACCGCACATGTCCTCTCGGAAGGGGGAGGTTTAAAGGAACTTGGCAGCCATCAGTCTGGGGACAGGAGCCCTCTGCTCTGTGTTTTTCTCTCCTTCTTTTCTTGGCTCCTGTCCTTGCCCCCGAGCTGAGGCAGTAACTAATATTGTTTCCTGGCCTAAATAGATAATTGCCCTTCTGGCTGGATAAAAGATGTCTCACAGAGCAGAGTGAAATATCATTAATAAAGGAGACTGATTTACTCAGGAATTCCTCCAGAAGTGAGATTAATAAGCCATCCCCTGGTGTTAGATATAATCTTCAGTTCTCTCCTCACCGCATGACTTATTTTTGCAACAACCGCTCTATTCTGTCATTAATCATTACGGGAGGCCAACAGTTTATCTGGGCTAATGGGCCTGATACACCAACACAACAACTTTTTCCTCCCATTTGACAAGGGAGAAATTCAGGGGGAAAAATTAATCAAGCGAATTTCTTTTTAAGGAAATAAGCCACCACTTTCCCCAGGAATCGGAGCATCAGCACGGGGGGTGGGTGGGGAGACACGAACAGGACATGTGACTGTAGATGTGTGCAGATGCATGAGGGAGGACTGTGAGGACATAATGCACATGGGGTGTGACCATGAGTGTGCATAAACCTATGTCAATGCACACAGGATATGAGTCAACGCAGAACGGGTATCAGAGTCTATGAACTCCTGGTGTGGGCCTGCGTGCAAAGCTTTACATGCCAACAGACCTACAGACATGTGGCATGAACCATGCATGTGGCAACAGGCATATGTGTGCGGTGCCTATGCCTAGATATGCTGCAGGCATGTAAGGATACGACAGATGATTTTTAGCATGTATATTCCAGCTAATGGCCATACGTTCAAAAAGTGTTTACCACACAACATTGAAAATATGCTGTTCAATCAGGGGAAAAGGCAGTAAAATTTTTAACTTACCAATTTTTGTTCCCCTGGATTTGTTCTTGTTTTTTCAATTTTTACTGTTTTAGATTGGGTACCCTAGAAGCAAAACTAAGGCAGAAATTCCCATCAAATGATTTTGCGGGGCTAGGGAGAGGCTGACCTGGGCGGAGGATAAACTATGAGACAGCCGCTAGCTGCCGACACTCAAAGCAGAGGGGCTGGGATGCTGCCCAGTCCAGGGGGCTGGGAGGAGCCCCTCAGGATGGTGACTGGACTGAAGAAGAGTTCTTGATAACCATGATTTGGAATTGCTCGTACTTGATTTTGTGGAGTTAGGGGTACTAATGGGTTTTAGGAGCTTCCAGATCAGAGCTGAGCTAAGGATGACAGCCCTGGGGACCCTCAAAGCCTGGATCAGAGGGTCCTGGAGAGAGACCTGGGTCCTTGATGAAGGCAGGTTGGCGACGGGAAGGGCACTGCATGCTTTGCTGGTGTCCCAGGCCCTACTGCCTCCACCCAGTTCCTGCAGGAGCCCAAAGGACCGTCTGCTCAGAGGGCCCCCGGCATGTGGGCACAGAGCACACCTCCAGTCCCTCTGTCCCCTCCCCAGCAGGCAGGCGGGCACTTGTGGCCGCTATCAATGGTCGCATTGAGCCAGATGGGTTTCTGTCCCGTGGCCACAGAAATGCCTGATCCCAGTGGGAAGGTGAGAGGCCGGCACGATGTGTATTTATAAACTAACCTCCCCGCCCCTGTGGTGGACGGCGAGGCAGCACCACGTGGGCATTCAGCCCCGGGCCTCAGCTCCGACAGAGTCCACGCTTGTCTGGGCCGGCGGAGGGCCGCCAGGATGGCCCCGTCTCGGCCAGGCCCTGGGCAGCAGCCCGCAGCTTGGGTTGCATCCTTGCCTCTCCCTGCGCCACGGAGGAGTCGCGTGGTTACAGAGGCATTTCTGATGTCTCATGAAACCTGAGCGCTGAATCCTGCACCAGAACTGCAAGCTGGCTGCCCCACTTGGTGACCCAAAGGAATGTGGAATGGGGCAATGCTGGCTGCCCCTGCCAATTGTAGCTGGGAGAATGTGATGTTTGTCGATGGAATTAGAGGCAGCTTTCATGTTAACAAACTGAAATGAGCAGGCTTTGGTTTTGCAAAATAAACTCTCGGTCTGAGCAGCCTGGTGGCAGCTCAATCTGCAGACACCCCCTCTGACTCAGTGTGTGGCACCCGCGTACACACTCCACATTCACGCCACCCACAATGTGGCCACATGTGTGTGCATCTGAAGGAAGGACAACTCAGGCCCGGGGATTAAGAGCTCAGACCCTGGACATGTTCAGATCCCATCTCCACCGCTTAACAAATGAGCTGAAGGACTTTAGGTAAGTTATCAGTCTGATTTGTGAAATGGGTTAGTAATAGTACTTAGTTCACAGTACTTAACTCTCACAGGTAGTGTTTAATTCAGTGAGGAGTGAGATCATGTGTGTGTGTCATACTTAAAGGAGCGACTTGCTTCTCTGCTGGTTTCCTCCTCTCTCTGAAGGTAGAATGTTCCTCTTTGGTATGACAGGTTGGCTATATTGGAGGCCTGGGAACACTCAAAAATTTTCCATATACATCGATCACAGCCTTCCTAGATCCAAAAAGTAATCTACCAAATCATATCAAGTAGGAATGTTCTACTCTGAGCCACCGGGGAAAGCCTGTCAGAGAAAATATCTTGGGTCTAAGCAGGGGGTTCCCTTCTCCCCATCTCGGTGGGATGGGGGTGAGTGCCCCCAGGCCCTGGGCTCCTCTTACCATACCCTGCAGTCCATGAGCATGAGAGAAAGGGCTGACATGGCCTTGTATTTGCTGTCAACATCCTCTGTCTCCCTGGCTCAAGACAGAGAAGGGCTCCTATATCCCAACCTGGGTCAGCTCAGCACCCTAAGGAACAACTCTGCAAATCCAAGGTCCTCCAACTATTGGCTTGCAAGGAAAGCTCAACTTGTCAAAGAGGCCAGCACGCCAGTGGAGAGCTTGCTGTACTCTGCCTGCCAGGGCCTTTGATAAGACTTTCCATCCATTCCCTTCAATTCTTCCACATACGTTCCATTTTCCTTCCAGTTTAGGCGGGGGCGAGAAAATCAAGCTTGAAAAGCCAGGTGACCGTCCCAATCTGCTAGCTAACCTGATGTTAAAGTCTGGCCACAGGCTGCAGTGACTTCGCCATTCCTGGAGGCAGGCGGGTCTCCCGCCCTTGACATCAATCACATCCTTCATGCAGTGAACAGCGATGCGCTTTCATTCCTGATGACATCAGAAGGAAAATCATTGGTGCCAGAGTGTCCTGACACTTCGCTAACATTTGCTAACATTCCTTTCCCACAAAGGGGCCCGGTCTTGAACTTGGACCTTGAACAGCCACACTAGCTAAGTGGAATTTAAAACCACCTTCTATTTCCATTGTGCTCATTTTTATCATTTTCTGCTATTTATGCCCAATGACATCCATCTTTCCACTTCTGGTAGCAATCAAAGTTTCTTTGTAAAGTAAATTGAAGTTCAAAAGCGAGTTGGTTTAATAAAATATATTGTAACAAGGAATGCTCGAAAGAGGGCTGTAGATGTGGGGGAACGAGAGTGAAGGAGTCCCCCAAGGACTGGGTTCCACGTTCCTGCTTCCCCAGACCTTGGGAGCCTGACTCCTGGGTCCTCTCAGAGGCATCAGAGAGCTGGGGCGGCCCAGGAATGGGTTCCAGCAAGCAAATCTGTGGGGTTTGCATCTACCCAACACCCTTGCAAGGACAAGGGATCTTTTCTGGCACCTGCTGACTGGAGTCACTCTCTAAACAGCCAGCCCAGCCTCCAGCTCCGAGCTGGGATGCTGGAAATTCAGTAGGACATCCACTGTTTCCAGGAGCCAAATGAAACAGGGTGCTGTAGCAGCTTCCTAAAGTGAGATACCAAACATGGGAAGAAAAAGCGAGCCACAGAGGGAGGGACCTCCATGTGCCTGCATGCACACACACACACACACACACACACACACACACACACAACACACACACACATGCGTATACACACAAACCGTGAATATACATGTAAATACACATGCATAATAAATATACATACACCTGAAGACACACACACATATATATAAACATTCAAATGCAGACACAGATACATACGCTCACATGCATACACACACAAACCATGAATATACATGTAAATACACATATATAATAAATATACATGCACCTGAAAACACACACATATGTATATAAACATTCAAATGCAGACACAGTACATGCAAACACAGATACACACACATACACACATGCAAACACACCACACTTATTCAACTGCTCTCTCTTTTTAAGCACCAGCCCCTGGCAGAGGCCAGTATGTAGAAAAAATCAGCTCTTCCGGAGGCCTACCTTCCTCTCGTCCAAGACACTCTTCCCACCTCCCAAAATGGAAGTCATAAGTAACTCCACACAGCTCCTGACAGAAAAGGTATTGCTCCATCTTGGCCTAATTACAGGGCCATTCTGGACCTGGGCTGGCCAGCCCAGCCTTTCCCAGCTCCCCTGCCCACTACTTTACTCGTGCAGAGACATCTCTGGCCAAGCCGTTTCCCGGTCATGGTGTCCATTAGGTCTCAATTACCTGGCAGGGCCATGGCCTTTGAAGTGGCTGCAGAGGCCACCGGGAGGCTATTTTTCTCTCACCTGTCACCACTTATTTTCCTGGGCTCCTGGCCTGTGGCCCAGCATTTTTAACTAATGGGGATTAAATAATCCAGCTGTAATACAAATGCCCAGTCCCAGCCCCTGGGTCCACATCGGAGTCATTAAGACCTCAGTCGGCACTGGCAGGCACTCCCCATGGAAGGGGCAAGGAGAGGCCGGCAGCACATTCTGGATTTTTTTTTTATTGCCTCCTCATTATAGCTATTATCCACAAACACAACCGCTAATGAGAGGGCTGAGGAATTTGGGAGAGGAAAGGTTTCATTTGGGCTAGAGAAGGCAGCCATCGTCTGCCCTGAAATAGCCAGGCCAGGTCTGAGGCCCTCTTCCCCCCAACATCCCACATCCCAGGGCGTGAGCATGGAAACATGAAGGCAGGGAGGGCAAAGATACCTGCCACAGGGGTTATGGATGTCTTCAAAGAAAGGGATGCCCGCGTCTCAGTCTGGAGTGGCCTTTGTAACTGCACACTGCCCAGTGCCTGGTTGTGTGTTAGTGCTGTGGGGTGACCCTGTTATTTGTCACGCAAACGGCAACACTTCTGAGAGTATAGGAGGCGCTTTTAACAGTTTCTCCAGGACACATCAGCATTGTTTGGTACTAGGACTTAGGGTCGAGCAAATGAGGCAGTCACCTCCCATGCGAACTTGCAGGACATACCAAAAAAGCTTAGTAAACAACATTTAATGTACTATTTTTGAAAACCAAAATAACTGCAAAAAATTCCATGTTGAACAGATCACTAAAATTTTAACTAAAGGCAGATGCAACAAGGCCAGGATTAGGGGATGCAAAGTGAGGTCACATTATGCCAGTACAAGGTCAGAGCCTGTCTTTAAAATGCTGATATTCTGTTCATTGTGGAATTAGGGGGAGGGGGTCATTTTGATTTTTTTAAATTACATTAAAATAGTATTTTTCCTGATTGCTGAATCTTCGTAAAGTTTGCACCCAAGGGTAATGTCTAACTTGCCTCATCCTTGTCCTGACCTGCCATATTGGTTTGGAAAACTACAGCCATGTTGAACTCTAACTCTTATTTCTGCTCCCAGACCTGGATGCTCTGACAGATAAACCCCCTTGGTTTCAGGTCTCTCTTTCATTTTCGAGCCTTCCTCTATGTGTTTTCCTCTTCTTTAAACTCTCCTCTCCCATTTCCTGCAATAGTGACAATAATGGTCCATTATAATCGCATCCAACGAGTAAAGTCCTACTCCAAGTGGATAACAATTTCAACTCATTAACGGCACGCAACAACTGCTAAGGTAGGGTCTATGAGCATCCCCATTTCACAGATGAGAAAAATGGGAGACTGGGAGCAATTCACCACAGCCAGCACATTTCACTCCTGTCCTCTCTCGCCTCTTCACCAGGGTCATGTTGACTCAATATGTGGTCATACTCAGAAGCATAGATACTGGGCTCTGATGGTGGCTCTATCTCTCTCTGACTTCATGTTCCAGCCAAATTCCTAAAGTTTGTTATGCCTTGGGCTCCTCAGCTATGAAATGGAAATAAAAATAACTCATTTAAGACAGTGGGTATACAGATTAAGTGGGCTAACATTTGAAATGTACTTATAATAGTGGTAGACAAGAGCCTTTCCTGATTTTAAAACTCAAAGTCTCACATCCCAGGAAACTCCCCAGCCTCAGGAAAACCGAGATAGTTTGTCACCCTAATGAAAGATGTTCCATAAATGTTAATGATTATTATTATTACAGCTCATCTGATGCCACTGTGTCCAGGAAGTCTTCCATGATTACCTCCATACAGCCTTGCCTAAAGTTTGAGTTAGGTGTCCTTTCTTATTGCTCTCACAGTCCCTATAACACTCACTGCATAGGATTATAAACTGCCTGCTTCTCCTCTCTCCCACTAGATATAGTTTAGCTGGGAAGACAAAACTAGCATAAAATACTAAAAAATAAAAAAAATTTAAAAATCCTGAAAGACACCGAAACCCCAAAAAGGACTCATTTCTTCTGCAAGGGAGGTGATATACTGAGAGGCAACATGGCTGCCCCAAGTCATACGGCCAAGAAGTAACAGAGGCAGAGTTGGAAGGACATCGTGTGTGTCTTCTTGCTTTAAGTGGATGGGATCCAGGCATTTCCCTTAGCCTTCCTCCACCAGTGAGAGATAACCCAAGCCTCTTCTGCCCAGCAAGATTAAGTGAATTTGGACTGGAGTTGGGACTCCTGGGTTACAGCTTCATTAGGGAAGTCAACGCTTATCACTGATCTGTTTTTTTACCTGCCGAATGGCTATACTGTCTACTTATCTGGACTCATAGGGGTCTCATGAAGCTATAACCATAACAGAGGTGAGGACTTTTGGAAAAGCTGACAAGGTCTCTGCAGATGGCAAGGATTGCTAAGCCCGACTAAAGTGCAGGACTGGACCCTCAGTGTCGGGAAGTCTGGGACCTGATGTGGGTTCACCAATCTCAGGATGCAAAAGCAAAGCTGGGAGTGGCAAGAATCTCAGGAAATAGAATACCCTAGAGGTTCCTTGACATGATAAACAACGAAACTTGAAATTTTAAAAATGAATGAAATCAGTGAGAAAAACTCAACATAAAAATATGGATACAATTTATAGGTAATCTGATACATTTAAATTATTATGAAGCTCATCAATAATAAGAGTGAGTTATTCCTTTAGTACAATCACCTAAGTTCTGCCAGGTCTGATCTTCACACTGAGAAGTATAAACTTTGGAAAATATAGAAAATCTACTGCCCTTAAGGCATTGGATTGTGAACAAAACCCAGCAGCTCTTGAAACAGTCAACACTTGAGAGAAGAGATTGGGGCAGGATGAGCTATCATTTCTACAGAGTGCAGGTCAAAGTCAGCGCTACATAACACACCTGAAACTTTAACAGAAAACCTTAGTCTGCATGACCTGAAGAGTCAAAGAAGGATGCGTGAGATGACCATAGTCACTAGAAAGTAAAAGGAGAAAGTTGGAAAGGAGAAAGCTACAGAGGAGCCCTGAATTTTGCTATTAGCCCTGCCTAAATCATGAAGGAACTCTTGAACCATCTATGCAGAGGAAAGAATCTGTCTAATGGTAAAAGACATGACTTACTGCCCATGAGACAGTTTGTGCTTTAAATCTAACAAAAGCAACCTTTTGCTAAGACAATTAAAAATTAATACTCTTCAGAAGAATATAACAGAGTCCAGAATCTTCACAATATAAAATTTGCAGTGTACTTACTGAATACAATCCAAATTCAACATAAAAAAGAACCAGAAAAATGTGACACACTTTTGAGAGAAAAGAAAATCAACAAATCGATATTGAGATAGCACAGCTATTAGAATTACACAAAATGTAAAACACCTATTGCAACTATGCTCATGAAATGAAAAATATGCTAACAATTACTAAAATCTTGTCAGAGAATTATGGCTATTTTAAAAAAAGAAATTTTAGAAATGAAAAACACTAATATCTAAATAATAAATAAAATGTAAAGTATGTTCTATATGACATGTCATGTAAAATAAAATATCTGAAATAATTAGGCTTAATAGTAGAAGTTTCTCTCCGAAGAAAAGGAAGATTAAATATTAAAAACATATAGCAGAAACTTAATATGAAAGAGACTCATTATAAAAAGGTTATACATGAATTGAAATTCTAGAATTAGAAAGTAGATATAATGACTCAGAAAAAGTGGTTTAGAGAAATTTTATGTAAATAGATAATGGCATGAATTTGGTGAAAGTTGAAATTTGATAGCTCTAAGAAGCTTAGTGAATTCCAAGTAGATCAAAAAAAAAAGAAATCTCACTTAGGTCATCATAGAAAAACTGTTTAAAACTGATGATAAAGAAAAACTATTACATGCAAGAAAAAATATTACATCTATATCATGAAACTTTGTCTACTTCTCATCAGAGACTATGAAGGCAAAAAGACAATAAAATTGTATCTTCACATTACTGGGGGGAAAATCTCAATCTACAGGTTCAATTTAAAAATCTTTAAGCTATTAGAAGAAATGGATATATTCTCAGATAAAAGAAATTAGGAATAGGTGTCCCAACCGGGACATCCAAAACAAAGCTAAAGGACATTCTTCAGTGAAGGGGAAATCATATATATATATATATATATATTTATACACATATATATGTGTGTACACATATATACGTAGACATATATCAGACATATCCTAAAAATCTGGGTATTCACAAAGAACGAAGACCATCAGAAAACGTTAATATCTAGGAAATAAAGAAGATTACGTCTCCTCTTAATTTCTTTAACATATACAGGTTTGGTTAAAGCAAAAAATTTATAGCATTATAGTGTCATTTTTCTATTGTATATAGATTTAATACATATACCAATTATAACCTAAGAAATGAATGCTACAACAGTGAAGGGGTTGGTAAATGGACCTATACGGTTGCAAGGTTTTCCCATTTCATGTCAGGTGGTACCATCCTATTCTCAGTGTACTGTGGAGATTTAAGGATTTGTGTGGTAATCCTCAGAGCAATGACTAAAAAATGTCATTCAAAAAGGTATGTAGCTAAAATGAGAATAGAAATCTAGAAACTGAATTCTCAAAATATATTCAAATCATCTCCAAAAAAAGCAGAAGGAAGAACAGGGGACCAAAAGCTGGGGAGACAAATAGATAATCAAGTGATGGACCTGAATTCAACCATGTCCATGCTTTCATTAAATGTTTATGGGCTAAAGACTCTAATTAAAAGGCATTGATTAGCAATAAAGATAAACATTCACATAAGACAGAGAAGTCACTTAGATGAGTATAAAGCCTGACATTCACCTTGTAGGTGCTGATACAGCTTACCTGCTGTTAAAATGCTGAAATACTTTAGCACCAGCTACTCACAAGCCCCACGGGCCCAACTCACCCTAAGTCCTCGCCCCTTTCCTGAGAGCCCCCATCTCGACCACCAGCCTCACCTCAATGGTTCGGGCTCGGTATTGGACAGGGGACCTAAGACCCGGCTCCAGCATGGAGGCCCCTGTCCATTCCAATCTGACATTTCCACAGCTGCCCACTTGGCAATACTTTGAACATTAGCCCTGAAAGAACATCAGAACTCGAATCTGAAGTTAAGATGCCTCCCTCTGCGTCTTAGCAATCTCACTGGGTGCTTCATTCAGTAATTCTCGCAGACATTGAAAAAGAGCATACAAATTCACACGGAAAAGTAGTTTCAAATGCTAGGAGTTTTATTTATTAACAGTCCAACTGGCAGTCTCGGGGCACAGACTTTGATTAACAAAGTCGGGTAGAGGAATTCCATTCTGGTGTGTGAACCCCCCAGATTAATTTGGGAGTCACAGGGGTGCAGCAGTAATGTCTGGTAGGTTTACATTGGGGAGCGTGCCTGGATGTGAACTTCAATTCTAAAATGTTCTGCAATATTGTCTGTACTCTAGTTTCTTGAATACTTAAGACTATGTAAAATAGTTTGAATATTTATGGAGGTAACTTTGCTTTACAAAATAGTATAACCCCCCAAAACTGTTCTGAAGTATTTAAAATATTAAGGGACTCTTCTTCAACTCCTCCTCTTCCCACCTTATGAGGAAACGGACACCATAAGGCAGCGTGTGTGGCCCCGTGTGAGTGCGTGAGGCTATGTGCGTGCTGGCTTGTGTGACTGTGTGTCTGTGCAGGTGGATGGCCAGAGCGCCCTTGTACATGTCATCTTGGGGGCCCTCAAGAATATTTCAAGCAGGAGGGGGAGTGACAACCGGTCTGCCAGCCTCTACTCTCTTCCTGAGCCCTCATCTGCCAGCCTGAAAGATGCCTCTCTCCCCTCCAAGCCCGCCAGCTGTGCCTGAGTGCCATCCTGCCTGTTGACTCTGGTGGCCCCCATGTCTGAGTGCATAAAGGCCAGAGATGGGGTTTCAGAGACACTCATGATTACCTCCTGGGTGACTGCCGAGACGGTCCTGTTTGGGACTGACACCTTTCTAAACATAGCACGGGGGAAGGACCAACATCCCGTTCGTCACCAAAGCCACTTACCCACCCAGACAGACCCACACGCCAACAGGAGCCACTTATAGCCACCTTCAAAAGGACCCAGAGTGGGTGCAGTGCCCACGGGAAGGGAGGGCGTGACGCTGTGGCCTGAGGCCTCTGGACCAGAGAGGAATCTCTGGAGCATGACATTTAGAGGGTGAGGGATCTAAGTTTGATTATCATCTCTGACTCCTGTGCCTCCGAGTCTTTTTTGTCCCATTGGCAAAATGGGGACAACATTGTCCTAACCACTCCTAAGAAGGAGAGACTTCTGCTGGAGTCGAGGCCTGGAATTAACATCCCTTGGGACCCTGGGGCTAAGGGCAGGCTAACTGGTGAGACCCACCCCAGCAGGGGCATTGTGGGGCACAGGCTGACGGTGGTGTGCAAGGGTGTGGTCCCTCCCCACTCTGCCTGTGCCGTGTGTCTTTGGGTGAACCCCTTCCCCTTTCGGAGCCTAATTTCTCTGAGTTGCCTCTTGTCCTTTCAGATGACTCTGAGCCCCCTTGAGACACAGGTCCCACACATCGGCCCTACATGCTCTGGTTGGTTCTCAGTGTGGTGTAATCGCCCCCAAGCCCGCCCAGCACTTGGCCCTGCGAGGGCTTTAGAGCCTGCTTTCCAGTCACGCAGAGAAGCCTGGGATTACCTTCCTCTTGGCACGCATTCTCGTTTTTTATCAGGGGTCCAGTAGCTTCCATGCTGCCCGCAGGCTTCTGTCAATGCAAATTAATTCACTCCGAGGTGGCGGAGACTAAATGCCTCTCCAAACTCACTGTGTTTTCCAAAAGGAGCCAAAAAAGGCGATGCTTTAAACCCAGTAGCATGACTTGGTGTGGTGGCACCGCAGGCACCTAGGGAAGGTTTCTGGGAGCCAAAGCTCCTTCCCAGAGCCGGTGGGGTCAGAGACGACAGTCATTATCTCCACCCCATAGACCCAGGTGGCTGAGACTCCAGGACTCATCCCTCCTGCCCTGGGCCAGCACCCTGGGCAGCAGGAGAGACAGCATCCAGGGCTGAGGTGCAGGAGGCCCCCCAGTTCCACTCGCTTTAGGCAAGTAAGTCGTGCTGGAGCCCAAGGACTGCTCAGGGTGAGCATGGGACCTTTTGATCCGGAGCCACACCTCAGCCTGTGTGCTCAGCCTCCCAGGACATTGTGCCTGGAGCGAGGAGCAGCCCCAGGGGGTAGCATGCCATCCCAGAGTCAGAGAGGCCTGTCTTTGCATTTCACCTGGGTCCCAAATTCATGTTCAACTTTGAGCAATTGTTCCCCCACTGTCTCAGTTTCCTCATCTGTCAAAGGGAAAGGGGGCGTGGATAGTTCCTACTGGATAGGATTGTTGGGAGGCTTGCATGAGTGAACCCCTAGAAGACTCCTGGCACAGAGGGGGCCAAAGGGAAGCATGGCTGGTGCCCGGGGAGGACGAGGAGGAGGAGGATGTTAGTGTAGAGACAGTTTGGGAGGCAGCCCCTAGCTCTGTCAGTGGGAGCTGGGGGGCTGTGCACTCCTCTCCCTGCCAACAATGCTCTTTGCCATCAGCGACATCTGGCTCTCTGCCCTGGATGTGTATTAGGAGTGATTACGTGTCCCTTTAAATTCTGGGAGCTGTCGCTAACGGGTGCCGAGGTTTATTTGCACCATTTATTTCAGCTCCCCTGCAGCCCCTGCCCCTCTCTCCTGAGAGGGGCTGCTACGGAGCGGCACCTGCTCAGGGTGTTTAATTTCCATGAAAAGCGTGCTTCCTGGGAAGGCGTCCGTTTGAAGTGCTCCGGGTTGGCTGGAAATGAGTCCCAGGAGGCTTCCCCCACCCCAGACACTGGGCTCCCCTTTCCCGGAGACGGCGAGAAGAGAAGTTCTTTCGAAAGGGAGAATCAAATTGGTGGAAAATTAGGGAGGAGAAACAAAAATGATGGTGAGTCCGACCTGGCGGTAAGAACGGAGCGGCGTGGTGGAGTCGAGCAGGGCCTGGGCCCGGCACAGGGTGGTCGCTTTCTGGTTGAGAACCCGAGGCGTGCTTCCCAACCTTTCTGTGAAAAGGAGAACTGAGCCCCCCCCACCCCGTCCCACTGCGCACACGCAAATGCGCGCACACGCACGCACACACGTTGGGAGGATTAACCGGGCTAGAAAATGTTGGATCCAAATTGCAAAAGTTGATCATATCAACCCAGGACGACTGGGGCCCAAACTGGAAGCTCCCCTTTGCCAGTGGGGTGGGGGTCCTCATAGCTGAGCGTGGACTGGCCATCCCTGCCATCCAGGTCTGCCCACATGCCTCCATCCCCACAACGGCGGCTCCCTGACGGTCCTCGGAACCAGGGCGGTTCCTCTGTGAGGGGATGAGCTCGAAGAGAGACCCATGCAGGCCCCCAAGGTCCATCTGGACAAGAATTCATGCGTCCCAGCCCCCCATCGAGGAATGGTGCAGGCGCGGAGCCGAGAGGGCCCCTGGACCCTCTCCTGCAAAGACTCTTCACCCTGACAAGGTGGGGCTACAAGATGGACAGAGCGGGAGCCTCTGGGGCTCAGGGGTCAGAGCAGGCCCCTTCTTGTCCGGGTCTCTGATTCATACTGCTCTCGGGAGCAGCTGAGGACAAGGATCAATGGCTACGGCCCTCCAGTCACCGGTGGCAGGAGTGGAAGTCAGCACAGCTATTTTGGAGGACAATTTGGCAGTGGCTACTAAAATGTCAAATACACATAGATCCTCTGAACCAGAAATTACACCTCTTCATGGCTACCCTGGTGACAAACTCACTGACCGTTGTGTCTAAAAATGTGTGTGCAGAGGTGGTTACGACAATGAGATTTATAAAAGCTGCAAAACTGGAAACAACCTAAATGCCCATCAGGTGGGGCCTGTCTAATGAAGCCAGTGTGGCCCTCCCAAGGACTGCTGTGTCGCCATTACGGAGAAAAGACTGTCCGTAGGTCCTTAAAAGGGACCATCGTGAAGATATATTGCCGGGTGGAAAGAAGCATGAATATTTGCAGTCCATCTATTGCAAATCAAAAGAGAACACCATCTATTTCCTCAGGGTTGTGCTCATGGAGATAAAAGCATAGGGTCCTTTCATGCCAGAGAGTATTTCCAGGGGACGGTGGAGGGAGCCATGACAGAAGGACATTGGTCAAAGAAACTTAAATCTAATGTGCAATTTTTTACCTGTAATATTTAATGGCATAGTCATGTATCCCTTATGTACTTAAAGTTTCATCTGCTTTTCCTCTGGGTGAACACTCAAGTGAAATTCATTTATGTTCCCTATCCTTACACCTTTAGCACATATGACAGCTTCTAAACATTTCTCACCCAGAGTTTGTAAGTCAACAGAGCCAAGAGAGCCCCATTTTACAGATTGGAAAACCAAAGTTCATTATAGGTACTAATCAAGAGTCTGCAAACCCCTCCTAGGGAGGACTGTACACAGGAACATTGGAGGGTGGTAGGTAAGGAAAACCTTAATATCTTTGATGATATAGAAAAAAGAAACCCACCTTCCCTTTTCATCATTGTTCTCTATTGATGAAATAGGATCACTTACATGCCCTGCTGCTGCTACGGCGTCTGCTCAGAAGACTTGCCCCATTCTGCTTACATCCTTTCCAGCAGAACTCATCTCGCCTCCTCCAGGAAGCCACCCCTGACTGCTCCAGGCCAATGTACTTTTTCTTCTTTCCTCTACTTCTTCTAGCTGCACTAAAATGAGCACTATGTAGCTATGGGGATATTTATTGTGCATCTACTTATACTAGCAACTTAAAGAATTTTAAAATGCAAAATATTTAGGAAACAACTAAACATTAAATGGTATGATATGAGAGGAGGTTACCTAAAGTTTGGAACCTCATCAACCTGAAGTACAACTGGAAAACATTATTGTCTTCTGCATACGTTTCTACTTCCAGAAGTGTCCCATGGGACCTTATTCAGGGCTAATGACTCTTCCTTGACAAACAGTTCTAACCATGACAGTGGTGTGGTTTCCAAATCTAAAGGACTCACACAAATTAGAATGGGGAGGGAGGTGGTGTTTCGGCCGCATATCCATCAGGAGGCCAACAGAACCCACATCCTGACAGGAAAATGAGAACGCGACACTAGAAAGCAGACGGGAGACTGGAACACAGCCCAAGACATGCGGTGTGAGCACCAGCAGGCCCCACACCTGCACGAGCTTGCAGGCAGTCTCCAGGTGTGGCAGCGCAGAACAGTCACGAGTCGCCATCCACAGAATCATGCTCAGAGTCCTCTGTGAAGATAGGGACACAGTAACTATTTTAGAATTTTTCCATAAGCATTCCAAATAAGAAGAAGTTGTTTCTAGAAAGGGCAACTTAGAATTATCTGAAAATTCAAGTGTCTGGACAAATTGTTTCCCTGTGATTCTGGGTAACAGGTCGGGCAGGTTAAAGCTGATTGTCCCCCAAGTGCTAGTGAAGGTCTGTCCTCCCAGGGCTCGCACCCTCTCTAGCTGAAGACCAAGTTCTGTCTTCACCCCAGTGGCTTGATGACCTAGCACAGGGGCTGCCCAGTGCAGGAAGACACCCACCTAATCACAGAACCGACTTCACGTGCCTGACTCCTGCCCAACCATCACCCTGGTGTGCAGGGTACAGAGACGGGTGAGACAAGAGTAAGCTGGAAAAAAAGTATCTGGAATAGGTGAGCACAAACCAGAGTGGTGGGCATCGGTTGTCTGAATTAAACAAAGCCTGAGAGGAGGCAGGAGGTGGGGTGAGAGACATGAAAGAAATGAAGTGGCAGAAACCCAGATTGTAGGTCTTTGAATGTCAGAAAGCAATAAGCCCATGAGACCATCATGCTTCAGTGTGGCAAAGAGGGTTCCTTTGGTGGGAGGATGGCAATCATTTGCTAATGTCTGCTGGGTTAAGAAGATTCAGAGGACAAGTCCAGACCTCATGAGCAAGAGAGCTCTGAGTGATTGGCCATCCATTATTGATGTCTGCCACAAGCACAGAAATGGAGAGACGTAGTGAGCATGCAAAGACTTGCTGTGACTGCTCTAGTCTGATACCTTTATTAGACAGATGGGGTGGTAGTGGTTCAGAGAAGAGGGTAATATGCACAAAGTCACCCACAAGAAGGAAAGATGGTTTACAACTGTGTTGTATGTACGGTAGCCACTAACCACATTGAGTATTTGAAATGCAGTTGGTCCAAATTAAGATGTATAATTACAAAATACACATTGACTTCTGAAGACTTTAAATAATTTTTTCTGAGTCATTATATCATTCTTCTAGAATTTCTATTCATGTATAGACCTTTTTATATTGACACTCTTTGATATTGAAGCTCTGTTATTATTTTAATATTTGATCTTTCCATTCTTCAGAAAGAAACTTCTGCTATTTAGCCCTCACTATTTCAGATATGTTATTATTTTATTTTATGTAACATTTGCATTGATTATATGTTGTAATGATATTTAGACACACTGAGTTGAATAAACTAATTAATACATTAATTTCACATGCTTTACTTTTTTTGAAGAAAGTGGTGTGCCCTGGTGGACTAGCAGTTAGTCATGCTGCCTCTGGCCATGCACAGTCCACCTACATCTCAAGGACCAGGGCTCACATCCTGGGGGCCAGTGGAGGGCAACCATAATGTACAAATAAAGTATTTTTAAACAGTGACGCTGAGTGAATTTAAAATTTTGTGCCTAACATTGTATTTCCGTGAAGCAGCACTGTTGTAAGACAACCAGAGGTGCTCTGCCAGGCTGAGGGATGCAAGCCTGGAGGCTTTAATTCCTAATCCAGGAGGCCATTCTGGGAGAGGGAGATCAAGACAGTTTGGGTAAATCCATAGTGCTTGGTCCAGTTTTCTCTTCTTAAGATAATCAAAGTGTTGAGACAAATTGATCTCTGTGTTCCCCTCGCTCACCGTCCCACCTACCACACCTTCTATGCTGAGACAGCCATTTGTGAATGCTGAGCTGCGTGATCTAATCTCATTCTTTCACATCCCAGAGAAGGATGGCACTGCACTGGCTCCTGGCCACACCACCTGGGGCTTCAGGAGACCTGATTCTTGCCTAAGTTCACAAAAGATGGGCAGAGGCAAAGAACCAGTACTCCTTCCACCATGTGGGTGTGAGGGGGAAGGAATCCCTCAGCTGGTGCCTATTTTTAGGACCAAGCTGGGCCAAGGAATTAGACTCACTCTTCTGCAAAGCTCTGAATGGAATGCAACTTCACAACAAGCCATAATCAAAACCTGGTTTTTCAGGGAAAGAGGCTCTCCTGTTATTTCTTCATTCCAAATTCCCTTGGGAGGGAGTGGGGTATGGCTGTGCCTGTCCATGGTGGGTGATGTCTCAGAGCACCATACCCTGGGTGGCCCTGGGTAGATGGTGGCTGTCGCTCGGCCGGCCTCTGTCACTCCAGCCTCTCCGGTTCCAGAACACCTCCTTTGCCCAAAGCTGTTGACCCAGGGACCATTTCACAGGCTCATATCTAAGGGTGGGAGAGTGCAGGTGGTTGAAGTCCAAGAAGAGAGTGGGTGACAAAGCTCAAATTTCCAGGTTGCAGGTGCCCAGTTGGGCAGGTTGTTTACTGCACCATAACCATCTCTAGTAAGGTCAGTGAGAGATGACATGCAGGCTCTGCTCCAGTCTCCCAGTTAGATGCCTGGTATGGAGTTTCATAGCCCCTGACAAAGGTGTGGTTCCATTAACGAGCACAAAGTCACAGTACAAGTACTAAGAAGCCCTGATGTTTTTCTCCCACTTTACACTCACTCCCTAAATGATTCCACTATTTTTTTTTTTTTTTTTTGTCAATACCTGAACAATTGACCCTGATTTGTTGTCCACTCATGAAATTAGTAAATCTTGTGGCCTGAAGTCAGACAGGATGAATATCAGTGGTGACCTTGGAGTCAACGGCAACCAGGATACAGGGCCTGGGAACAAGGGCACGTCTGGGTGTGTGCAGAAGCCAGGAGAGCAAGCCGGTGGCCAAGGGGCTTTCTGGACCTGGGTTTCCAGAGCCTCATGATCCAAGAGCCATCCATCACCAGATCCCTGTGCTGCTCTAAGCAAGTCACTCCTCTTCCTGAGCCTCAGTTTCAAAATCTGTCAGATGGGGGGATTCTCCCTGATTTCTGCTGAGATTCAGTAGGTGGGTGGCATGAAAACACACGGCAGTCACAGAATAGCCACTGACATGCATGACAGGAGATGGACAGGAACTCAGCTCCCTCTGGGACCTCACACTATGACTCAACCCGCCTTGTCCCCTGAATCTGCACACACAGGACCCCCCTCATCTCTGCTCTCAGGACCCGCTACTCCATATAACCTCTGCAGTGATACTCACCTGTGAATGACAGGGCTCAGGAACAGCATGGAAGGAGACATACTCTTCAAGCAGTCAAAGGACTTGTCAGCCCTGTCTGTCCTGGTCTTGAGTTCCCCTGTTCCAGCTGCAGGGGGGGAGTCTGAGAAAGCTTGATCTTTGCTTCTGGGGGAGAGCCCAGCAGAGAGGACAGAGAATAGGCCTAGGAAGCCTGAGAGAGAAGATGGCCTGGCCAAGTGAAGGGTCGTCTCCCCGGCGGGGCCCCGCCTCCCTATTTGTCACTCCCTAAACCCCACTGGGGCCCTGGGGGAGATGGATGTCACCAGGTCAGGTCACCCTTTGATGCAAGGTCACCACGGTCCCAGTGCAGTGGATGTGTCCACAGCCTTGAGGCCCTGCCCATGGTCCCTGAGCCCTTGGTCCACTCCAGGGCCTCTAAGAAATGGTGGTGCCTATTCAGGTACAACTCTGAGTTCCAGGAGGGTCCCGGCTCCCAGATTCAAGGCCAAATCCAGGCGAGCGCTGTCTGGGTTTTAATCAGCTGACATCTGAGATGCTCAGATCATTCGTGGTGACGTCTGACCCAGCCACTTTCTGTAATTGGGATCAAGTACTCTCTTACCATCTCAAGAGGAGGTTCTCGGGCATGTAAGATGCCAAGACCTGGCCTCTCGACTCTGCAGGAGAATGGGGTCAGACCACCCCACTTAGGTGTATGAACTCCAGGCTCCTCCCCCATGCAGCCTTAGCTGCCAGGCCTGCATGCATGAAAGGAGGGGTGGGAGCAGAAGGGTCCAGAACTCACTCCTCCTCCCAGCACAGGAAGTTGTTCCTCTTCCTCGGGCCCCCCCACATCTGCCTCTGGCACAGTTGGCACAGATACCAGGTGACCAGCATCAGGCCAATCTGGGGCCCTATCCCAACTCTGCAGCTTTCAGCCTGAAGGCAAGACCCACACCTTTTAGAACCCAGAACCCCGATCCGGGGTGGTTGAGGGGATTAAAGGGATGATGCCTATTTGCTGTCTTTGGGTGGTGCTCAATACAAGTTAGGCTCACCCCACATCTCCCCCTACATGAATGGGGGAGCAGTACGAACCCACCCAGCACCTGAATTTAGCAACTTATACTCATATGCTTTGTTAGCTCTAAAATGCTGTGCCAATATTTAGTGTTATTCTGTCTTTCATGGAACTTGACACTAATGACAATAGCCAATATCTTTTTAAAAAATATTGATATTAAAACTTTTGTTCACAGTGCTATATTCATTTTTGAATATTGACATTGTATCTCAATCTATATTTCATACCACCCATCACACTCCCCAGTGGTCATCATCTTGTGTCCCATGATTTTGCTGGGATTTATCTATGTATTTGTTTCATTTTATTATATTCCACATAAGCATGAAACCATCCTATCTTTCTCTTTTTCTTTCAGCCTTATTGTGCATATGTATGTGTGTGTATGTATGTGTGTGTGCATATATATATATATATATATATATATATATATATATATATATATATAAGCTTCTTTATCCAGCCATCTTTATCCAGTCATCTGTTGTTGGACATTTGGGTTGTTTCCATGTCTTGGCTACTGTGAACTGTTCTGCTATGAACAGTGGGGTGCAGATATTTTTTCTGATGAAAGGTTTTGTATGCCGAAGAGTGGGATTGCTGGATTGAATGGTAGATCCATCTTTATTTGTTTGAGGAATCTCCATACTGTTTTCCAAAGAGGTTGCACCCATTTACATTCTCACCAACAGTGTAGGAGGTTCCTTTTTCTCCACACCCCCTCCAGCACCCGCTGTTTCCAGTACACACACACACACACACACACACACACACACACACTCACATATATGTGTATGCCGTTTTCACTGGTGTGAGGTTGTGTCTCATAGATGAGTGATGTAGTTTTTTCAGGTGTCTGTCTTCTTTAAATAGGTGTCTATTCAGTTTTTTGCCCATTTTTGCTCTTTTGTCGCTGAGGTGTATTGAGCTCTCTCTATATTTTGGAGATGAAGCTCTTGTCTGATGTATGCTGTGTGACTATCTCCTCCGATTCCATGGGTTGTCTTTTGCGTTAGTGGGGGTTTCTTTTGCTGTGCAGAAGCTCTTCAGTGTGATGCAGTCTCAGTTGCTTACTTTTCCTTTGGCCTCTTTTGCCATAAATGTTCCATCCCCAGAGATCTCTTTGAGGTTGAGGTCATGAGTGTTTTTCCCACATTATCTTCTAGGTATTTTATGGTTTCAGTTCTTAGGTCCAGGTCTTTGGTCCATTTCAGTTAACTTTTGTGTATGGTGATAATGACTAATCTAGTTTCTTTTTTCTTTCTTTTTTTTGCAGATGTGTTTCCAACTTTCCCAGAACCATTTGTTAAATAGATTTTCCTTACTCTACACTCTTGGCACCTTTGTCATAGATTAACTGTCCATAGAGGTGTGGCTTTATTTCTGGACTTTCATTATGATTCCACTGATAAATGTGTCTGTTTTTGTTCTCATACCAAGCTGTTTTGATGATAATTGAATAGCCAATACCTTGTGAGAGTTTAACTATGTTTTAAATACTCGTTGTGCAAGCTACAGGAATCCTCATATGAACTGAATCCAGTGGGTACAACTGCGTTTCCATTTCACAGGTGGGAAAACCAAGGCACCAAGAAGCTGAGGAATGTGTTCAAGCTCTCAGAGGATGGATCCACCCAGACTGAAAGGTCTAGCTCACTCCAGAGCCTACAATCCTGGCTGCCGGCCTTGCTGCCCTCAGAGGCCACGCACTATCTTTTACTGAGCCTCCCAGGACCTCCCCTCATGTCAGGGGCTCCCTCTGTGGAAGCTAGGTCCTACTCCCGAGGGTCTGGTTTAGCCCAGGTACAATCCACAGGTCCCCCATGATGCCCAACCCAGAATGTATGCACCAGAGGCTGTGATTGGCAGAGTGTGTATGGCAGAGGCTGTGATTCTGTTTCCAATGCTCACTTGCCAATGCTCTTCCCTCAGGGTCTCTCTCCCTTCCTCTACTCCACCCAAGCCAGCTGCACCCACTGCACTCCCTGCCTCCCACCATACTTGCTGATCGAGTCCCGAGGTTTGGGGGAAGGTTTCTTGTGCCCATGAACACCACCCTCCTCTGTCTGGAATGCCTGGAAGGATGTGAGAACTTACAGCATTTTACGGATGCTGAAAACTTTGTGAGAAAAAGTCACGTGGGTGAGAGAGCCCAGGGCATTTTTGGGAACTGGTGAAGTCTGGAGGGGGATATGCTATGAAATGAGGCTGGTGCCTAACAGCTCGGAATACTAAACACTTCCCTTGCTGCACAAAGCCATCTGGAGTTCATTCTGCAAAGGAGCTGAGGAAATCTGTGGATCGGGAGACGAACACGGGCAGAGATGATTTGGAGGAAAAGAACTCAGGCTGCGGTCACAAGGGTCCTTCAACCACTGCACAAACTTTTATTGAGCACCTACTATGTTCAGAGACACCGTTCCAGGATCTGGGGGCTGAAAGGTGAACACAGATGCCAGGGGCCTCGTTTTGGTGGGGTTTACATTCTACAACGAATCACTTGTGCACTGGGTTGGCTGGGAGGGTCAGGACAGGGGCTCTCAAGGGAGTTCAAGGCATTTCCCTCCCTCCCCTGCTCCTTCCCAGGTCAAGCAAATCCTTGCCTACCTGACCTGACGCTGCAGATGGCAGACACTACCCTGGGACTCTCCTGAGGCAGCTCCGAGAAATTCTGAGCCATAGTTGGTCCTGAAGGTTTGTCCATGTGCTAGGGACCCTTCCTCTTTAAGGGTGAGTGCTATTCCATGTGTGTCCAGGTCACATTGTGTTCTCTCCTTTACCCATCAGTGGAAACTGGCTGTTCCCATCTCTTCACTGGTGTGATGAATGCTGGTCTGAGCATGAATGTACAATTCCCTCTAAGTCTGCCCCTTCATTCTTTGGGGTCTAGATCCAGGAGTGGGGTGCTGGATCACATGGGACTTGTACTTCTAGTTTTTTGAGGAACACTTGCCAGCATCTCAAGTTGTCAATATAAAAACAGGGATCGGCACAGAAAACCCTTTCCCCTCCTCAAGCACTGCACAGTTTAAAATCTCTTTCCCTGCAGATTATCCTCACAGGTCGGACATATATCAGATGACTTCGCTTTGGAGGTGAAACCCCAGGAGTGCCTGGTGTCAGAAAGCAGGAAGGCTGATGACCAAACTTGGGCTGAGGTCTCCTCGGCGTGACCAATGACAGGTGATCAGGTGCTGCTTTCCTCTCTGAAACTCTGGGCACGTTTCATATGAATGTCAAACACGATGGGGTGAATCTTCGGGGGCACTAAGGACCTGAATCAAAGTCAAATGGTTTTAACACCCAGCCAAGAGATAGCACACGAGTCACACCGTCAAGGTCATTGTTACCCAAGGTGTCTCCACCTGGGCACCTGACCCAGCTGACATCTGGGGCCATATCGTCTTTGCCGGGGCAGCTGACTCTGCACTAAGGGTGTCCTAATGCGTCCCTGGCCGCCACCCACCAGACTCCAGGAGAAGTTTCCTACTAGAGCTACAACCGACATTGTCTCCAGATATTGCAACTGTCCCCTGGGGGCGGCGATGCAGCATGGCCTCCACCTAAGAACCACTGGTGCAGCCAGAGCCCCGTTTGTCATGTGTCACAGTGACCGTGCAGGCCAGTGGTTCTGCAGACGGCCAGTCGGGTGACAGTTAACCACATACATTGAGCTAATGCCAACTTGGGATCACAGGGTCAAGAATGCTTGTAGAAAGGAGGACAGAACGAGGGACGCCTGGGTCCCAGGAAGACTGCAGAAGAGTCTTCTGGCTGCTGTGCTGGAAATCGGACGGCTTATGCACGAGACTGCAGGGGGCAGATCCGGCTTTCAGAACAAAACCAGCTCTCCAGGGGCTGAGCATGCAAACTGCCACTGTTCTGCGCTAATTATAAGCGATTATAAATTATTCTTCGCAGCTCAGGAAAGTAGGTCTTAGGCATAACCTCTGCTACTCCATAGGTGATTTGAGATGAAGAAGCCTGGATTTCAGAGACATTTTAAAAGAAGGGCATCTCATGGCCAGACCCACACAGGTTCAATTACCCTTCTAGAGTGGAGTGTCTCCAGGGTGGGGTGCAGAGAGGTGTAGAACGATTCCGTCCATGGTGGGTTGCCTGAGCTGGGTCTGGTGAGACAGCTGTGGAGGCCCCCTTGATTCCCACGTCGGTCCACCCTCATGTCCCAATCCAGCCTGCAGCCCACGAGCTAAGTGGAGGAAAGTAACGTTCTCAGAGGGCCCAGGTATTCCCACTGCCAGCCCGTGTTTTTCAGCATTAAGAAATCCATACAGCTGTTCAAAAGAACTCCCCAACGTTCATCTCCACCTGGGCCCAGCTCCAGCTGCATTGTGCTGATGTGCAGACGTGCAGACAGGACGCCTGCTCCTGCCACTGAGCCTGTGCCTCTGGGGAGGTGACGGGGCCCAGGCTCTGGGCTGGGCCACCACCTCTGATGGGAATCTTGCCGCAGGCTTGTGTTCTACATCAGCCCTCTGAGCGCTGGCAGCTGGGGCACTGTACTCTGTGTGGAGGTCACCCACTTCAGTAACCAACTGGACGGGCTGGAAATGGGCTGCTATTTATGAAGTCCTCAGGAGAGACTGGGCACTCTCCACCTAGGGACATGGAACAGAACAGAATGGGCACTAGAGCCCAGAAGGTCAAAGTGAACCCTGAGGGACCACGTGTAAATATTCCTGCAGCTCAGGACTTCAGCGTGTCCACGCACAAAGTCTGTCATCTTTCTAGGTCCTAGTGAGGGTAAGGCGACATGTAGAAAGCATGAGACCTCTCCCTGGCTTTCCAGAAACACCGATAAGTCTTTCTGATCGTAACACAACCTCTAGCAAGTCACCTGAAGTCCTCAGCTCCTCGGTTTCCCATCAGAGAAGGAAGAAACAATAATGCTTTCTGATGAAGACTAAATATGAAAACACATCTGATATGTCGAGTCCAGTGCCTGGCACAGAGCAGGTGTTCGATAATTGGCAGGAATTATATCTTCATGTGATTGATGAAACTATCTCCTGGACTTCAAATTCGCCTGCCTTCTCCTTGTGCTGTTTGCTGTCTCTCCTCTGAACTGGAGGAGCTGAAGGATGCTTTCATCTCATAACTGCGCCTTTCAATGAAAGGGCCCGTGCAAAGGGATGGCTATCTGTCAGATCAGTATGTGGAGCGAGCACAGAGATTGTCGCCACTTCCCATCCTCTCACTGGCATCTACCTATCCGGTGACAATTTCCGTGGAAAGCAATTATGGCCACTGAGCCGATAATTAGAGAATGGCTCCAGTTATGCAAATATTGCAGCTGATTTCTCCTCCCTGAGCACAGTGAATTATCAGGAAGCAATCAAGCCTGTGGCTCAGCTAGAGATCATACCGTCTCATCAATATCAGGAGGCTCCCATCTACTGCTTGGGGGCGGTGGGCGGCGGCGTGGCTCAGTCCCTCACTTGCTAGGTGACCCAGGGTCAGTATGGGATCTCTCCAGGCTTCAGGCTCCTTACAGAAATGTTAATAATAGGAGAGTCCCCAATACTGAATCAGGGCTTTTAGGAGCAAGCACAGAGCCTGGCTCCTCCGGTGTCATTCAGAGAAGAGAGAACTGGTCTGCACTTCAAGGGATGTGGGTTCTTGCCTGAGGCTATGTGACCTCAGACAAGCCACCCCACCTGCCCAAGACTTGTATTGCATGTCTATAAAATAGACATTACACACATGAATCCGTTGTTTGTGTTCCCAGCTATTTATATGCTGCCTACTTCCAAAAAAGACTTAAGACAGTTTGTAATCAGCTGCTGTGAAAATAGACTTGGAAAATCAAAGACCACGAGGATGGAGGAAGAAGAGGCAAATATACCAGCCACATGGACCAACATAGTTTTGGTGGTTAATCTGACCCTTTTTTGCCTTGGGTCCCAGGAAGCTCAGGGCTAAATGTATTATTCCGGAGTTACACCACGTAGACAATGGCCTGTCCAAAGGAAATCTACTCTTACCAGTTTTTCAAGAGAGCAACCTCTTTCCCAGAATTATATGCTGAAAATAATTAGCAAAGACATGAAATCTCCAACAAAGTTCTTTTATTTATCTTTAAATATTAGTCTTTACATTGATTCACTCAATAGCTATCTCTGAGCAAGATGCCAAGTGTTGAGAATGTTGGGGACAGGAAATGAGCAAAGCTAACAAAGTAGTTATTCTCACAAAGTATATTTTAGTGACAGTAAACACACAATATGTAATAAACAACGTCGAGAAAATAAACAAGAAAAGATGAGGTAGTAAGTGCAACTCTGAAAATGATAGGGTAGGAGATGGAGAGGAATGAATAGGAAGAGAGCATCTTAGTTAACAGTCGAGCTGAGAACTGAACAGCAAATTAGACTTGCCAACATTTGAGGAGTGTCAAGAAGGCAAGAGCAAGTGCAAATGTCCTGGGGTCAAGCCAGAGAACTTGGCACTTTGAAGGAAATGAAAGGAGAGAGAGAGTATAAGAAATGAGGAAGAGAGGGTATGAGAAGACAGGAGAAGAGAGGTGGGAGGTGAAAAGCAGCAAGATCATGGAAGTCAGAAGTTTCCCTTCTGAGTCGAGCATTAAGATCACCTGGGGCGCTCTTCAGCGCACACCACACTCTAGCCCCATCCCCTGAGAGTCTGATGTAATTGCTCTAGAGTGGGGCCCAGAGCACAATATGCTTCAAGCTCCCATGAGATTCTATAGGGCACCAGGGTGAAAACCAGCAGTGTTGGGTCCTGCAGACCATCGTAAGAAGCCTTCCCCGTGCCATGGGAATCCACAGGAGAATTTGAAAACTTATCCCTGCTGCTGGGTAGAGTATGGATCCAAATGGAGTTGAGAATTAAATGCCTAGGGGGCCTTGTGTATGCTGAACCCTGGGCAAATATTTTCTCAGGGCCTTTGTCTACAATTTGAGTCACTCAAAATCAATGAGTCAGCACTCTTCCAGTGGACAAAACTCACAGAATCCTTTGAAAGAAGTACTGAATTAGTTAGCATGAGTAATCTGTTTTCCAGACTGTCCTCCTAGAACGATTGCCTGACCACAGGCCCCAGGATGACCCCATAGGTATAAGCCTTGGACTTCCTTGGGCCATCTGGTCTACCCAATGTATTTGCTAAGCAGGGATTGAGATTTTGGGAGCATAGAGGAAGAGATTGTTGGGAACTAGTGCCTAAGTCCCTGTCTGGACTCAGGATGCCCAGGGGCACTGCTAGCTTAAGCTGAATCCAGTAACTAGAAGGAGACTTAAGACTTATTAAGACAATGAGTCCAAAGGACCAGCTGAGATGCAAGGCCCAGAATAGGTATAAGGATGACATTAGGAAAGACACAGGTAGTAGAAGTGAGAGATGTAGCAGCCTGGGCGAAGGCAGTGGCAGAGCATGGATAAAAGTGAGTTGGTCCAAGGATCCAGCTTACATGGGGAAGAAGAGCTGTTCTCATGAGCAGAATTTATGGAACGATCACCTTCAAGATTGCTGGTTTCCTTATTTGGGATACATGGCAGACTCAGATTTCTTTATCCACCTAAACTTGTATATGGTTTGTGAGTGGCTTTGGTCAGTAAAATGTGAGTAACAGAGACCTATCACTTGACATGGGTGCTTTGAGTCAGCTCATGGTCTGCCTTGCTTTCCTCTCTACCTCTGTGATATGGTACCTCCATGAGTGGGTCCCTGGGGTGACTATATTACACAGACACTCCACATCATGGCAGACATGTCACGTGAATGAAAAACCAGCCTTGTGCTGGAAGCTTCTGAGACTGGGGCCTAAGAAAATATTTGTTACAGCAACATAACCAAACTTAACCTGACTGATG
This sequence comes from Solenodon paradoxus, assembly GCA_004363575.1. Classification (NCBI taxonomy): domain Eukaryota; kingdom Metazoa; phylum Chordata; class Mammalia; order Eulipotyphla; family Solenodontidae; genus Solenodon; species Solenodon paradoxus. The sequence continues at coordinate 115,309 of RJWH01001200.1, forward strand.
CAGAAACTCTTAATGAGCTGACACTAGGATTTCACCCCCAGTTCCACTTGTCCTCTGGCCCACTGCAGGGCCTTCCCAGCTTTATCCACTGTGTCAGGACCCCAGCCCCATTGGGTAGCCATTGTCTGGGCCTCTGGTGGTCCCTGAAATGAAAACAGGCGAGTAGAAAGCATGTGTCTGGCCAGGCTGCCTGCAGGCTGGCCAGCTGGGCTCCAGCGCCCCCACCCTGGCTGTGGGCTCATTAGATGAAAGTGCTATCACCTGTCAGACAAACTGCTAGAACTGTGATAAATTAATGATCAAATGGTACAGTCGGCGCAGCTACTGTACTGCCTCGGCTAGTTACAAGCCGGCTGGGTGCTTAAAAAATGCAGCCGGCATTAAAAAAAAATCAGGCGTTAAAGGAAAATGTCACCCGGCTTTTCAAAAAGGATCTGTTTTAAAATGACCACAGACGGCTCGGTTTCAGAGTCTTTATTTGATTCCTGTTCTTTGTATTTTGTTTTATTGCTCACAAGGAAGGAAGGGGGGGTGGGGGGTGTGGAGTGGGCAGAGGGCACAAGGAAGGCTGGAATTTCTGACGATTTTCACCAGCCTCCAGTCCAGCAGAATCCCAACAGGGGATTCAGCCCCTCTTGACAAACACAGGGAGGGTCTTCCCAGGGCCTGGCTGCAATAAGTATCTGAGCAGCAATTTCTCTACAAATATCAGTTACAGTTTCGGGGTACTAAGATCTTTGCTTTCTTCTTTCATGGACTTAACCTGATAGCTCCTGTAAATGGTTCGCAATCTCCCCATCTGTCAACAAGAAAATTGCAACCCCCAAAGTTACAGTGGTTTACAGTCATTGAGAGCCAACTGCCTATCTTACAGGTCCCATGTCATACCACCATTCTAGCGCTGAAGTCACCCTGGCGTGACCCTCGTGAGAGACTCGGAAAGAGAGGGTCAGAGAGGTCATGCCATTCGCCCACAGTCACACAGCCAGGAAGTGATAAAGGGCAGAACTGCACAGGTGTTTTAGGTCCTTGGGACTCCAGAATCCCATCCGTAGGGGTCTACAGGGTCAGTTTTCAAAAGAAAAAGAAAAAGACTACTCTTGACTTAAAAGTCCAGGCCCCAGCCATGGTGGATACTCGTTACATAAATGTATAGCTTCCTCTGTGAGTGTGTGAGCCCCGCCTGGCCTTCCATCTACAGTTTTATGAGCTTAATTTATTCTTTTTAATATAAAATCTCATTACCTGAACAAGATACCACCACTGCTACTTTATCTTTGATATAAGAACAGAGAGAAACCTAAATCAAACCTTTAAATAAAGCCTATAATCATGCTGCACTTTCACTTGCTTTTCAAATTTCTAAACAAAATTAAGTAGAAACACCTTGAGGAGAGCAAGGTGGAAAGGGAAGTGGGTGCAGGAGGGGCCGGACGGGGAGGGGAGCCTGGGCAGTCACAGGGGATGTGATTACTCAGAGAAAAACATCGTCTGCCTCATGCTTGGATCCTGCGAATCTTTGGCTTCCCAGCGCAGGTTGGGAGAGGAAATGAAATGTGTCGTCCCGAAACCTGTGTGTGCCTGGGATTGATCTCAAAAAGCCATTTGCCTCACCTTGATGTATTTTTCAAGGCATTTCCTACCCAGCATTAATTTTCATAAAGGGGAAATTGACGATCAGTTTAAAAAAACACTGTCAAGGGTTTTTATTCCCCAGGAGCCTTGGGTGGGCAAGTTGAGGCCAAGGAGGGTCCTGGCAGCTAAGGGCGGCAGGGTTCCTGGCCCTGGGAGGGACAGGTTTGTTTGGGCAAAGAAAGGGCTGTTGCCCAGCTGAGGAAGGTTCGTTCTAAAACGGGGCTGCAGCCTGTGTCTCCGAGAGAAGTGAAGAGAAATAGGGGTGAGTCCCCTTAATGCCAAAGACACTTGGACAGGCCAGTCGGGTACAGTGCTGCCAGCTCATTAAAGGAGGAGGGGACTTTTTGCAAAAGCTGGTCCAATATGCTTATGTTAGTGAGAGGAATGCCCAGGCTCCCCCAAGGTAGCTGCTTGTCTAATGTCACATATGATTAATAGTGTTGGTCACAGGAACAGGAGACTATCACAGAGAAGAATGTGATTTAGACCAGGGGCTCGCCCAAGACCCAGAACACGGAGGTTTGAATTTCAGCTCTATGGCTTGTCTGTCAAGTAACCTGTACAAGCCATGTCAGTATTCTGGGCATCCCTCAGTTTTCCCATCTGTGAAATGGGAACAAACACTCCCCACCCCACAGTACTGTGCACTTAAACTACCGAAAAGCCCTCACGAACCCCACACTAGCCTATGCCTCAGCCTATGTCCACACAGAGTGATAGCTGTTACCAAATCTGAGTCCTAATTGCTGGTTCCTCCTTTCCTGTTTTCTGCCCATCACTTATTGCAAAACCTGGTTGAAGTTGCATTTCTTCCAGGAAGACTTCCTTGATTGTTAATAACGGATCTAATACATCTATGGCTTCACTTTCTTTCGATCTTAGGTAGATAGTACACAATATTGCTGATGCTAAAGAAGCAAGAAGTTCTGATGTCACTGATCTGGTCCAATCCCTGGCTCTGCACATCCTCACTTGTGACCTTGGGAAAATCACTTAACCTCTGATGTCTTTTCTATAAAGTGGAATTTTTTTAACTCCCTACTTCATAGTTATTATTCGTGAGTTAATTTATGTTAAACAACTTAGAAGTTGCCTGCTATGTAGCTAACCTAAATAAGGGTTAACGACGTAATATTCATAGGTTATTCATATGATGATCATATCTTAAAGTAGCTCAGAGGTCTGTGACTCTGGGTGTATATTTGTACCCGTGTGTGCTTGTGTGTATGTTAGTCTTAGGGATATTTTACACCAAATGGAAATACAAACATCTTAGAGTGCCTAGATTCAAGAATTTTCACCAAGTGAACACACCTGTGGAACCAGCTTCCAGATCAAAACAGAACACCAGGCCCTTGAAAGAGCTCCTTTTGTCCTCTTTCAGGAGGCTTCGACCTTCCAGAGAACAGTTAGAATAAAGAGAATGCCAGAAGGTACTAATAGAATGGCCAGTATTACAGCAGTAAGTTCTTGAGTGCGTGGGATAAATGGACAAAGCCGAATTGTGATGAAAAGTCTCTGATACTCCCTAGGGACACCACGCAAGCATGCACGCACGCACGCACGCACGCACACACGCACATACACAGACTGTTGCCAAATGTCTCTGAGCCCTTCCCTTCTCAGGGCTCGCTTTCCTGTCCTAGATAGAGAAACCATTGGTTGGGATAGCTCTTACAGCTCTAAGAATATGGTCATTCAGTTACAAAAAGGTTTATTGAGAACCTACTATATGCCAGGCACTGCTGGGCACTTGAGAACCAACAGCAAGCAAAGCATCCCTGTCCTTGTGAGTTCGCCATTCTAACAGAAGGAAATGGACAATAAATAACAGACAATGCATAAGCAATTACATGGGCGTCCATGACTCTAGAGGAGTGGCCCAGCTAGAATAAACTGAAGCCACCTGCCACCATAGCCCTTTTCCAGTCCCCTTGGGCTGTGTCACGTCAGACCACAAATGGCTTCAAAACTGATTTCCCTGGACCCTGCTCCCGGAAGTGTGAGCGTCAGAGTCTCACACCCTCAGGGGATAAAGGTACCGGGAGAGATTTTCCATCTTCATCATTTTTTCCAATTTGTCCCAATAGGACAGAATATTTCAGACAAACCAAAGGGAGCGTGCTAGAATCGAACAACTCCAGCTTAGGAGATGGAGTCAAAGGCCTTGTGTCCCTTCCTGAGTGTGTGGAGGTGTGTTTCTTCCTAAGGAGCTCTGCCCCCTCCCTCCATGCTCCGTGGATTTGAAGGAACCAGTTCCCATAGCCCCACACACCTGCCATATTCTGGAAAATGAGCACTTTGCCTTAGGGGTCCCCTGCCTTCTGCCCACAGAAAGAGCTCATCAAATGCACGGAGGCCTTGGAGAACGTTCTCTCTGCAGGATGAAAATCCCACTACCTGCCTCTCCTCCAGGAAAAAGTGCAGGCAGGCAGACTGGGCTCTGATTTAAACTGGGCCGAAGAGGCAATAATAAGATGCTGATGGGATGTGGCTGGGGGTGGGTGTGAATCCGGGGAGAGCTGGGAAAGGCTGACCTCAAATGCTGTGAGGAGGCTTCAGGGAGACGAAGTGGTCTGTGAGAAACAGGATCAGGGGGCAATAGTTCCAAATATTTCATGAATACCTCGCACAAGCCCAAACTCTGGGTGGCCCAGGCTAGGCAAGGCTGTCCCCTTCACTGGCTTGAGTGTGGAAAACCCAGGACCCTACAGAGGGCCTGAAGCAGCAAGGTAGGAAAGTCCTCAGGGAACTTGAGACAGCAGCGATTTGCCAACTGGCTGAATTTATTTTAATATTTTAAGAATCAGTGTGACCCAGGCTAAAATGGCGGAAAGGGACTTGGCCTTGATTACAAAGAGCTAACGATGGCCTTGAGAGTGAACCTGAAGGCAGGGCACATACCTGAGTACAGAAATGTCTATTCCATCCTGAGTTTTGAGGTCCTACTTTATTCAGACAACAGGGGAAAAGCCAGCTTTCTCTGCCCCAGAAGCCATTGCCGCACCATAGCGGTGCTCGTTAGACAGGGAAGTCCATCAGCTGCCTCAACTCCATGAGCTCATTCTGTGGAAACAGGGATTGTGTCAAAAATTGTCATTAATTGTCAACATTTCCAAATTGGGCAATTTTATATCCAAATCTGAATTCCACTTTCTCTTAGGAAATCTGAAGATGGAGCAGCTGCGAGGCCAGAACCAGCTCTCCACAGTGCCGTTCGCAGTGGGGGGCTGCTCCCCCAGAGAGTGCGTGCCCTCCAGATCACCCGAGTCCCTTTCAATCCACTCCGCTCATCAAGTTACCTATCTGGTCACGCCTTTGCCACCCCGAGAAAATGAAAAGCGCATAGTTGCTAAAGACAAAAGAACTGCACTAATGACTCAACTCTGCCCTTCCCCACCACTTGGAATCTCAGTTACTCTAGCTGTAAAATGCAAATTGTCATATGTTCCTCTTCTTTGCTGCTTTGTGAGCATCAAAAGATGATTGTACGAGTCACCGCAAGGCCGGTCTACATGGGGATAAAGGGCAGAGACATCAGAATCAGAGTGCATTTAAATTATGGATTTGTTACTGCCAACCTGCAAACCTTCCTGTCCTTGCTTTTCTCATCTGTAAAATGGGTATGATAAAAAGTCCATTTACTAGACTATCGTGGGGCGTCTGTAGGCTTCCAAACATCAAGTGGCTAGCATGGCACCTCATTCCATATGCTCAGTTAAGTCTGCAGCATCAGCATCAGCATCATCATCATCATCATCATCATCATCATCATCATCTCATCGTTATTATTACTATTACTATTATATTCCTATTGCTCTTTTTGTGTAGCTGAAACTTACACCTTTGGATCCAAGCAGAAGATCCATCTACAGAGTATCCCAGCAGCAACCACTTTTTACGCAGAAAATTACCCTCAGGGAGGGTACATCTAAAGTTGGAAAATGATCATTTGACATAATTTTGGTGTCAATGAAATAAAAGCTAGTCAATCAATGATAGTAGTCATGTTCATGGAACTCATTGTGGGTGCCTTTTATAAAATTGCCCAAAATGTTTCAGGAACAGAAAACCCACTGTGGTGATGACTCTTCTTTAAACATCTTCCTAGGACCTCTTTCTGCCGTGAGCAGACTAGGGGACTGTAACATGAAAGATCAAAAAACAAACGCAGCTTCAACCGTCCACCTTGAGCAGCTTTAGCGGAGCCGGCTTGGAAGACTGCTCAGACCGTATCAGAGCCACTCTTTTGTCTGGGCGGTAACATGAGGATGTCCCTTGCATTCTGCTACAAAAGCAGGCTCTCTCCCCTGCCCAGAAGCAATCTGAGGAGAAGTCATCTTAATGGCCCACCTAGGAGAGGAATAAAATGAAGAGGATGACAAATGCGGGTCAGGCAGCCTGGGAACTTGCCAAGGACTGAAACCAATCAGATGCTTCCCTCTGTGATGAAAATCCCTTCTCCCGACGTGCTATGCCACCTTCCTCGCCTGCGCCATTCCCAGCAGGCTGAGCTCGCGGTAGGTGTGCTTTTGAAGTCCAGCCCCGTGGCCTTCCAGTCTCCACTTGTTCCGCACTTACTGCAAGACACGCCAGCCCCGCAACTTGAGCCATTATCATTTTGCCCTAGGAGAGAAAGGCAGAGATCTAAAACAGCTCTAGGAGAGCCAAACTGGGAATATTTAAAATACCAAAGGAACGGGAAATGGAGTCAGGCATCTCTTTCATTTGCCTCCTTTGCCAAAGCAACGGGAAGAGTTCTCTGACTGCTCTGGGCAAAAGGGCCCAGGAAGCAGGCATGTGGCCGGGAGTGATGGGGCTGGGGTATGAGGCAGGATTCAGAGGATGACCAAGATGAAGGAGTTCAGAATGGTCACCTCTTAGCAAAACCAGCCACCGAGTCACTGAGGACAAACTCTTATGTCACGCCCTGGGCATCTTGTCCAAATGTAGGTTCAGATCCTATAGGTCTGGGTGCCCAAGGCTCCTCAGTTCCCACAGTTCCCTGGTACTGCTGTTCTAAGAACCACACCGAGACGCAACGGTGAGAGAGAGGGCTTGTCTGGAAGCTGCGATTGCAGTTTTGACTTAGATGGAGCCCACATTTAGAGGGTTTGGGGTATCTGATGGAGCTTATGGAGAGGTTACAATTCATCACGATTTGCTTTTGCTTTCAAAATCAAATTCAAATTTCTTCCCAAGACTTGTGGAGCCTGTGGCATCCACCTCAGACCCCTCCCTGACTCACCACCCCAATTCCCTGCCCTGGCCACCCAACAATCCCAAACCCAGCAACCTGAGCCGCTCAGAGTATCCAGACTGCTGTGTGCTCTAGCGCTTCTGTGTCTTCACACATACTGTTGCCACTGCTTGGAACCCCAGTCTCCATCTCTCTGAGTGGTGAACTTTTCTGTTTTCAGATTTCAATTTGGACGACTCTTCCTCCAGGAAGCCTTCCCTGATTGTGGTGGTTAATTTTATGTGTCAACTCGAGTGGGCCACGGGGTGCCCAGATATTTGGTCCAACATTATTCTGGCTCTGTCTGTGAGGGTGTTTCTGTGTGTGATGAGCACTTGAACTGAATCAAGCAGACTGCCCTTCCCAATGGTGGGGGCGTTGGGTGGGCTCATTTTGTCTGTGGAGGTTCTGAAAGTGAGGAGCATTTCCTTCTGCTGACTGCCTTCCAGTGGGACATCGTGATTTTCCTGCCTTTAAATTTGAATGGAAACATCATCTCTTCTTGGGTCTCTCATCAACTTTCATACTGGAACGACACTGTCTGCAATCCCGTGTCTCCAGTTTGTCATTGACAGATCGTGGCACTTGTCAGCCTCCTTAATCACATGAGCCCATGTCTTAATAGACACAAATCCAATCGTCTTTGTTTCTTTGGAGAAACTTGACTAATGCACAGATCTACCCAAGGATTTCTCTCTTGCTTCTATCCTTGTATTTTTATCTCATTCAGGGACTTAATTTTATACTGACCAAAAGACCTTAGTTTTCCTTTAGAGCTGCGCTGTCCAATGAGATCACTGTGTGTGACAACTGAGCACTAAGAGTGGATGAATTAAGATATAAGTATAAAATACACATAGCATTTTGTAGACTTAAGGATGAATCACATTAGTAATTTATTGTATTGACTGCCAATCAAAATCATAATAATTCTGATATATTGGATTAAACTGAATATATTATCAAAATTAATTTAACTATTTCTTCTTTCCTCTCTAGTGTAACTCCTAGAAATATTCGGCTGTGCTATGCCTTATGTTTATATATTTTTAGAGCGTGCTGCTCTCTAGTAAGACACAGAATGAAAATCCAGATCCTACAATGCTGAAAATGCTCAAAGTTACCAGAGGCTTCCAAGCTCCAGAAGTTGATCTCCCTCAAGATGGGCTCGTCATGAGCCAAATCTTAGAGCACCAGAGTGGAGTAGGCAAACTGCGGCAGCCGGCAGAATCTAGCCTGACGCCTGCTTTTGTAAATGAAGTCTATTGGGAACAGGAGTCACGTCTTCCTTCACGTATCTCCGACAGCTGCCTTCATGTTGCAACGGCAGAGTTGAGCAGTTGCAACAAAGCCTTCTGGTCAGTATCTGTTAAAGACCATCTGGTCTTTAATGAAAAAGTTGGGCAACCCTTGGTGGAAGGCAGAAAGGTTGAGAGTGTAACTCTGGGAAAAAGAAAGAACAGTGCTTGGGTGTCCGCTGTCAGTTCATTATCTGGTGACTCGGAGCAAGCATCTTGGTCCTCGGAACCTCAGCTTCCTTGTCTGCAAAATGGGATAACAATAATATATCTCTAAGTCACTTAATGACGGAAATAAGTTCTGAGAAATGCATAATCAGATGATTTCATCAGAGCACGAACAGAGTGTCATCACACAAACTGAGCTATATACAGGGTCCATCATACAGGCAGTCCTGATGACCAAAAAAAGGTCCTTCTGCAGCACACGACTACTGACTGCATGGGTCGCTATGACGATTAAGAGAGACGTGGGTCTGAAGTGGCTGGTACCTAAATCATAACCATCCTTTTCTATATGTATTTGCTACTTGCATCTTTTGCTGAGTAAGTGGCCCTGTCCTGTGCCTTCACAGGACAATGCAGGTGGCCTTTCTGTAAGATGTCTGTTGCCCTGGATGTCTTCTGGCCCAGCCTGTGAGTTCTCTAAGGGCTGAAGAGTCTCTGTCCTCCTTTCCCTTTGCAGTCACAAAATTGGAGCTGGGGACTGAGTGCTGACTCCCTCTGATCTGTGTCCCTCACTGCTCTTCTGTGTGGACATTTGAAAAGGGGAAACCAGGTGGGAATGTGAGGGCTATGAGGGTCTCCCCGCCACACTGAACTCTCCCCAGTGGTCTTCCCATTCAGGTCTGGGGGCTCTGAGCTCTTGAGGCAATGGTCTTCCAGCTCTGTTGCATGGACTGGTTTCCACCCGGGCTCTTATGGGGTACCTCAGAGTCATCGAGGGACCCAAAGCTGGCATTCAGGTGTGACGAAAGCCAATTGCTCATCCCTATTGATCTCTCTTGCCCAAAAGCCATCATTACCCTGGCGTAAAATGCCAGTTCCCAATGCAGGAGCCTCTTGGCCTCTTTAACTGGTGGGTTCCCAGAAAATCGCTCCAAGCCACCAGGCAGGGAAACCAAAATAGCTTCAGGAGACAGCACTCACCCAGACCCGGCCCTGCTGGGGTTCTTGGAAAAAGGCTAGCTTGGACTCTTCCTAACATTATCTGCGGCTTTTCTTGTCTTGTCTTTTTTGAAACCAAGATGAAGCTAGTCTCTAATTGAACCATGTCTGGAGTTCTCGACTCTGCCTGGCAGCTGGACAGAGGTGCAGGACTGTCGCCAAGGTCAAGGGTCCATCCTCGTGAAGCCACTGGTGAACCTGGGATTCTGAGCACAAGGGAATAACAGGGACCTCTGGACCGTAAACGACAGTTAGGACCAAAGGAAAAGATAATGTTTGGCCTCTACCATGTTAAACCCGCCACCAAACTCTCTCTTCTACCTGATAGCCCAGAGACAAACCCTGACCTCCAAGTGGACGTGAATGAGTCCACATCTTACACACCTAGAGGTATGGGGGGAGATACAAAAACTCCTGAAACAGAAATACAGAGAGCACGGGCTTGGTAGTTGGAGAGCCTGAGTCTAGTGCCACAGTGTGCTGGTAACGGCTTGATGGTCAGCTGCTGGGGGAAGGTGAGTAGCCCTTATTTGTGGCCCTGGTGCAAATATTACCAAGATGGCCAATTTCCAGGTGCCAATGTGATCAAATGCCAAGCTGGAAAAAGATGTGCGTGATCCCTTCTCACAAGTTGTCATCACCAGCGCCAGCTCCGCGGCCTCCGACAAGTGACTTACCCTCTCTGTGCCTCCTTTTCCTCAAGGGTAAAATAAAGATAGTAATAGTACCTGCTTCTTAGAATTATTAAAGTGATAAGTGACTAGAAAATACTCAGTGCTGTTCCTGGTACATAGTAAGCACTCAATAAATGTTGGGTATAAGTATCATCACTGGGATTATTATTAGAGAGTGCCCATGTACACATGGGCACATATACATGCTCTCACTTAGAGACAGGGAGGGGAGCGTGAATCACTAACCTGTGAAAATCAGGCAAGGAGAGAGAAAAGCCCTGGGTGGAGCAGTCCTGGGAGACTTCCTGGAGGAGGCAAGCGCTGAATCTGCAGGAGGTGAGAGAAGAGGAGGTGATTGGATGGTTGGGAGTCAGGACACAGAAAAAAGGGACTGTGAGGGCTCAGAGATGGAGGGCAGGAGTTAAGGAGACTGATTGTTCAGCACAGAGCAAGTCCGAAGCCATCAACTGTGCGGGCTTGCTGGCACACTGGAACTCAGCCTCCTGGGGGTCCCAACAGCCGGATCCAAAGTTAAATCTAAGTCAGGAGGAGTTTGAAGAAGGGTCCCTGGGGCCCTAGGATTTCTCGGACAGCAATGTCCTAGAGAAGAGTCCTGAGCAGAAGGTCCTGTACTCCACATGCCCCGAGGTTTTAGACTCGCCCCCCTCTAAACCCCAACAGTCCTGACTCTCGTAATTGCGCGTAATAATTATTGAGCATACACAAAGGCATGACTTGTTTTCTGGTGCGGGGGAGGGCCTGGGTGGGGGCCCCGGTGGCTTTGTTTGGGCCGAGAATTGTCGAGGGGCCTCTGTTTAGCTAGCGCTGTCTCCTCTTTGTTGACATTCCTCACTAACTGTGGCTCCTCTGGGGCTGGAGAAGAGGGAGAGAAGGCGGCACCCAGGCCCTCCAGTATCCATGGCCCTGCTCCCATCTCACCTCCTGGGGAACCTTGCCCTGTTTCCTTCTTGCCAGACCCACTGGGGACAGAAACATGGGACAGGCGGCGGACAGGCCCAGAAATAACCCACCTCACCTGGCAGGTGCAAGACCCACACTGCAAGCAATTGCCTTAAACACGGGGCCTTTCCCGTTACCCCATTGTGGGCTGAAAACAGTCATTAGGTGTCACTTTCTATGGCAGCCTTCTCTGTCTTTGGGGGCAGAGAGATAATTACACACCTGGGTCCTTCATACCTTGCACAGCCCCCAGGACAAATGCTACCTAGGTCCTCTTGGCTCTTGGAGTTCATTCCCACCCAGCACTTACACTGCCGACAAATGAATGTTTTCGCCTGTCCTGGGTTCACATAAATAGCCACAAATTCCTATAATTAACTACAGTAAGCTAGGCTGGGATTAAAACAAAGACGGGCTTGTTTACTGGGATGTTCTGAAACAAGCAATTTTCAACATTACAGTGTCAACTGCTGTCTCTGTCTTTGTTAGCAAGGCATCAGGGAAAGGGGGGGCATGGAGGTGAGGGGCCCCAGTGGGGAGGTGGAAGGAGTGGGAGTGATGGCCTGTGATGTCGCAGCCAAAATCCCTTTGTCCTAAGACCCCAAGACCCTCTTGCCTGCTAGTGCACAGCAGTGGAGACAGACATGGGCCAGGAAGCCCCCTCTCCTCTTCCCCGTTTAGGGGGTGAGGGTCCCTTGAAGGATTTCCTCCCTTATTCCTGGACAGAGTTTCTGCTTCTTCCCACCTAGCAAAATTCCTGCAATTTCCACCATTCAACATCAAAGTGGGAAAGGGTTTTGTAGACCATCCGGTCTAGGCTCTCCCTGTCGACAGAAGGACACAGCCCCAGAGAGACTACGGTAGGAAAACGTGCTCAAGGTCACTGGCAGAGCAGGACGTGAGCAGGGCTCCCAGTTACAATAGCAGCAACAGACTCATCAGTCTGGCTCACAGCCTGGTTCCTTCACACCTACCGCAAGCTAAGATGAGTGTTTACAGTTTCAAACGGTAGAAAAGCAATTAAAAGACTAATAACAGGACATGGCCTGTGAAAAGATTGAGAAATGTAAGTGTCCATTAAAATAAGATGTTGGCCTTTCATCCGTTTACCTGCTCTTTGTGGTGACTTCCAAAGCTGTGATGGACGAACAGAGGATACTTGACTCTTGAACAACATGCTGCTTAGAGGTACCGACCCCCATGTCAATGAAAATCCAAATTCCCCTCCCACACTTAACTCCAGTTGTCTGTGGGTAGCCACGTGGGATCAGTTTCAGAAGCCCCCATAGCGCAGCTTAAATGATCTAGCCCTTTACAGCCAAGCCATCCCTCAGACCGTAGATCTGCCTGTCGGATGCTGATTGGTTGAATCCGTGATGAGGAATCCGGGAGTGAGGAATCGGAAACGAGGACGTGTGAGAATGAGGGATCCTGGAATGAGGAATCGGGAATAAAGAATCCGGGAATGAGAGATCCGGAATGAGGAATCTGGTAGTGCACAAAAAACGCTTATACGGGGACCCTCGAAGTTCAAAGGGGTGTGGTTCAAGGGTCAACTCTAGTTGCCAGAGGTAACCTGCAAAGTCTAAAATACCTTTCATCTGACTCCTTAGAGAATAGTTAGCTGATACCTCTGCTGGTACATTATATGCTGAACTATTGCTCTATTTTTCCAAGTGTTTTTTTTTCTCCTCCCCAAAAAAAGTTTATTTCCAAGGTGGTGGTAAAAGGCACTAGAACTCTGGTGGTGGGTGTGGTGTGAAAGGCATACAGACAGAGGTACGAATTCAATGTCCTACAAAGCATATAGCAATGTCAACCAAAGAAATAACAGAAGTATAAAGAAATAAATAGTTGGCTTTCGACTCCATGGAAGTCTTTTTCAGATAAAGTCCTCGGCAGACCCTCTCTCCGTGTAAACTCACCCAAGGGCCCTGTTCTGTTCTGTTGAAGTTGGCTGGGAGTGGGCCAGGTGGGAGTCCCGGGGAGACATCGGGGACTCCTCAAGTCTGTGAACGAACATCTGAAAGGCCCCGGTAAAGAGAGAGTCTCCTGCAAAGGCCTCCTGTCCACACATTATCTATAGGCATCCACGGGGCCTGCAGCACTGTCCTCTGCGAGGAGCAGGGTCTCTGGGCCCTGAGCCCTGAGAGAGAGAACTTTGCAGAGACCTTTCTGGTGGGTTGACATTTCTCCATATGTGTTGGGAAAATGAATTTGCTTCTTCACCAAATAATCCCTGCTTTCCTTCTCTGTGCGCTGGAGATTGTGAAGAGGAAGGACTTGTCCCTGTCCTCACGGGACTGACATTCCATTAGGAGAGACAGCGGGAAGATGTCAAGTAATTAATGTCAAGTAGTTACTCCCCCTAAGGAAAAAAAACAGAATCAGGGGTTAGAGAGAAAAGAGGGTGCAACATTAGATAAAGAATTAGTCTTTGTACTAATTGCTATTTTAGATGATGCTATGACAACAATTGCAATGTCTGCAGCTTTTCTCTGAAGTTTATATTAACAAAAAAATCTTAAGACGGTTGTATTTATTCAATGTATTAATCTAATATTTAAGATCTGATGTTCTGATCTACTTGAGGATCAACACAGTCTTCATTTCTTGCTTGCGCCTTGTCCTTAGAGGATACAGTTTAAAAACATAAATTATTAGTTTACTATTCTACCAGAATAAAATACTTAAGATTTGTTCAAAGAAGAAAAGACTCTGAGCCCTGAGGAGGTAACACTTAAGCAACAAATGAAGAATGAATGAATGAATGAAAGATGAATAGGAAAAAATTAAAAAGGACAATGTAAAGAAAGATCCAGACTTCAGACAGAACTAGGAAAGGTTGGCCCACTTAGGTCAGTAGATAGAAGCCTCAGGGAACCCCAAGGAAGGCAGATTGGACATTGAAAGATGATCTCGAAATGTTAAGAATTGTATTAGATAAGGGATGTGGACAGTCCTGTGAAGACACAGTCTTAAAACCTTGTGTCCCATCACTTGACATCCTAGCCAGCTCTCTTCAGAGCAGTGCCAAACACAGACACAGGTCCCCATTGGCAAGACCAGGCATCTGACATTCAAAGAAGTCAATGGAAACCCTAGACTCCACGTGCCTGGACCGCTGGGGAAGCCGTCCGGGAAAGGAGGGCTGCGGGCAGCTGTGGACTGTGACTCCGGCTCACGCCCTGCCGCGGCGTCACGTGTCTACAGCTTGTGTCCTAGAGCAGGACGCTCCCAGTCCACCCCTTACACGCTTACGTGTTAGTCTTGCTGCTTCACCTGAACAAAGGCAACTTGGCACGAGCTAGAGTAACAAAGCTCAGAAAATGTCACGCAGGCATTGAATAGCCACCCAGTGGGGATGAGGGCTCCTGCCAGTGCTGCCTCCTGGGCCAGGGGGTCAAGGAGCTGGGAACACAGTAGTGTTGGACCAGTCAGAACCGGGGAGAGGCACGGAGGTGAAGACAGAGAGGCGGAGAAGGGCATGTGCTGTGAAGGCCGAGAAGTCAGGAGCTTCCACCACGCTGACCCCTCTGGGCCTCCGTTGCCACCTCTGAAAAATGGAGGTGAATAAAGTGATAACAAAACCACCTCTCAGAGTTGTCTGGAAGAGACAATGAAGTGAGGTGCTGGCACCCTTTAAAAACGGAGGAAGCGAAGTGCCGCGTTGGCCGTGACATTGCTGCAGGGCCATGAATGTCCAGGCCGGCCGAGAGGAGGTCACCACCCAGCTGAATGTCAGGAGTCTGATGCCATGCAGACTGTGTGTGCAGTAATGAAGGCGGCACCTCTGGGGCCAGGCTGTCGGGTTCAAACCCCAGCTTGATACTCAGGGCTCATCCATTGGGGTCAAGTTCCTGACTTGGCAGCATGTCAGTTGCATTGTCTGTGAAATGGAGAGATTAACGAGATTTACTCTTGAGGGGGGCTGCCGGACTGCCGGTGTTAGTTGCATAACTTAAGTTCCACAGTGCCGAGGCCCTGGTTATTCACGGGGACCGGCTCTGCTGCCCAGGGCTGCCGTGAGCTCAGCAGGGCTCTGAACCGGTCAGCAGGGAGGCACAGGACGAACAGGAGGGGTTGCGCTCACTGGGGCCCGGGGCCCGGGGCCTGGCCCTGGGAGCTGCAAAAGGTGGGGTCTTGCATCTCCTTCCACTGCCCAGCAGACGTTGAGAACCACTCAGATTTGCTGGTGTTTTCTGTGTCACCAAATGACTTGTGGATGTTGAATGTCCCTTGTTCCACTGCTGAGTCTAGTGTGAAGACACGCTAGGCAACGAGCAGACCAGTGTCCGGCCTTGGGGGACTGCCTTCTAGAGGGGAAGGATTCATGGACAGAACAGATCCTTACATCATGTCTCCCGTGACCTGTGCTACAGAGGAAAGGGAAGCAGATGAGGGGCTGGTGCCGGGGGCTCTGTTGGAGCAAGTGGGCAGGGACAGCCTCTTTGAGGAGATGTCTTGTGTGACAGGGCAACCCAAACAAGACACTTTGTCCACCTTGCTTCTGCCTTCTGAGTGACATTCCTACTCCATTGCTGAGAGCAGAGGCCAGAGCTAAGGCATCTGTCCCTACAAGCTCAGGGGCCAGCAGGCAGGCACCTGGCCCCTCACAGCCAGAGCTGCAATCAGCCCTGAGGAGAGCTATTTTCTTATTCGGCCCAAAGGTACAATTAACGGCCTCCGCTTTGGCCTCGCCCAGCCCCAGGGCCTGTGCTCACGCCTGACTGACCGGCAGGAGGGACCCTCCCAGTCCCCCTCTGTCCACTGCCAGGACTATTTTAGTGACTGTTATTTGGGCAAGGAGTGGGCTAGTGGCTTGTGGGAGGGAGGGAAGGAGGAAGGATGCTAAAAATACTGAGGCCAGACGGAGGTGACTGGCCTCTGCCCTCTCCTGGGTGAGGAGGCCCTAGTTGTCTTCTGGGGACGGGCTGCGAACACTCAAAGGCACCCAGGAGCCCTCTCATTTTGTCCAACGCTAATGGCGGCCACCATTAGTCAAGAGTCTCTGGTAGTTAAGGAACCTGCCGAGGCCACCCAGCTGAGGTGAAGGACAGGTGTCTGGGGCTTTGAGATGCAGCTGTAAGTGGAACAAAGGTTAAGTCAGAGTGGCTCCCTAAGAGGGTATGACTTGGGAGAAATCTGCTGTGATGTCTCTTCCCCAGGCACCAACAGCCTTTCCCTTGTTCCAGGAAGATACACACACACATTCATACACACACATACATGCACACATACCTGTGCCCCTTTTGCACACATCCAAATCCACAAGTCAAGGGCACCACTTCCAGGACGACTGAAGGGAGGACCCTGGTCAACTGTAGTCTCTCTCTCTGTTTTCTCATCTGAGTAGACCCAAGGGACCCTCTTGAACCTTGACTTACTCATGCCTTGATTTGGGGTGAATTCAGACACATCCCCAACCTCCTTGGTCTCTGATCTGTGACTCTGGCTGGTAAACAACTATCTAGGTGATGCTGTGTGGCTTCTACCAGATGGGAGCTCCGGCCGAACAGGGTGTATGGTAATTCAGCCTGAAGGCAAAGGTCAGCTACATGAGTGAGCCCAGCTCTACCTGGGAGATGGGCCACATCACGGGAGGGAGCCCCAGAGGCCCTTGCTGTTGGGATTTACTCATTCATTCATTCATCCATTCACTCACGCATTTCTTGCTTTGTTCATTTATTCTGTCTATATTTTTTGAATGAGTGCCGTCCACATGCAGACATTCTTCTATGCCCTGGAAATCCAATGGGGAACAAATCAAAGACCCACATCCTCATGGATCTTGCATTGGGGAAGGAATAGATAGTGAATCGATTAATGAATCAGTGTATTTGGAGGCGATGGGTGCCATGAAGAATAAAACAACGTTAAAGGAATAGGAAGACTGTGTGTACTTATATGTGTGCCTGTTTATATGTAAATGTGTGTATGTAAGTATGTGTATGCGTGTGTGTGTGTGTGTGTGTGTGAGAGAGAGAGAGAGAGAGAGAGAGAGAGAGAGAGAGAGAGAGAGAGAGAGAGAGAGAGAGAGAGAGAGAGAGAGAGAGAGAGAGAGAGAGAGAGAGAGAGAGAGAGAGAAATTGTATAAAGGCTGGGAATGGTGATCAGGGAAAAACATATGTGAACCAGGACCCTGAGGAAGTGAGAGTGTGAGCCATTCAAATACCTGGAGGAAGAACATTCCAGAGGCGGTAGAAGGCACAGAGGGGCGGAAGAGACAGCCTGCTTCTCCTGCCCCCACAGGTCCATGGGGCATCATGCCCACTACAGCGCTCTCTCTCAAATGGCTCAGACCTTCCTCCATGATGCCTGCTCCCTGGTAGTGCTCACCCACCCGCACCTGGACCTGAGGAAGGGCCCCCCTGTGCCGGCCACCACTGCCCAGGGCAGTCCTCTCCCCCGTGAGCCCCTCTGCGCCACCCTACAATTACTTTCCTCTGCCCAGGGCTATTTCCTGCAGACTTGTAAATAGAACCTCTTTCAGCTCCACACACATTATGGTTTGTCTAAAACGGGGTCAAAGGAGCCAGTTTTCCTGAACGGGGACCTGTGACGAGAGGGGGAGTTTACAGAGGACTCCCGCAGGACCTGGGCCTGCAGGAGTGGAAAACAAGGGGGTGACGCAACCGGCAGATGGAAGCGGGTGGCTGACCTTGGCTTCTCCAGGGGCAGGTTTTCTTTGGGATGTGGAAATAAATAGCAGGGGGGAGGGTGGTGACAGCAACGTGAGCAGAGCAGCCCTGGAGTTGCTCCAGCTCAGGCTGGGCTGGGGGTCTGGGGCCAGGCTCGCCCCCACTGCTCCTTCCCTCTCTCTCTCTGAACCTGCTCACCAGGGAGCAGGTGTGAGAGACACAACGTGCTGACTCAGGGGCTGTGGCTGGTTGTGTCCATCTCACGGAAGGGAGGAGGTTTATTTTACCAGGGAGGGAAAAGAGTGTAGAAGGTGAAGTGGCCTCACGTCTTCTCCCGTGTGTGCCCCAGCCATCAGTGACTGCCACGTGACGGTGTGCCTGGAGAAAGAGCAGCCCCTGGGCAGCAGTGGCCTCCAGTGCCAGGCTTGGCGGTGTGGAAGGGAGGTTGGATGGGGGTCTGTCTGGAAAGTTAAGGTTGTTACGTCTGCCCCACAGATGAAGACTCTGTGAGGTGGGGTCCAGAGGGTTGTCATACATAGAAGGCTCAAAGTCACACTTGCCTTTAAAGAGGAAGGAAGGCAGGCAGGAAGGAGGACAAGGGAGGAAGAAGCATTTTATTTAGTTAGCTGTATTTCTTTTTCATTGTTCTCAAACCCAGGCTGTAAACCCGGGTCCTTAGGCTGTATGTGGACTGCTCCCCAGGAATAATCTTAACACCCGAGCCACCAGGGTGCTCCTCAAAATCACACATTTGATAGGTGGTGGAGGCAGGCTTGGAGTCTGCCTGTCCCAAAGCTCACAATTCTATATTTCCAGATGCTTCTGAATCCCAGCCCTGCTCTGTCTTCACAGAACCTGGGCAGAGTCCTGTGACCATGACCTTCTCATGGCCCCAAGGACAGCCTGTGCCAGCTCAGCAGCGCTTGGCCTTTCCAGGGCCCAGGCCTGAACCCCACACGGCAGATGTCGCCTGCTTTGGCCCGGGGACCCATCTCACATATGCTTCTATGAATAAAGGTTCAGAGAGCATTTTAGGAACCAAAACCACCTAGTAATCTTCCCTGACTTTTTTTTAAAACAAAAGAAAAGGCTAGAACAGATGTCCAAGAAGCATCTTAGCTCGAAAAATACATTCAGCTGTATTATAAAAAGATGCCTCGGGAAATAGAGGTTCGGGGAACTGGTTCTGGACCCAGATTTACCTCCTGGTCATTTAACTTCTCTCAGGATGTTTCATTATTTATCAAATGGGGAAGGCATGACTGCCTGCCCTGCTAGTATCCATTTGTGTCGAGGAATACTTGAATGAGAAACAAGGCAATGTAGTTAAAGCCCCAGGTTTTAGGATCAAACAATTCTGGGTTGGAATTCGCTGCTCCATCATTTCTAGCTGTGTGATCTCTGGTATCTGTTATTCTGTTCTCAAGATCTCAATTTCCTCAGCTGCAAAACAGGATTAACAATCCTTGTCCTGTTTCTCTTCCAGGATGTGTCTGAGCATAGAGATCTTCTTCCTCCCTTTTTAGTTGTTAAAGGGTGGGTAGATGGATGAATGGATGGACAGATGAATAATTGAATACATGGATAAATGGATGGGTGGATGGATGATTGAATACATGGGTGGATGGATGATTTGATACATGGAGGATAGATAGATGGATGATTGGATACATAGAAGATGGATGGATGAGTAATTGAATACATGGATGATGGATGGATGGAAGAATGGAGGGAAGGATGGAGGGAGGGAGGGATGGGATGGAGGGATAGGAGGGTGGATAGATGGAATGGGTAGATGAATGGAATTATGACATACACAAATATAAAATGAACACCTGTCAAAAACTTTCAACACATTAGTTAATGAAGCAACTAGTGAGATGTTACAGCTGCTCAAGGAACTAAAAGAACACATACAAGCAATCAAGAAAACTAAATAAATTTGCAAATAGAAGCAAAATCATCCGTCCTTGTGGCATTAATCCATTGCATTCTAACCAAAAAACATGCATTTGCATTCCAACAGACAGGTATTTTAATTATTATTAGTTTTCTACAACTTTCAGATGTATAAACTGGTTCTAAGACAAGCAAGTGTGGAGAGAATTCAGAAGAATGAGCTAAACTGGAAGCAGCGTTTTTTTCTTCCCATTTGAAAACAGTTTACATTTTTTTCTGACATAGTTATGGGTCTAAGCCAACCCTCTCCACCTCCAAAACAGAGTAGAAAAAAAAATGAGCGTTCAGGGAGACATTCAAGTCAAGGAGACAGAACAGTTACACTTTAAGTATCAACTTCAGTTAATCAGTGGCAGCTCCCCAGAGGGCTGGGTGGAGAAGATTCCAGAACTTTTCAGCCTAGGAGAGAATGGGCCCACTCGGAGGGCAGAGTGGTACACAGACCCGCCCCCCCGCCACTCCCAGAATGTGTGATCCTGTGTTCACCCATTTTCTGATTGTCTGGGCTGGAGAGGACCCCAAGGTGAGGTTGGAAGTCAAGTGCTACAAAGAGCCAAGAGAGGGTATGGTAGAAGACCTTTTCCCTGACCCCGATGCGAAAGTTAGTCTGCCTGGAATTTTCCACGGTACTACGGAGACTGTAACTACATCCTGTTATTATACTACAGAGGCTGTAGCTACGTCCTGTTCTAGGGAGGCTGCAGTACGTCCTGTTATCCCAACCAAGGACAAACAAGCATCGCCTCCCTACTCTGCAGCTGTATGTAACTGATAAGAGCTGCCAGTAGAAACCACACGTGCCAAGGAGATGAACCTTTACCTCAGAGTATAAAAGGAGCTCCCCTAGACCCCGTTGCTCAGCTTTGGGTAACAATACCCCTGAGCCAGCACCAGTGCTTGCAATGAAGTGCTTTTCTCTACTTTTGAGTGCCTGTCTGTCAGTATTAACAAGGGAAGGTAGAGTCTCCTGTTAAAGGAGAACTTCCCAGTAAGAGATGCAGAGCACAAGTGAGAAATAAACCTTTTCTTTGTTAAACCACTGGAATTCTAAGGTTTACCAGTTGTAGCACCTGTTATTACCTTACCTTGGAAAACTTCTTCTATCTGGATTTGAAATCTTGTTGACTTAATGTGTGATCTTGTAAAAGAGAGTTCACGTCTCTGAACCCTGGATTCTTCAAATGCACAAAATGCAGATTATGATACATCCATCACAGGAGAGGGAGGGGAATCAAGAAAAGGCTTGTGGCAGGAGACCATCCCCCCATTCAGGAAGAAACTTAAAATCAAAAACACCTGCTAGGGATTGGTTGTTTCCTTCTGGGTGGCAGAGAAACCTCTTTATAGTTGATAGTTTCTATAAGAGAAGCCAGGTTCAAGCAGAAGAAAAGAGAAATTAAAGGCTTCTTAGCAGAATAAGTGTGGAGTGGGGTGCGGTGGCAATAGTTCCTACTGGGCAGCAACAAAGCCATGCTTATAGGAGAATCAGTCCCTGCTCTACATGGAAATAAGCTGAACCAACTGCAAAGATCACTACTTTCTGTGACTGAGTTGCTGGCTTGGCAGATGATCTAGAAAGAACATTGGTATATGCATGTCTCTTGGATGGGAGACTGCAGTGGAACTGGAGAGCCCACCTTCATCCTGGCTCAAGGAACTTGACCCCATCCCCAGGCCCCTCTGGGACATGCGATACTTAAACTGGGAGATCCCTCAGAAGAGGACCGGTAGGGACCCAGGAACAAGTTTTGGGTGGAATCACTTTCCCTTTCTCCTGTAAGAAGCAGAATGTCTTGTGAACAGGTTGTAGTCAACATTTGAAAAAACTTAAAAATAACTGAGGATGGAGAAATGTGGAACTCTTCAAAAAGAAAAACAGAGTAATCAGAATGAGAAAGTTCATCCATGGTGGTGTGGGGGGAGAGAAGTAGAAAACTTTCCCAGTGAGGGTCCATGTTTACAAGACTCTTTCTAAAATAAGGGAATCATCAAGTTTGTTATTGTTCCCAATCTCCATTCCTGCCTCCTACTCCTTTCTAAGAAGTACCTGACCCATCGTTGAGAAATTCTATATGTTTATATTGTAGCCTTGAGTCTTTGGTCTGGCAGAGATTGAGAAGGTGACCTGATTAGAAGTGGCCGCCATCTTTGCTTCTCTTCTTTTGGCGCTCTGATGGGGAAGAAACTGGACGACAATTCACCTTTACTAGATGCAGTCACCACTCATTACCAGCAGTCAAGTACAACTCATGCCCCAACATCAGGCAGACAAGACCATGAGATGTGAAAGAACAAGATGGATTTCCCTGATCTTCACTCTGCTGTGGCCTAGGAACAGCCCCTTCCTCATAAAAGGACGTGATGCTTGGAGATGAGTGATGGTGCATGCTTGCAGTTGCTATGTGCCCAGAGCCAGCATGGCCATGGAATTAACAAGTGGTAGAAAATCAGTTCCCCAGACTGTGGGCACAGGGTGCTTACATAGGAGTATAGTATATAGAGTAAATAGGTATTGGCCTTGCACTGGTCAGTCTTCGTCTGGGGTATTGTACAGTTATACGCACCATCACTAGCAACTATACTACATCATCATCATTACCATCATCGTTATATCATCAACATTACCATTTATTTTTGCATTCTTAACACCTGGATCAGAGTAAATACTGAGCAAATGTTATTGAATAAGAAGATGCATAAATAAGAAAAGGGAAATGCTAATGACTCTGGAAGATGCAAGCATGTAGGTGTCTTATTACCAGATAAGAACTAGAATGAGCCTGGTTTGCTGGGGCTCCGGGATCAATTGATACTGGTACCATCAAGTAACAGGAAGCATGTACTGAGTGTTTACATCTTCAGACACAGTGCGCTGGTGTTTCCGGCTCCATGATGAAGACAATAAACAACTCCACCCATAGTGAACAGTCAGGGATGTTTACGAGAGAAGGAAGAAGAGAATATGACAAGAATTTGGGTTCCAGGTCTGACTGTTATAACTTCATCTTCCCATGTCTCAGGTTCCATTCCTATAAAATGAATTATCTAGAGTCTGTATTTCACAGGACCAGTCTAACAGTTAAATAAAACATGATGGGAAAGCATAGTCCAATAAAAGCTACACGCTCTCATAGTTATTACTCCTATCAGATGCTGTTACTCATAAGAGGATCCTAAGCTGGAGTTGAAGTTAGGAGCTTGGAGGCATCAGAAGTGGACATGTTTGTGTTTAGTCATGGCCCATGGACCTTAGCTGGCCTCATTGCTCATGGAAATGCCTCTGCCCAGTACATGTTCTTGAAGTTAATCCTGACATGATGATTCATTTTATGTGCTAGTTTGCCTACACTGTAGTGACCAGTTGTCCAGTCAAACATTGCCATGAATGTATTTTTTAGAAGTGATTAGCATTTACAATCAGCTGACTTTAAGAAAAGCAGATTATTCTCCCTAATGTGAATGGGCCTTATCCAATCAGTTGAAGATCTTAAGAATGAAAACATGTTTCTCAGTGAAGGAAGTCTGCCTCCAGATTGCCACATGGAAATTCTGTCTAAGTTTCCAGTCTTTGGACTCAAGCCTACATTATCAACTCTTGATACTGCCAGCTTGTCCTACAAAATAAGGACTTGTCATCCCCCACAGTTGTATGAATGAGTTCCTTAAAATCAGATTAGACAAATAGATTTCTTCAAAAGAAAAAAAATATATATATATATATGAGAGAGAGACTAATATATACACACACACACACACACACACACACACACACACACACATATATATATGATTTCCGCCCACTATCTAAAAGTAGAATGTTTCTATTTAGTATGACTTGGTAGGTTATGTTATTTTGGGGTCTGGGAACACTATTGCTATAATTTATATGAAAAGAATTTTGAGAATTCCAAAACCTAAAAACAACCTACCAAATTGTGCCATATAGGTATGATCCACTTTCAAATAGCAGGGGAAACCTGTATTCTGTAGTATTAGGGTGTAGCACTATAGTATGTAGGGTGTTATATAAGATAAACTATATGTATGTGTGTGTGTGTATATATATATGTATATATATATATATATGAGAGAGACCAATACATGTATTATATTAGTGTATAGAGAGAATGTTATTTACACACACACACACACACACACACACACACACACATTAATGTACCTGATCTCAGGTTGGATAGCTTGGCAAGAAGCTCCAAGTTGCAAGCACTCAGGAACCTATAGGAAACATTTCATTCTTAAAATGTGGGGCCATAAGTGGGCCCTGAACCCCCAATGAACGCATCTTCATTTGAAAGAACTGTTGGTTAAACATGCAGCCTCTGTCTACTAGTCAAGCCCCGCAATCATCCTGTAGGAAGCAGCTATGAACATTGCAACATGCCCTTCTGCTTCCCTGAACCACTTGTCTTATAAACTACATTATCTGCCCCCAGATGAGACGCTTGTTCCTCAAGTGAAGGTGAGCAGAGCCCTCAAGGCAGAAAGCAGAGTGCCTCTCCTGCAAACTTCACAGCCACCCACAGACCTGGGGACCCACATGACTCTTGGGAATGATTTCACAGCCTCCAAGTGCCTTTTGGAATGGAAACTCAACAGTTCCAAATGCAGCCATCATCTTGTCAACCTCCCTGGATGCTGGGGGAGTTAGAGAACTCCGAGTTTTTCAACTTAAACATTCCGAATGCCTCCCTGTTAAAGGTGGGAGACTGAAGTGGAAATGTTCTTGGCACACCGAATGATCGCTTACGGAGGTGGTTCTGAAAACTTGTACTCCAGCCACCGAGACATGACACGTTTTCCAGCAGCCTTGCTTTCTGGTTACAGAGACTCTGTTTTCTCAGCTGTGTGAGAAGCATGGGATTTGGAATGACTCCGACTGGGATTTGATTCCTACATTTGAATTTTTCTAGCTGTCTGTTTTTCAGTGATGTTTGCAAACTCTCTGCCAGAGGGTTTTGTTGTGCAAAAAGGAGATTGCAATCCTTCCCTTAATAAGTGTATTGGTCAGGACAGGCTAAGTCCTACTTCATAACAAATAACTTCAAATATTTAGTCATTTAAGAAAGGTTTGTTTGCTCACTCATATTACATATCCATCACATTTAGCATGGAGCTTTCTTCTTGTTGTCTTTATCTCATTGTCTGACAGAGGCACCATCTGGAATATCACTGGCTCTCTTGACAAAGTGATGGGCAAGCAGAGAATCATGAATTAACTCTGAAATTCTCCCACCCAGAGGGGACATACTCAATGGTCTGGGCAAGTCACCAAGCCACCGCTGACTTCAAGGGGAGAAGGAAGAGCAGTTCTTCCATGAGTCTAGAAGAGGGAAAGAAATGGAAATTTTGTCAAGCAGGACTAATATGTATCCTGCCGATGACTGAGGAAGAACATAAGTGAGGATCCCTGGGGTCACAGAGAACTCTGGAGACTAAAAAGAATTTTCGCATTCATTGCTGTTCTCAGAATATTCCAGTCACTGCAATGGCTACCATATAACTGAGACCTGCCACCCATTCGAATGTCATGTCCAATTTTTTGTTTGGAATCACATTCGCGTCAAGAAGAGCAACTGTGATCGCTGAGGACTAGGGAGAGAAGAATAGAGATGAACTCGATGTGGAAAGACACACTAGTGCCACCTGAGAACCAACTGACAAACAAATTGTGAGATGTTCCTGGAACTCAAAGGACCAATTGGTGTAACCGTCAATGCCATATTGTGATTTCAAGTGATGATTTGGTTTCGGTGAAACAATATCAGTCTTCATTTTAACTATTTTTATTTTAAAATTTGAACCTTAATATTTTAATAGGAGAATGTTACTATTTTTAGCTAAGTTTATACTTAATTCATCAATGCATTTGCATTATGTCACTGTGTGGGAGCGACAAGCTAGTCTTATATGTGTGATGTTCATGGGACACTTGCTGATCTTTTTGTCACCCAACACTGAACCCTCTCCCTAGGACAATAGAACCCCCATCTTCTGAACCAGGATCCATTCACTTCCAAGAGAAGCAGCTGAAAATGCCAGCAATTTGCTTTCCCAGCTCCCTTGCAGCTAGAGAACCATCTATGACCCATGTCCTCCAATCAGATGTACACACACGACTTTGATCAGGAGCTTGTGATGTGTTGACCAACCCAGAAAGAGGTCCCAGGGAAACACTTTCAGAGAAGGTCAGCGGCAGAGGCTGCTAAACCCAGGGTGCAGCAGGGGCGGTGTCTGTAGATAAAGCTTTGGCATCTATGTCTTCTGTGGCCTCACACAAAGTTCTTGAGGACCAGTCTTGCCATTTGACTTCGTGCTATGGGCGCTCCATCCTTGTTCTCCATCTTTAAGGAGAGTCTATTAGCCATTAACACCGATAACTGTTCCTTTTCTCAAATTGGATACAATGGTTTTCTGTTGTTTGCCACAGATGGTAAATTCTGAAGTCGTATTAAAATAGAAATGATCTTGTCCTGCCTTGGGATCCACGAGGAACAGTTCCCCGCCTTCAAAGGATTGGGTAGATGATCTAACTTACCAGCACTAATCTAGTGGGACTCATTTTAAAATGGGAAGACCAAGAATGTGACAGGAGCGAGAAGTTGTCAGAGCCCCTTGCATAGATGTGATAATGGAACCCAGTGAAAAGTCTGCACCTGGGCCCCAGCAGCTGCTCCTCTGAGCATCCTGGCCAGGGACACCCAGAACTGAGACCAGGCTGCTGGTCACGGGCCCAAGAGCAGGCAGGGAGTGGGAGAAATCCTTGTCCCCAGAGCTACCAGACACGTGTCCTGCAGTCCACAGCGGCCCTCCCCCCAGGCCCGGAAAAAGGCCTGAGACAACACGATAATAGCAGACCCTGCCATCCTGCCCGCTCTGTGTTGGGGATTCTGCAGTTACCGTCTTTACCCCTTCAGATATGGCTGGTAGAGGGCACATTTTCTAAAGCAGATACATTTCTGCAGTCTCTCTCCTCTTCTCCCTCTTCTGGGGCAGGGGCGCAGGCTCCCTCCCTCCAGCCCCACTCACATCCAGGCTGCTGACTTAGGCTGGGGGCTGAGAGGAGGTGGGGTGCAGAAAGGTCTCTGTCACATGATCCCTTTGGTGTGCCTGGCATTTCTCAAAGAACAGGCTCTCTGGTAAAGCAGGGCTCTCATAGAGTAGTAGCCTCTATCTCTAATAACACTAAGGGGACTTCAGAGATCACGCAGAGCTCAAATGTTCTTAAAAAAAGAAAAAGAGCATATTAAAAAATTCTATCTGTCCAGGCATGAGCTGAGGGACAGGGGTGAAATTTCTGGATGGGCCTTACCTGAGTCTCAGAAGATCAATTCTTGGCACCAAACGCTCAGCGGGAAACCCGCAGGTCCAGACGGGAGGATCAGGGAGTTGCCACAGAATGAGAAGACGAGCTGGGAAGTAGAAAGAGTGGGAGACAAGAGACTTTGGGGTTCCACTGAGAGTGGCTGAATAGAACCATGTCTTAACCACTGAGACTCTGTGTGCCTTAGTCTCCTGTTCTGTAAAATGGGGTGGCAACCTACCAGAACGAGCTAGTTTTATCTTACAGTCCCAAACGACCCCCAAATTTCAGTGCCTGCCAACATCACAGGTTTATTTCTCACCTGTGCTAGAACTCTATTGTGGATTGGCGAGCTCACTGTACTCAGAGCAACTACCAACCCACAGGCTGCTAGTGATGAACCAGAGGGAAAAAGATGGGGAGAGATCTTGCTCTAGCTGCCGTGCTCCAGCCTATGAGCAGCTCACGTCCCTTCTGCTCATGCGCTTTGGCCAGAAACAGGAACAAGAAGGGCCTTCCTGCCACGTGTTCTGAAGGGGCAGGGCCCAGAATGCTTGGCAAAGAGCATTGATGCCCACTTCAGTCATTAAAGAACCTGTGTCTAGGGTTCTTGAGAAAACTAAATGAATGAAACGTGTCTAAGCCCTATATAAGCTATTCAAATGATAATAATGGTGATATACATTATTAGTAAGAAGATTCCAACAGGACCCCAGTAAACTAGCCATGAGGAAATAATCACTGCTCTAAACCACTGCTATGATGTTAGTGGAATGTTTTTTAAAATGATCTTGACTCTGTCACCGATTTGCTCTGTGATCTTAGGAGAGATGCTGCCCAGCTCTGACTGGCCACTTCTTTGGGACAATAGGGGTCTTGGGTTCAAAGTCTAGGAATGAGGTGAGGAGGCAGGCAGGGCGTAAATAAGAGGAGTTGAGGGGATGCTTTGCTTCACCTTCTCGAGATGCATCGTGGACACCCCTGGGTGCTGAGCTCAGGCAAATCTTTGACACTGGAGCTGTCTGCATCAGGCTTATGAATTTCAATCCCTAAATGATGGGCGACAGTGGCTTCTTAAAGAGGAAATGAATTGTCGCAACACAACCCAGCCATGTTGCATCGATATGATTAGCTAGTTATCCACGGAGTGCAGTAATTTGCTTTGATTTTTAAGTATCCGTTAGCAGCCAAGTCCTAATGAAGCAGCTCTAAATTGATTAGATGCTCCAAGATACCGCACGGTTCACAGACTGTCTCAGAAAACTGTCAAGACCCTGAGAGTGGCATTTCATTGGATTTAATGATTGCTGGAGAAGGTGTGCATCCCAGCCAGATACAATCACATTTGTCAGCATGATCCATTTAAGCACAATTCAATTAAAGTGTTATTCTCTAATTTTATTAGAAACAGAGCCCAGAGCTAATGCAAACTCCCGATATTGCGTCAGGAGGGGAGTGTGCACAATTTAATTTCCCTAATTGGAGTTTAGTGATCTAAATGCTTTTCATATCTTAATTCTTGGGATAATCTCCGGTTTTTGCACCTGCTACAATTTCTTTAATGGAAATGAGGAATCAGATGCAATGGTTATGGCTGGCAGGGAATCTCTGGGTCACATCTGCCTCAGAGGAATGGAATTTGCACATCTGGATCCTTTGCTTTGACCTGATCTTTTCCCGCTGATCTTGGCCTTGACTTTGGTAACGAGGATTTCTAGCTCAAATATGATCAGCTTTTCTAACCAGTGAATCTTGGAGTGGGGATGGTGGGAAGAATGCGGGCTTGTGAGATGGCCTGGTTATGGATCTCAGCTCCAGGCTGCATCAATACCCACTCAGCCAAACAATGCTTAGCGGATGCCTCCTAGGTTCAGGGCACTGTGTGAGGTGAGGAAGGTAAAAGCTGTGCCAATCCACACGGCTCCCAACCTCATGGATCTTAGAGCCTGCTCGGGGAGAGAGTCAAAAACTGGTAACTGCGCAAGTAATACGGCGATCTCCCTTGTCATTAGAGAGGTGAAGGAAAAGAACTATTAAAAGACCTCATCCTAGTCTAGGCTTGGTTGTAAGGAGGGGCCTCTCTGAGGATGTGATATCTAAGCCGAGGCTCTAAGAAGTTCCCCAGGCCTGAAGATTCTGGATGATGAAGACAAGGATCATGAAACTTCCACACAGAACCCTCCCTCTGGCTTTAGTGCCCAACGCCCTGCCCTGGATGAGTCCTATCCTTCAGGTCTTGGGTGGAGTCCCAAGGTAGGAAGAAACTTGGAATATTTCTAGAGCCAAGGGTGGGTCACTTAGTTTAAATGCGGTAGAAAGTATCATGAAATTAGATTAACGAGGTAGGTGGGGCCAGATCCCACAAACTTTACAAGTTTCAGTCTTTGGCCCCAATACTCCACTGTGGGCCATAAATTAAATGGCCACACACTTAAAGGTCAAGAAAGGGAGTGTTTTATGACTGACATTGTCTAGAATTTCTGGCACACTGAAGTGCAGGCATGACTGTTTTCGCATTCTCTCCAGATGATGACCTGCTCCTAGGGTTGACCACTCCCATTGCCTCACCACTCCCATCACACTTGCCATTTTCAATGTGGCCTATGAGCAAACAGAAGCTAGAGCGACCTGAATTCTGCCTGTGCTGCTGTATCAGCAGCATCTGCCACAGTGACTGGTACCCACTGGGGCGAACTTCTCCTTTTTCTAAAGACCACTCTGGCTTCTGGTGAAAAGACTGGAGGCAGGATTGGCAGCCAGGAGGCCAACGAGTTGGCTGTGATGGGGTCCGTGGGGGAGATGGTGGTTCTGATGCAGGGGAGGAGCAAGTTGTGGAGAAGAGGACAGTGTTGAGCTTCAGACACACATTCGATGGGACACCTTGAACAATCCTTTTCACTTCGCAGACACTCAGTTTCCTTGTCTGTAAAATGAAAATAACTGCTTCAAATTGTTGTTGGGAAATAATTTAGCCCAGTGTTAGGAACAGGATGTGCACTAGAAGTGTGGTTATTTGGTGGATGGATGAATGCTGGGTGTTTTGGTGAGAACGCTTCTGACATAATGGAACCCATGATTTGCTCTTGATCGGTTTCTTCTCAGTTGGGAAACAAGGACATTTAAGCTGAGCTGACTAGGAGAGAGTGAAGGAAGCCTATCCTCTGCCAGCCCAGGCTCACAGATGACCCCTCTACCTAGTCACAGACCTCAAGACTGATCAGTTTTCCCACGATTCAGGGAAAATTCAATCCTACTCCTGGAGGTGGTCAGAGTTGACCAGAAGGTCAGAAGGAAAGGGTCAAAGAGGACACAGAATCCAGACAGGGAGACTGGGGTCACAACAGAGGTGAAGTTGGGGCAATACAGCCATTTCAGACAAGAGTTCTGCCTCGAACAGCACTGCACAAAGACCAGACGGTACTGGGGAGCCCCCACCTCATTCCACAGTCATCACACTCTGTCCAGAGGGTCCTGCTCTGGCTGATATGTAATGAGAAGAGAAATAGATGAGATACATTGAGCTTTGCATGCTCAACTATTGTGTCTTATTTTATTTCATCCTTTTGATGCCCTTGAAGGGCACTGTGATTGTGCTCTTTTTACAACTGAGAATATAGGAACTCAAGGATGTAAGTACCTGGTGCAGGGTCATCATCAGCTAGTGAATAGCAGAGATGGAGTTAAACCCAATCCAGGTGACCCTCAACCACCAGACTAAATTGCCAGACATCATAATCCTTCTCCCCACTCCAACCCTAAAGGGCAGGGCCTGCTAAAATCTGCTGAGTTGGGTGTCTTCATGTTCTGTGAGCCCCACATGCCCCTCAGCTCTAGCCCAACCTAAGTCAGTCTGGTTCCAGCTGGCATTCAATGGCAGGATGCCAGGGCTGCCGTCATTCCTGACATGGTCACTTCTGGGACCTGGCCGAGCAACATCAGCTGGTGCTGATGTCTCTGTGGGGAGTAATACCCCAGCAGTGGTCACAGCTGGGTGACAGATAATAGAGCTTTTCCCCGATCATAAGCATCTGATGATGGCACAAGACCTAAACCTCAAGTTCTTTCCATGGCCCACACGGCTCTAGAAAACCTGATCTCTGTTCTTTCTCCAACCCTGTCTCCTAACATTCTCTCCTCACGCACTCAGCTGCTGTGGCCTCTTTCTGCTACTCCCTTCCTTCTCAGTACCTTCAAACTTGCCAAATCTTCATGTAGAGCGTTCCCCACTCCTTCAAATTTGAGCTCAAATATAACCTCTCACAAGCTAATCTAAAGTTTCTCTCTACCCTTAATCCTATCCATCTATCATGTTATATGTTTCTCATAGCACTTATCACTGTCTAGCATTATCTGATACATTATTTGTCTCTCTCCCCTGGCTAGAATATAGTTCCATTAGGGCAGCCCTACTCTGTCTATTTACTATTTTATCAAGCACCTCTGTGGTACAGTATATACCTGGTACATGATAGATGACTGATAAATATTTGTGTTCTGACTAGATGAATGTGTGGACAGATGGATGGATGGATAGATGAATGGATGGGTGAATGGGTAGATGGATGGATAGACGGATGAATGATGAATAAATGGGTGAACAGGTGGATAAATGGATGCCTAGATGCATGTACCAACAATGGATAAAGGGTTAATAGGTGGGTGAATAGATGGATGGAAATCACCAGAAGAGCAGCTGTAAAACCATAGACCATGAGTCCTAGAGTGATCTTCAGAAAGGTCTAAGTCTCTCACATTTCAGAAAAATTTGCTGGAATTCTGAGATTAGAATAGACTCATTCAAGTCTGGAGACTAGATTATAGAACTGTCTTTAATTCTTGACAGACACAAACAAATGAAAACACTGAGTAACTAGAAGAAATCTAAGTGATCAAGTAGAAAGAGTGTGGGATGAACTCCTGCATTTGTTTAGATATCCACACTCTTCTTCCTTCATCAACTTGGGCTGATCCCACACGACCACCCCTCACCTCAGCTGCTTAGCCAAAGTAGACACCTGACCGAAAAGCAGCACATCCACCGAGTGGTCAGTGACCTGGGCTAAAGACACTGCAAACTGCTCCTGTGCCCTTCCTTAGGCTCTGCCCCAGGAAATACCAGGAGAAGGAAGCAGTGGCAGGAACAGGAAGTCACTATCAAAAGCAGAGCTGCAGCCTGGGTCCTTTGGACTTGTTTTATTCAGCCTTCAGACTAAAAGTTTAAAACCTGAATGAGTAGCTACCATGTAAAAATCAGATAGCATGTGAAAGCCTAGATGTCTGACTTTGCCTGAGGGATCAGATCAGGTAGTGCTGGGCCCACACTGGGCAGCAGATGGCTAGCACTGAGCAGGCACTCATCCTGGTGTCACTCCGTGTGCATTCAGGAAGACAAAACACACCCCTGGATCTCAACACAGGGAATTTAATCCAGGTATTTATCTACAAAGATATGATAAGATCTTAAAAAAATCTACAGGAAAATGAATCAATGCTGAGATTAGCAACTGGAACTAGAGGAACAAAAGAAAGGTGGTATTATAAGACCACAGAAACAGATACCCCTGATAGAGGCTAGAGCCATGGAGGGCCTGTCCTGTGAAATGCTGGCACCCAGGGCCCTGGAGAGAGGCTAGCCATTGAGAGAAGTCAAGGGGAAATATAACTGCTGCCAGAGAAACCACCCACAATAGGAAGAGGGGAAGACACATTCTGATTTCTTCCTTCTTCTTGCTCATCCTTCCGCCACTAGCCCCAGTCTTCCTCCAGCACCTTCCA
The DNA here is from genome assembly GCA_004363575.1 of Solenodon paradoxus. Classification (NCBI taxonomy): domain Eukaryota; kingdom Metazoa; phylum Chordata; class Mammalia; order Eulipotyphla; family Solenodontidae; genus Solenodon; species Solenodon paradoxus. The sequence goes on from RJWH01001200.1 coordinate 147,978, forward strand.
TTGACTGCACCTAGTTGGAGGCCAGTTATCCAAGAAGCATGGAAAATGTAGTTTACAGGACTCTAAGCTGTGACGCAGCGCATAGCCCGAACATGAAGGGGGTAGGTCTTAGAGAAAACAGATGATGACCAGCCAGCAGAAGGCACAGATGCGATCTTCTTTGGCACCAGGCCTACTGGACCATGCATCTGTGACCCCTGTTGTTGAGAGAGAACTCAGAAGTCAAGCAAGCCATGTGCAAGGTGAGGTTTTAAGGGAGGAAGACCTGTAGAAAGCAGGGGTGAGGGCAGAGGAACAGGGACTTCCTGGGAGACTGAAGAAGTAAAACCCCTGGTGAGCTTCCAGGGATGTTTACCATGCACTCAGGTAACCCACCCTTCAGCCCTGCTCCAGAGGTGGCAGTCCTGCTTTCTCTGGTTTCTGTACATGTGGCCTTCGGGACATGCGGTCCCTTGAGTGAGGCTGGGTTCCTTGAAACCAATTTGGCCCAAATGGAGCTGGCATCTCTGGGCTCTTCCCCTCATCTCCAGACATCTCCTCTGGTTACCTTATTTGAGTGCTGTGATAATATGAGAAGTGGGCAAACAGGCATCCCCATTTGACAGACTAGAAAATCGAGGCCAAGAAGAGGGAAGGGATTGATCCAAGGCCACAATGGAAGTTGTTTGCCTCGCTCTGGGAGTTTCCGCTCCTTGTCCCCTTCTCCAGTTTGTTACTGACGCGTGCTCATCTCCTGACAGTCCTGACAGGAAGACTTGTTAGCCGCAGTCTGTCAGAACAATTTGGATTTGGGTTAAAAACCTGGAACTTCTGCCCTGAGCCACCTGATGGGAAGAGAGTGAAGAGAGAAGAAATCCTTCAGAGAAAGAAGGTGGTGAAAGCACATTTTTCTGAAAGAAATCAGTAATAACTTGCACTTGCCCAGGTATAGCAGTTCTTCCACTTACATTGTTTTATTCAACATCATTTCATTATAACATTGATGAATAAAGAAACAAAACAAAAGCCCACAACCCTGGCTGATGTTGAACATCTTACGAAGCCCTGCTTTGGTTATAAGTCATTTCACTTAGGATCTCCATTTCCAAGAACCTATTGATGATGTCACTCTGTTCCAGACTCTGTGCTAAGAGCTTCCTGTGAAGTAATTCATTTCCATCTCCCAATAACCTTACGAGGGGAATTATGGGAGGACGGAGCTCTGAGGCGCAGAGATGTCAGCTAACTTGTCCAAAGTCACACAGTTACTAATTTGTTCGAACTAGGATTTGACCTCACGAGGTCGGTTATTAGAATCTTTACTCTTAACCTTCATCAGCAAATTTCAACCTCCCAACACTCCCGTGATGAGGGTACTATCAGTACCTCCATTGTAGACATAATAAAAATGAGATTCAAGGAGGAAATAATTTCCCCCACATTTAAGCCCCATTAGCAGTAAACTGTGAAGCTTGTTCTAGCTGGGTCTAGGTCAGACAGAGCTCCCGCTATCTCCTGTCCATCTCCCCAGGATGGAGAGTGGGGAAGATAGATATTGACAACAGCTGACATTAAAAGTAGATTTGTAATGTGTCAGCTTCTGTTCTGAGTACCTCACATGTATTAACACATGTAGTCCTTCCACTTGCTAATCCTCCACCCTGTGAAGATGGTACCACTTCTCCCCATTGTACAGATAAAGAAACTGATACCCAGAAAGCTTGGGGACTTCGCCCACCATCACACAGCTGGCACATGGCGCGGTCCAGCTACAGTGTTTCTGCTTTTCTGCCTTGTCTCCTAGACAGAAGCCTTCTGGAGGCCCAGCATCTGGGCATGGGGGAGGGTATTGGGAAACACTGGTTCCCACTCTGGGCAGCACTAGATAAGAGAGGAGTGCTCCCTGGTGTCACCCAGATCTGGGGTGGGGAGACACCCTCCCTGGGGCACTGAGAACCTGAGTCTCCTGTCTAAGGTTCTCCCACCAGAGCAGGGTTCTCGGTAACAGAACCCCACAGTATGCACCCAGTAAAAGATGCTGATGGTAAGGAGAACGCTTTGCTCTGCCCAGGACTGAACTTACTTTCAGAAGGGATGAAGGGTCAATTTTGTCTGTGATCCAGGCAGGGGGCCACGGTAGGGGGATTGGGAAGATGGGGGGAGCTATAAAAAGAGAAAAAGAAGGAGACAGAGAAAAGGGAGTGAGATTGAGAGAGAATCGGGGAAGAAGAGACATATTGAAGCAATTGGAGAAAAAAGAAAAAGGAGAGAATAATTTTGAGCAAGCACTTTTTAATCTCCCCTTCCCTCATACCTGTGCCCCATCCCTCTTTCCCTCCCTCATCAAAGCTGGTGATTAAGTTGTCCTATAAATAACAAATAGAAAGAGACTGGTATCTTGGAAGATGATTTAGAGAAATCATTAAATAGTTGTCTTCATGAACACTGGCCGAGTGGAATGATTCTGGCCCGTTTTCACTCCAGGCGCCCCGGGGTGGTGATGGAAAAGAGAAGGGACTGGGCCCCCGGCCTGTTGGAGGGATTACCTCTCAGTCTCTCTCTCATGGATAGTGAAGGTTCATTTCATCACCATGTCCAGCTGTCCTGGCCAGGGAAGTGCTCACGACAGTGAAAAATGACGTGTGGCTCACAGAAGGGCACCGGAGAAATAAAAACCGACCCCCAGCCTCCAGCCTCAGGTGGGAGTCCAGCTGCAGCGCCCAGCAGGACAGGCTCCGGCTCTGTTGAGACTGTGATGGGTCCAGCTCGGGGTCCCAGGGTTTTAGGACAGTAGCCTCTGGCACCCTTGCGGATCCCAGGGGAAGTGGGCCATGCTGAATCACCGCCCCCAGGACGGGGGCAGGGGCAGGGGCAGAAGATGCTCTTGAGTTTCATTTGCTTCAGACAGAAATCTGAGTTTGTCCCCCTAAAGAGCAACACTGATGACCCACTTTCCTCAATGACTCCAAATCCTAAATTCAGGACTTCTGGTGAGAATGTCCCACTAATAGATGAGCAGCCTCTCTGGAAGGCTTTGTAGCTCATAAACCCTGGAGGTCTGCGTTTTGTTTTCATATTTTATAGCAACATGCTGATACGAAATCTTATTGTCTACTGTTTAGATGTCTTCCTTCCTTCTATCCATCCTTCTTCCCTCCCCTCCCTCCTCCCTCCTTTCCTTCCTTCTTCCTTCCTTCCTCTATCCTTCCTCCCTCCCTCCCTGCCTCCCTCCCTCCCTTCCTTCTATCCTCCCTCCCTCCCTCCCTCCCTTCCTTCCTCCTTTCTTCCCTCCTCCCTCCCTCCCTCCCTTCCTTCCTCCTTCCTTCCATCCTCCCTCCCTCCCTGCTTCCTTCTTGCCTTCCCTTCCTTCCTTATTTCAGGACATATTTCCTGAGCACCCACTGTGACTAATCCTGTCCTAAACTCTGAGAACACAGTAAACAAGATACACAGGTTCTGGCTCTAGTGTCATTTGCATTCTATGCAGAAACTACAATAAATAAGCAAAGAAACACAAACAACAATTCTATTAATAATGCTAAGCACTAACAGTAGGGGAAAAAACCCATAAGAGAGTCATGGGGATGGGGAGGAGGTAAGAGGTTATAGAGTTAAGGAAGGTGTTTTTGTTGGTTTTGTGGGGTTTTTTTTTTAAAGCATTTTGTTTTATTTTGATTCAGTTGTTCACATTGGTTGCCCTCCCATCTCAATCCCGAACCCCAGGCGCAAACCCGGGGCCTTGGGACGTCCGTGGATGTGCTCCCTCAGAGGCCGCTGGTGAAGTTGCTACTCCACTGGGGCGGCCAGGAAAGATGTCTCTGAGGGACGGGGGCTCTGGAGCAAATAGAAAAGTGATGGGAGGAAGCTGCAAGGGCAGATGGCGCTGACCCATTTAAATCTGGGTGAGATGGGAGCTTCTGGCTGGAGCAGAGGTGACAGTCCAGAGGAGAGGCGGGCCAGGCAGGAGCAGTGGAGGCCGCAGGACTGGTGGTGGCGGGCAGGGTACAGGATGCATCCGCAGGTAGAACTAGTACATGTGCTTAGAATTGGAGGAAGCTGATTCTTCTGTGGATGCTGGCAGGACAAGTGCTGGTGAAGCGCAGCAGCTGTCTTCGGGGTTCAGTCTGGGAGTGCTCACCTGCTGGACATAGAGGGCCTGCCACACCTGGCCCTTGCTGGCAGATTGCTCTGGCAGCGGCAGCGGAGAAGGCCCTCCTGATGCTGCCCCCACACCTACCACCCCTTCCACCCCTTCAGGCACCTCTCTGCAAAGTGATCTTACCCCCTTTTTGCACAGGGGAAAAAATAGACCTCGATTTCCATTGATCCATCCTGAATCGATGCTTTTAAAAAATCTCACGCACATTTGGCTTAAGAGCCCAAGCATGCATTTCATGTTTTGACATGGTGTCATCGATCGGAGGCACGCGCGTGTGCCCCACCTGCGGGAGCCCCCCCACCCTGGCGGCAGCCTGGTCGCAGTGCGTCCTTAATGGCCTTCCCCTGCCTGCATCTTCCAGACCTCCCCTGGCCCTCAGCACGGCCCTTTCTCGGGTTTTTTGAGCAAATCAATAAGGTGCTGAGGCCTCCTGCTACTGCCTGTCACTCACACTTGGCCGTACCATAAATTATGTATCTCTCTCTCTCTCTCTCTCTCTCTCTCTCTCTGGCTATGTTGAGTTTCTATCACATTTGCTGAGGGCTCTGGATGGTTGACTCAGCCTCAGAAGCAAGGGTGCAGTTGAACTCAGTGAGGACATGGGCTGGGGTTTGCAGTTCGGGAACAGGGCTTGACAGGAGGGCCCAGGGCGACAGTTGCCACTGACCATGACTGGGGAAGGGGCCCAAATTGATCTGGGACTGGGAGGCAGAGCTGAGACCTTCTCAGTGGGGTGAGGGTGGATCAGGACCCACCTCCCAGCCTAGGAAGAAGGAACATACTGCTGGCAGAGAAGGGGGCCTTCGAGGTAGAATGAAGTGTCATCTCTTGCTGGGTCTTCTCCTCTGCCTTTTAGCCACCAGGATCTCTGGTAAGGCTGGGCAAGTGGAGGGCGGTAAGGACCATGATCAGTGTCCGCTTGCTGAGGAGTGGGCTCCCTCGCTCAGAACCCGCCAGACCACCCACCCGGCGTGTTCAGTGATGCATCACAGAGCGGTGGGCTGGCAGATAGGAGGCCCAGTCTCTGTCCCTCTCTCCCTCACTTTCTATGGGACTAGAGACAAGCCTGTCCCCTTCCCTCTGATGTGCAGCCAGGACATCAAAGGAGTTGGTACTTGTAACAGCTGCAGATGATTGAGGGCTCACTGGGAACTGCCTCGGCTCATCTTCAGACCAGTCTGGGAAACATTACAATCCCTATTTACAGATGAGCAAACTGAGGCCAGAGAAGTTAGGCCAATTAATCACTCAAAGGCACACAGCAGTAAGGGAGACTGGAGGCCAGGCAGATGGGGATCCAGAATTGTGCTCTAGTCTGGCCCTTCTCCTCCTAGAGAGGCTCCCAGGGGCCCTTCCTGCTCTCTTCCTGTTCCAATCTGCTCCATGACCTTTGCACTCTTATCCTCTGCTACCCCTCTTTGCAGTCTATTGCTCTGGGCCCCAAGGCCCCTCCCATAAGGATCTTCCCCAGAAACACTGAAGTCAGGCCTCTCCTCCCTACACCTTCTCTCCCCCACCTGAAATTTACATAACAACTGTACTGACCCCTTATTGCCAAGACAACAGTGGCTAATGGATTGCTAAGTGTTTCCTCCCTAAGTACATTTTTGCCTTGCAGCTTAGAAAAAGATTTAAACCAGAAGTTCAAGTTTTAGTTTCTGCCTTGCAGTATGACCCAGAGTCTTTCCTTCACATTGACCTCTGTTTTCACAGCTGTGAAATGGGTACAAAGTAATGCATGTTTTATATACATCATAATGCAAATGAGGAAGAGAGGGAGAAATGGAGTCATTCTTCAAGATCAAAGTAGATGATGAATAAAGAAATATCTTGAAGATATAAAATACTATACACATGATGTAGATTGGTACAACTATTTGTCCAACCACAAAGAATGCTCTACCCTCACCCCCGAGAATGAGAGTATAACAGATGCTTAGAGGAATCCTGTTCTTATCTCCTTGGTACCACGCCTGGCACATCACAAGTGCTGTATAGGTCATGATCTCCATCACCCATGCATCTTTTCACTCAACCATTAATTTGCTTACTCAGAGAGCTGGTTTGCACAACTCTGGGGGCAGAGGGGGCGTGCCATTTAAATATATGCAGAGACACTGTTTATTCTTTCTCTGAAGACAGACTCTGGGTCAGGGCCTTTGGACTTCACAGACTGATAAAAGAGAGTCCATTCCCCTACCTGAAAGGATCTCGCATTCTGTGATAGAGGAGATGAAGATCTCTTATAAACTCCAATAACTCCAACATAAAGTAGAAAGCAAGAAGGAGCCCCTGCAAGAAAAAGAAAAAAAGGAGGAAGGGGAGGGGAAGGGGAAGGGAGAAGACAAAGATCTCAGTTGCTTTTAGGCCTCAGGGAGACAAAGTGAATCAGGGGAAGAGTAGAGCAGTCTAGACACTCCCGCCCCGCCTGCAGGGGGCAGCAGTGACCCATCGCCACACAATCGCTTTTGTTCACAAATCTGGCGCCAGTGTTACCAGGTCTTCTGACCTTTAAAAGAAGCTGAAAATCCAGAGTTTTGGAGCTGATTTCTGATTTCTAAAAGAACAGTGTAGGTCATACTCAACAACTACGAAGTTTACAGCTCTCATTTGAGTTTGACAAGAAGAAATTAATTCCTTCCTGGGAAAGGCTTAGGGGTGGCATTTAAGTTTGACCTTGAAGACTTGGTAAGACTTGGTGTGTGCAGGAGGAAGAAAGAACTGATGAAGAGAATCTAGTTCATCTATTTCATGTCACAGATGAGGATACTATGGCCTAGGGGGCTGGTTCCCTTGGTTTGTTAGTTAATAGGGGACTTGAAAATGAGGAAGTTTGGAAGAGTAGGCTGGAGAATACTCACAGTGGACCTGAAGGCTCCTCTTAGGAATTGAATTTGAATAAGAAAACAAACCTAAGAACTAAAGGTTTGAACGTTTACTAAGTGCTAACTCCATGCCCCATCTCGTTTAATTTTCCAAGTATAATTACTGTCATACCCATTTTACAGATAAGAAAACTAAAGTTTAGAGCATTTTAAAAGCTTGCCTAGTCCACACAGCTAGTAAGTGACAGAGCAGGCATTCAGACCTAAGCCTTTCTGATCTCAAAGTTCTTGACCACCATGTTATAGTAGAAAAATACTGAGCAGGGGATTTTCGAAAGATGTTCCACAGCCTACACATATTTTTTAATTCTCTAACTCATATTTCCTTTTGGAGACTGTTTTGTTTTATTGACATGAAGATTAGGTTTCTACATTTCTTAAGAAGTCTCTCCCCTCCCCTTTTTAAACACAGCTGCCTTTGAGGGTGGGAAGGAGGAGTGTTTTAAACAGGAGTTGTTTAACTAATTGCCAATTATCTCTGAATAGGGTATGGTTTCCAACAGCTGTAAGGGATTTTGGTCCCCATCCATTGCCTACTGTTGCTGGTACTTGGAGTGTGTTGAGATATTCTTGGCCTCTTGCTTCAAAGAGACAAACCAGTTCCTCCCCACTCCGGCACCCCTGCAGAAGGCCACGGCCCTGCTTTGTACTGACTGGGTGATTTCGTTACTAGCTGTGTCTCTGTCTTCCCCATTCTTGTGGGGGGTAGAATTCACCCCAGGATTTGATACCTGCTGTTTCCTAGCATGTCTTGTCATCCTCCTTGGGCGAAAAGGGTTTTTGCCCAAATATGAGACCAGACTTCGCCTCCTACATCCAGAATTTAGCAGAAAACTCAAAAGAAAATCTTCTAATCCGAGATGCCAGGAGACCCCAGTGCAGAGGGTGATGTTAATTGTCCCTTCTGGCTCTGTCTGCTGGATTCCTGGGAACAGGCCGAGGGGCAAACCTTTGTAAATGTTAATCTCCTTCTGCTTAAGATATCACACTGTCTTTGATGTTCCAAAAACATGTTGACTCCTATCTTGGTTGAGGGTGTGTGGCCCAGACAGGTTGAATGCTTGTTTTGTCTTTTGTCTTCCTCCAGGAGGCTCAATGATAATATGTTCACCTCCAGCTGAAGCATGAACAAATCTCTCCTAAAGCCAAAGCTGGCAGGGTAGGGAGGGGAGAGGAGATACAGTGGCACTCAGGACCCCAGCATCCCCACCCCAGAAACTGAACCCAATCTGAGTCATTGTCTCCCTGAAAAACCCATTGGGGTCAAGTGGGTGTCTAAGGCTATTATACACTCCCCAAGCTGATACAGAAGGGGTGGGGAAAGGAAAGATTTTTAAAAATCCATTCATATTTGTATGATTAAGGTAACGCTAATTGCTGTAACAAATAAAACCCAAAACAGACTCTGGCTCAAATACACTGGAAGTTTATATATGTCTGGTATCAAGTTCAAAATGGACGCGCCTAGTTAAAGGTGCCTTTCCACCAAATGATGATTCGGGAACCAAACACATCCTGTCTGGCCGTGTCTTCCAAGACCGTTGTGCTCATCTGTAACAAGGATGGAGTGAGAGAGTGGACTGGCTGCATCTACTTGCTAACTGCACCTGCCTAGCAGCAAATACGTCACTTCCTCTCTTCGTCCATTGGCGAGAAGGGTCACAGAATGTCACCTAGAGAGACACTGGGAAATGTAGTCCCACGACAGTCTGTGGGAGCAGGAATGTTTAGCAGACACTTAGCCTCTTCTCCACATACTTGAGCGGTGAAGAGACAGCTGTGACACAGGAGGAAGAATTGGAATCAGAAGGTATGGGTTTGAGTTTTTCCTTCTGGGTGAGTCACATTTCGTTTCTGAACCTCAGTTTCTGTAAAATGTAATCTGTAAAATGGCCCGAATGCAGAATTTGAGAGATAATAAGAGTAACCGTGTGCTCTGTACTATCAAACATTCTACCTGTAATTGCCCAGTGAGTTTGAATGTTACAGTCATTTAGGAAAAAGTATAATGTAGCTGACAATTTATGTAGATTTTGATCCCTGAAAAAAAGACTTTTAAAGAACTGGCAACACTGAGCCTGCATTCCTGAATGTGACAATCATCTAGAACTGAATGCAGATAAAGTATGACTGTGCCGTTCCTTTCATTCCCACCACTCCCATATGCCTGCTTTGGCACTTACAAGGCCTGTCTGACCTCTGTCATCATTACTTGAGACACCTGAGTGCTACAGATGTCCTATATGTGACTGATGGTGAGTGCACTCAACACCCAGGAATGTTTTACCTCTACTTTTCTACTTTGCGAAGAACTCAGGCATTGTCAAACATGCACCCCGGCTGCAGAATCTTGTATGTAGACTTAATAAACTGATCAGCCCGTAAAGATTATTAAGTAACGAAAGTCCAACCTATAGAGTTTTTTCAAGTGTCGCTTTAAAAAATCTTGGCAGAGCATTATGTTACAAATAGCATAGCACCAACTTCAGGATCGTGTTCATTTTCATAAGATAATGAATGGAAATTCCTGGAGGAGGTTTTAGTCCAGAGCTCAGAGTCCTGCGAGTCCAGTAATATGATTAGGAAGATGGCCTGCTGAGGCCGGTGCTGGGGAGGATGATTGACAGACAGCTGTAATTGATTGGCACGGGTGGTGATGCCAGGGGCACGGCTTTGTCAAGGCAGGCTAGCTATCTCCTGCCAATGTCCACTTGGATATCACTGGGAAGACAGCAGATGAACAATCATGGAAGCCTTTTAACAGGCTGTTGACAGAAGATAAGTTGAGAAATAGAGTTATATAAGACTCCTGGGCAGAGCAGGGCAGCCCTGGAGAGAGGGAGGGAGGAAGGAGGAGGGAGGGAAAGGAGCAGGAGAATAATTCTGAGTTACTCAGCATAGGCTAAGGTGTTGCTGTTAGAACAAATGACCCAACATCTCATTGGCTTGAAACAACAAAGGTTTATTTCTTGCTCACGTTAACATATCCATCGAGGGTCAGCAGGGGTCTCTGCTCCACGTTGTCCTCAGTCTGGGACCCAGGCTGATAGAGCCTCCACCATCTGGAACATTATTACAGGAAGGAAAGAGAGAGAGTGGTGAATCGTGCCCTGACTTTTAAAGAGCCCACCCTGCAGTGACACATGTCACTTCTCTGCCCATGTCATTGACAAAGGCATTCATATGCCATGTTGCCAGTCACATCCAGAGTGGAAAGCTTGTGAACAGCCCTGATAGCTCCCTCTTGGAGGGTCCCAGGATTCTGGATCTGGGAAGACGCTATGCTATTTGGGATTCCTTAGGCTGCAAAAAATAGGTGAAACTCAAACTACTCAAACCGCAGGGAATATTTTGACTCGCAAAACCTAAAGTCCAGCAGCTGGTGTACTGCCTTCAGGCAGAGCTTAATCCAAGGACCCAACATCGGTGAGCTTTGGTCTCTTCCTGTATCTCAGATTCCTTTCCTTCCAGGTAGGCTTTGTTTTTAATGTTCACAGTCCCAGGGTTTAAGCTCAATGGAAAAAGAATCCTCTAGCTCTATTTAATTTTAATAAAATTCCTAGGCCTCCATCTCACTAGTCCAAACTGGGTCATATGCACACGCTAAACCAATCATCTATCCAAGGAGATGGAATGTTGGTCAGATCTACGTCATGTTTCTAGCCCAGGACCCAGAATTTAATCAACATCATCAGAAGCACGTGGCGCCATGGGAAAGGGAGGTGGTTCTAGAGGGAACTTCAAGATGCTGGACTAGAATCAGTGTCCAGAAATATACACAAAACCACAACTGTCCACTGAGGACAGAGACGTCGAATCCAGTGACTTTCCAAGTGTGGTCTTGTAGGCGGGCTCCAGAGGCCGCCGGCAACTCTGCAATCTCACCCTCCGTCAGAGCAGCTGTGCTTTGTTGGATTCCATGTAAAATTTCTTTGAAGCCATAAAAAAGGCAAAAGAATTAAATACAACTGATCTTTGATCTCACATCCTCCTTTTTCCAAAGAAGAGACTGCGATTCAGCAAGAGGAGTAGGTTTCTCCACAGGTCTGGGTGTCCGGAATCGGTCCCAGGCCCACTTAACCGTAAGGAAAGTGAGGAAAGTGAACGGTGGGTGACATGACCATAACTGGCTTAGACATAAACGGTTCATCTCTGAGGTGTGAGCACAATGCCACCCCAAACAAAGTTGGGGTTCCTGTTACAAAAAAAAAAAAAGGGAAGGAAATGGTTCTCGAAGAGATGCCAGGCACGGGCACTAGGACTCTCATCTCATCTAAGTTTCTTACGGTTAGAACTGAGCCTTCTGCCTCTGTTTATGCTTCCATGTGCTGTGAAGCTGACCTGCAGTAATCTCCCAGGATCCTCCCAACGATCCCACCGGCGGTGAATCACACACTGACTTCTGAAAGTGTCCATCTGGAGTGAATTCATCGCTCTGGTTGTGTCCCATTTTACAGATGGAGAAACTGAACCTCAGAGGTAAATTATGTCCTCAAAGTGACATGATTAAAAAAGGATAGGAGTAGGACTTTAACTAATTCTTATCTCTTTCTTTATTCTGTTAGCACAGAGAAGGGCAATGCACTGAGGGAGTCGGGTCGACTGCAGAAAGTGGGGACAGGGAGGGCTGGGCCATGCAATGGCATGTGCAAAGTCCCAGTGGCCAGACAGTGGATAGCAATGGCAAACAGTTTATAGGCTTGGGCATCAAATTTGAAGGAGCATCATACTTAGGAACTTGGGCTTTGTATGAGGGCAACAGAAAGCCATTCAAAATTTTAGGGAGGGGAATTATAGCCTCACATATGTTGTCTGTTTTAGTGGGGAGAGTCAGCTGCAGGAAGTAGGACAGAGCCCGGAGGCCCGTAGGAGGTGACAGAGGCCAGCAACCCCGATAATAGTGATGTCGTCTGGGGAATGACGAGAAGACAGTAGAGATTAGAGGGAAAAATCGAGGATGTTGAATCCACAAAATCAGAATCCAGATTTGGTCACAAAAGGTAATTTGGAGAAGGGAATAGCCGAGACTGACTCCTACATTTCTAGATGGTGGCACTTTTTACTAAGGGTACTAGAGAGGAATTCTGAAGACCAGGCCTGAGGGCAGCCTAGCCCTGATGCTCTCTCCGTCCACGGACTTGTCATTCAATAGGGGAAGGTGGGGAATCAGGACGGGAGTGAGGAACCCTCTCTGATTGGGCGTGGGTGTCCTGGAGGCCCCATGTCCTGCAAAGGGCGCAAGGGAGGGGAGGGCTGTTCCTTAAAGGCAGGAGTGTTTGCCTCCCTCACCCAGGCTCAGAGCCACAAAGAGCCCGCACTCCAATCTCTGGGCCCGAGATAAGACCCCTGGACCCTCAGGTCCACCTTAGTACTGACCGTGGGGTACCCCAGAGAGAGACCCTGATGGGACCCAGCATCCACTCTATCACTTGTTCTACCTGTATCCTCAGAGAACTACCTGGGGCTCTCACTTCCCTCTCCTTGTACCTGAGATTGCCTGTCACAGGACCGAGGGGACAGGTACAAAGACAAATGGTTTTAGCATGTGACACACTCACCTTAAAATTTGTGTGGAAGAAGAAATGCCCCCCAAATGGCTATGACAAATAGGTTTGAAAAAGAAAGTCAGAAAGTGAGGACACCCCTACTTGGTTATGAGACCTACTGCAGAACCAGAGCAAGGCAAACAAAGCGGTGCTAACTGGAGACAGACCACGAGACTCAGCACCAGATCTGTGTTCATGGAAAGACATGCAAAGAAGAAAGGCTGGTTCAGAGTCCCAGAAGCGTGTCCCCTTTGCAACCATCTCGCTTTCGGTCCTACCCAGGAGCAGTCAAGATGTGACTGATGAGCACACTCACCCTAGAAGGTGCTTGGTGCCTTCCCGAAACACCCCGAGGATGTGCTCACCCTTATCCTAACCACATTCCCAGGACAAAGTTATGATTGTTGCTATTTTACAGTGGTGGGCCTGAGGCACAGAGAGGGTAAGTTGTTTTCCGAGGTCACACAGCTAGTACCTGGTGAAGCTGGGATGCCAGCCCAGCTTTCCATGAGCCCAGGGCCTGAACTGGGCGGCCTCCTGCTGCGCAGCAGTCCCAGAGAGAGACGAAGCAGTGTGGGCTAGAGTCCTGGGGAAAGTTCTAGAACTTTCTAGAAGGACTCCATTCCTGTCCCTGAAGTGTGAATGGATTTAGCGAGGTGACTGGGATTGGTGGCCAACCGGTCTGGACCCAGGGCGTGGAAAGTGGCTGTTCAGCCAGTGTGGCTGTGGCACGAGACACCCACGCGGGCTCTCGGGAATCAGGGCCACTTCGGAGACTGGGGCCGGCTGATGGAGAATGCTGCATGAAACAGACACCAGGGCTTCAACCATTTTTAAATGCACCTTTGTTTTGTTTTTTTTATTTGTTTATTGGTTTTAAAGGAAAGGTGCAGGCAGGCAAGAAGGGAGAGGAGGAAGAAGCATCTTATTCGTTTTTATTTAGTTGTTTATCCTGGTTTCACGCCCCAGGCCCCGGGACGTGACCCAAGATCCTTGGGATGTATGCGGACTGTGCCCCACCACCACTCTGCCAGGGCGTGTCCACCTTTGGTTTTATTTCTCTTTCACTCTGCCATCTGCCCTAACTCCAGTCTCTTGGCTAATAAGTTAAGATTATATAGATGGGATGATGGAAAGAGTCTGGAGAGAGAAACTGATGAAAAGGCTGACAGTCCAGGGGCCAGAGGATGAGGGTCTACAGGGGAGGGAGGGAGCAAACTATCTTCCGGCAGAGTTTTGTGAAATGTATGCCTTCCACCCACCAGTATCCTATTCCTCTCAACAAAGTGAGCATCACTGCTTCCCCGCAGCATCAGATACCATTTCAAGTTTAGCAAAGAGCAGGTCCCTTATTCTCCTTAGAGTCGAACTTAGTCAGGAAAACAGCTAACGCTGAAAGCAGCACAGAGCAGCTAGCAAGTCCCGCCTGGCTCCATGCAGGCACAGAAAATGAGATCCAGACTTTCCGAGGCGCGTATCTCACTCTGACACCCACTTAGGCAAGTAAACGTGTCAGTGTCTTAGTTTGTTCATCTGTAAAATGGACACACTAACAGAACCTACTCCATAGGTCTGGTGAGGCTCTACTGAGAACATGTATATGTATTATTTGATACAATAACTGGTGTATACCAAGAGCTCACTAAAATGGCAATTACTGTGGAGAACAAAATAATTGTTTCCGTCACATGGGAGCCCTGAACTACGCAATTCACACAGCAACTAGCAAAAGAATTCTTAAATATCATTTATTTTGCCCCCAGGGAGGATACAGTGACATTATGACTAAAGAAGTCAGAAGATGAAACGGATTCCGATCCACTCCATTCGAGAAGTTATGAATTGTCATTTGAGCTGCGTTGAAGATGGCTAATTATAAATTGATAGATAGGCAGGTAGTAAATCATGAAAGCTAAACATTTCTTCCCTGTTTGAAGTACTGATTGCTACTAGAAAAGAAAGACCAGGAAAGAAAAACCTGTTTTCCCTCCACAAGTCCCTGCCTGTGTGACAGAAGTCCACGGTGTCACCTCTAGGAGTTTTCATTATTCGGCAGTTTTTGGAATGAGTGATTGATGTAATTAAAGTTATTGGTAAAGAAAGCTTCGGTTATCAAGGCACAGATGAGTCAGCAGAAAGTTTAAGTAATGAAATAATGTTCCAAGGAGTGATTCCTAAAATAAGCTTTAAAAAAAAGCCAACTCTAGACATCTTAAGCACTGCTGGTCAGCAAAATGATGTGAAGTAGTTAAGGACTGGAGAAAATACACTACATGACTTTAGAAATCCTCAGATGATGAAGTCGTTTTCAATAATAAGAAACCATATTGATTGAGTGATAATGGTAAGAGTTTGCATTTACAGAAAACCAACTATGTGCTCTGAGGTTGGTGGTGCTTTACAGAGGAGGACACTGAACTTCCAAGGAGGGCACAGCTGGCCGAGGGCAGAGGTGGCAATGGGACCCCGGCTGTCTGGCACCGGAGACCGCCTTTTCAATCACCACTGGTCCTAGGCCTCTCTGGCTGGTTTAATTCATTTAATCTGGTTCCCTACTACATCCAAGATGACAGCATGCCTCCAGGACTTGAACTCGCACACGTCTGACCTCAGAGTTGCTTCAAAATTCACATTTCTGTGCAAAAATACAAACAAGTACATTGACTTGGGGTCCATTCACATGTATTCATTTCCATCAACATTCCAGTATGGCCTGGACATGAGGTAGGCGTTACAAAGCTGACTGGGAAGGAGACTGTTGGGAAGATGTACAACAGTCCTTGCAACAAACGACAAAGATTCAGGCTAGAGCAGCAGTGGGAGGCGACTGAAGGAGCTCGCTAAGAAGGATGGGTGTGACCTGGGGAGTGGATGCGTGTGAGGCACTGGTAAGAGATATGAACAGGTTTCTGAAGTCCCTCACTGAGTGACAGGGTGGAGGAAGGTGAGGGAAGCTGATCTGGGGTGGGAAAGAGAGTTGGGAAGGAATGAGGGGCAGCTGACTTCAGTTCGGGCACTTTGCATTCCAGTTGCCTGTGGCCCTTCTGACGGGAGTACGCTTCCAGCAGAGGGATGCGTGGCTCAGAGCAGGGGCGAATCTGGGGCTGGATGGCAGGTGTCTCTAGCACCAGTCAGGGTCATTGTGGGCCTTCCAGGGCAGGTGGAGAGGGGTCTTCGGGATAATGAAGGTCTAGTGATGTTGAAGGTCCCCACCTGGGGAGACTGGGAAGGATCAAGGGAGGTGGGGAGGAAGTTGACTGACTGACATTACTGTTGAGATGCAAAGAGACCCCCAACTATTAGTACCAAGCTAAATTCCTCCGTGTCACTGAGTGGCTTCAGGAACAAGGAGAATGGGTAGGACTGTCCCACTTGCAAACTGGAGAAAGGGGGCATGTGGAACATCTGGGACAGAAACTTCTCAAAAGGAGACAGTACCCAGCTCTTCTGATAGAGCCACCACCTCCTCCCAAACTTTGCCCGGACAGGGAGACTACGGCCCCGCTCCTCTTCCCCTGTAGGGGAATAAAGCAGGGCCAGGGTCCTTTGTGGGGTCAAGAGCACGGCAGGCTGTTGGTCGCGGCCTCTTCACCTGAGTGCCCCACAGGAGAAGCTGGGGCTTCAGGGTGGCAGGGACCAGTGGGTGGGATGGAAAGAGCACACACTCAGCAGGTGTGTAAGGGGCCTTTCAGCTTCAGTCCTGCCTCCCAGGAGCAGTGAGGATTAGAGCCTGAGGGACTTATTACAAAAAGGGTGTGCGGGGGAGCAGGGTGGGGACAGGAGGCACCTATCCTGGCTCTGTCACCATCAGTTGCTCAACCTTGAGCAAGCAGCTCTACCTTTCAGGGCCCTCAGTTTCCCTCTCTGTAAAACAAACACTTGTTATTTTCTGAAGTGTGGTCAGCACACCTTGGGGGAAGGAGGTCAATTCAGTGGGGGTGCGGCCCCTTCTTTTTGAGGGCAGCCTGCAAAACAGAAGAAATGGGGCTGAAGAAACCTTCTAGGAGCAGCCAGAGCCCCAGAGAGATGCCGATCACCTTCAGATCTGGGGGGAGGCAAGAACTTACAAATTTGTTTCCTGTCATTGTTTTCTGTGGATGGTAAGTGATACTAGCTTTTCAGTTCCTGTGGCAGTGTCCCTTGCAACACACATAAATGGTAACGAAATTCCGAGGAGATTTTCAGTAACTAGTAGTTTCAATATTCAGAGGCTGTGACAAGGATCTGAGGGTGGGGCTTCAGAGAGCAGGTCGTGAGGAGTATTAAGCAAAGAAAGGGCTCATTCCTTGCTGTCTCAAGATCTGTGGAAACTTTCTCGTTCCTCCTACGTGTCCTAGAACTTGTCAGGTCTCTACCAGATGAAAAGGGAAAATTAAAAAGAAAGAAAAAACATCTCCAGAGGAAAAACAACTCCACCAACCAAAATAAACTAGGCCAAGGATTTTTCTATCACGGTCTTCGTGAGCGCAAAGAGGTGGTTTTTTGTTGTACACGAGCCCTTTCTCCAGGTGACTGCTAATCCACTTCTATGTGAGTCAGGAAATTTGGTCCCCAGCTGCCAGTGACTGTGTGCATGTAGGAGCCGCTGTGACCACAGGGTTTGAATTTAGAAGCAGAAAACAAATAAAAGGCAAACAAAACAAACAAACAAACAAAAATCCTTGAGGTTTGGGTCTAAAACATGGTCAGAGAAATGACAACTGGGTGGTAAGTCTGATGTCAGGATGTGTTAGCTGGGAAGGTGTTGGGGACGCTCTGGGTATTTGGAGTCTGGGGATAGTAGACACCTCCCTCGGCTTGAAAGTAGGACCTGTGGGTTCCCTTGGGGACAAAACCACTGATCATTTTACAGAAAAAAAATCCCCAAGCTGACAACACAAGGAATCAAGAGAAGGACTGAAGAAATAACAGTCAAGTTGAGACATCAAACACCAAAGCCAAGTCAACAAAAAGGACATGCAAAATAAAAGCATGAAAGAACCATGATTCCGAGCCTCGACCACGACGCAGCGCTTTATTTGACAGGGGTTACTCTGCACAGTGATGAGCATGGGGACATCCTTTTTGCTTGCATTCGGAGCGTCGTTGTGGAGAGACGGACGACAGTCACTTGCCCCGGGAGAAATAAGCAGATATTTTTGGAGAGCAATTATTTGGAGAAGCACTCCCTGGCCCTTCCTGGCAGGGGCTACAGCCCCAGTTCCTCCTTGTCCTGGAGGATCTTGGTGAGATGGCACATACCTAGTGTCCCACTACTCTGTAGCTGACACACACAGGTCTAAGGAGACAGCCCTTCGACTATGTGAGAGGAGGGCTCGGATGTTTCTTGGCCCAGCCTAAAAATATCTCCCTTGACAGCCTGTCACGGTGTCTGAGATTCACCATTATAAATTCATTCCTCTCTGTGAAGGCATTTTGTTTCCAGGAGTTCTCTGTTAAAATACAGATATCCCGGAGACTTGCCTGCGTGAGGCAGAGGGAACCCACCACCGGGGAGCGGGGACGCCTGGGTTTCACATTGGGTTCTGCCTGTAAGCTCACCCCGTGAGCTTGGACGAGTCGTTTTCACTTTCTGAACCTCGGTTTCTCAAGTGACTGAAAAAGAAAGAAAAGAAAAGACAACGAAAAAGGAAGCGCTGGTGGTCGGAGAGCTCTGGAATCTATGGCTGTAGGAGGAGGATCTGACCCTGCAGGGCCTGCCTTTGCCACCAGACACTCCATCTGCCCAGTAGGGTGACTCCTTTGGGCCAAGAGGCTTGGGGTGGGGGGTCATTCAAAGAGTATCTTACTTCCTCTTTCTTAGCTATTCGACACATGAGCAAATGGTGCCCCGCGTTTCTGGGTGCTTAAGGCTCAAATCCCTGGAAACAGCTGTAACCCCCGCTTTTTTTCCACACACCCTCCCATTCAATCCACCAGCAAAGGTTATTTATTGAGTTTACCATCAAAATCCATCTCAGTCCTGACTCACTTCTCCCCACGTCTTTGGCCACGGCCGTGGTCTGTGGCGGCATTACCTGCCCGTGTACCCTCTTCTAGCCTCTTCAGTCCTCACCCTCCCAGCATCTCGGCTCCTCATGCCCAGGGATGACTTTAAATCATTAGCTAGATTCTGTTACACCCTTCTTTCTCCTCTCTCTCATCATAAAATCCAAAGATCTCACCAGGACCTACATAACCTGAACCTGGCCTTAATCTCATATCCCTCCGTCAAAGGTCTCCTTGCTATTGCTCAAACCTTTTAGTAACTCAGCCAGGGGCAAGGCAGCAAAGCATGAGGAGGGTCAGTCGACTTTGCCTGAATTACAGTTGAGAACCAAATAGCACCGATTAGCACTGAGATCTTTACACTTGCTAATCTTTCTGCCCAGAACTGTCTTCCCCCAAATATCTGCAGGCCCTCTGGCCTGGCTTCTGTCAGCCTTGCTCATTCAAGTGCACCTGCTAAGGGACACTTCCCAGATAGCCTTCAGGGCACACATTCACTTCCAAGTCCCCACTCTACTGAATTACTCTCCTGACACTCATCCCCTCAACCTGGTGATAAGCCATCATCACACTCATTTTCTTTATCTTTTGCCTCCCCCTCTAATATGTCAGCTCCTGGAGGACAGGGACTTTGTTCATTGCTGCATCATAAGCCCCTAGAACAGTGCATCTGAGAGCTTATAGATGCCCGGTTAATAGAGTCTGTAGGAGAGGAAGGGAAGTGTGTGAGTGGAGATCAGCCTCAGCATTCCACTGGCGAGGTCAAGTACAAAGTCTTCCTGTGCTCTGAAGCAGGACAGGGTATCTCAGGGATGCAAAGGTAGAATAATTGCGAGATCTGGATGGGGCTGGGTCAGGGGTGGGAGGTAAGAAGGGGAGGTAAGAAATCCAAGCTGAATGTGTAAATCCTTGACTGCAGGCTCTCCACTGAGACCTGGGAAGTAGCTGGTAGGCTTGTTTACAGATTCCAAAAGGTAGGAGCCTGCAGACAAAGGGTAGATTAAGAGCCAGGGAGCTCTGAACAGTTCTGAGGGTTAATCTGACATTTTATTCTGCCCCCTTAGGTGAGCCCCAAGGAAGGGGCAGTCAGTGTCCCTAAGCTCAGTTCCTACCAGGTCATACCTCTGTCTAACTGCTTCGACCCCCAGTGTCCTTCCATCAAAGTCCAGAGTGTGGCACTTGGCCAGAGGAGGTAAAGAGAGGAAAGGGGATGTTGAGGGACATCAAGTATTCTAGGTCCCCAGGTCACAATCCAAACCCTCTGTCTCCTGGGCGAGTGTCTTCAATGAAGTGACGTCTTCAGAGAGACTAATACCTAATATTATAAACTGAATATATAATGTAACTAGGTGCTACCTACTAGCCTCCTCACAAAACCAGGGGTGGTGAAGGCCCCATTCTGTTAATGAGGCCATTGAGGTTCAGAGAAGTTATTTAATCTGTCCAAAGACACACAGCTTAGTAAATGCAGCTTAGTAAATTCTGGAGGTAGGAATGCACGACCAGGGCCAAGTGTCCAACCAGTAAGTGACAACATCTCTGAACAACAGCCCAGCTCTCCAACTCCATGCTGCCAGGGTTTGCCCCATCACACTGAAGTCCTATGAAGTGGCAAAGGGACAATAGGCAGGGGAGCCGGGACCTCCCCTCCTCAGACCTGAGGCAAGTCGATTGAAAGGGGTGATGGTGGCAAGACTGGAGTCTGCCCCCACCATCCCCCATCCCTGATGCAGGAATGGACAGTAAGAAGCAAAACTTTTGTAGATGCTGAACAGGGCCTAACCCCAGTTGTGTTGCGCGCCGCCACCAGGTTGCCTGTGCACACAGGCACTCTCCAGCCCTTGTTTGATGAGCTGCGGCCAATAAATTCATTAATCATCATTTTATGCCTCATCAAACCCCCTCCAAGGCCCTCCATGGGAGTTACACAAATTAGCCCCTGAAAAGACAGTAATTTCAGTTTAGCGAGGTAAGTGCTTTCTGATGGGCTCTGCGCACAGAGCCCTCCTGACAAGCCAATCCATCAGTGCTTGGGGATGGGGTGGATGGAAGCCCTGCCTAGTTGGGCCTGCCTGGGTCCAGCCCTGCCAGGGCTCACAGGCTCCAGCCCTCCCACCCTGCCCAGCCTAGCCCAGCCCAGCCCAGGCCCTAGCCTTCCAGGCCACTGGGCAAGTGTCTTCGTCTAAGGCACCCCTTTTTCTAGACGCAGTAGGCTGTCTATTCTGGCCTCTTCATCTACCCCAATCTCCTCCCCAGTCCTTCTGAATAGAAGAGAAACTTTATGGGGAAAACAGAGCCCCAGTATTAGGAATGAATTTGTGGGGATGGAGGAGGAGGACCTGCTGATGCTGAAGTTCTGAACTCTTGGTCGGGAGAAAGGAAACACCAGGCAGCCTTTTCTACTCTGAAAATCCTGGCTGTTAGTGTTCCACTGCCCTTGAGATGACTGAAAGGCTCTGAGGATTGCGTCCATCAGTGGGGAGAGGGGGTAACCTATGGCTTCCTGCTATTCTGGGACTCCCAGACAGGGCCATCTGGGAACAGAGAAGGGGTCCCACGGAAAGGGAGTTCTGGGGGGCGAGTTGCCCCGTCTTTTTCATGGCCCATCTGAAACAGACATCTGGAGTGAGAGGCGCCGGGGGAGGAACGCAAGAAAGAATTTCTTATAGAATGGGCCCAGTAAGTATGACTCAAGCTTGGAGAGCTGGGTAAGAAAGGAGAGAATAAGCCAGAGAAAATCGTGAGTAGGGGTGGGGTATTTGCAAGCGGGAAGCCTGCGCCAAACCTTCTCACTTCCCTGTCCCAGCGCACAGAGGTCCCACAGGGACCCTCCCTGGGCCGTGGGGCCCAAGGAAAGGAGGTCGTGAAGGAGTCGCTGCACCAGCGGAGCGGACCGGCACAGAAAAGCTCCATCGCTTAGCCACGCTCAGCTCCTTCATTAGCTTCCCCTCCACGCGGCGCTGCTTGCCTCAGAAAATAAGTTAGCAAACGGGGAGCCGTTTATCTCTTTTATCTTGGGGCCTGATCCAATTAAATAAGTGCACATTTACATTTGCATCCATCAGGCGGGAGCGCTGAGAGCCCGGGGTTTGCTCGGAGCAAATAAAAGCAGATTTCACTGGGAAAAGTGGCGTCTGGGCTGTGCGGGGCTCGTCTGGGCACCGGAAACAAGCGCAGCCGGGCGGGCGACCTTGGGGATCCAGGGCTGGGGCCTGAGGCCGGCCCACTGGAGACCAGAGACCTCCCAAAGACCCGGAGGAGCAGGTCAGCACAGAGGGTGCAGCCAGAGTTGCAGTCCGAGCCCAGAGGAGATCTTCCGTTAGGCCACAACCTGGGATCCGCAGTGTGCCCGGGACCCAAGTCGCATTTAGTGTGAAAACGAAATCAAGACCAGTTCTGGTCTGGTCACAGAAGGAGACCCGTGGGGTTAATCTAGAGACAGCTCCGCAGCTTTGGTCAGTTCAGGAGGGGGCAGGCGGCAAGGTCCCAGCCAGAGCCGATGTTACTGCGACTCCTTGGCGGATGGCGAGGTTTGCCGAGGGCCTGGCTGGGGGTGCGCCCCGATTTTTCCACCCCCCCAAATTCCAACCTCAGGCGGGGGACCACCGATAACTGATACCACCATTAGCGCTCCGGTGAGGTGAAGGGGGTGAGGTGAAGAGGGTCGCTCAAGAGAGCACCTCTTGCTCCCTCTACGCAGATGTCTTAAAGGTGCTTTCGAAACAGGAGAGTTTGAGGCAGCGGAGGCTCGTTTACTTTCTGCTTTTCCTTTTCCTGCAGATGTCCATCCCAAAGGCCAAAAGATAGAAAAGGTCTTTGGGAGAATAGCTATCGAGTAGCCCCGGGATTTGCCAAACCGCAAATTAAACTAGGCTGCGCCAGGTCGGGAGCCCCGGCTGGGAAGGCGGTCAGCAGCCGATGTGCAAGCACCTGAAGCGGAGAGGGGTCCCCGGCTCACTGCCGGCGCTGCGCACCCCTTGGCCCCCGCCTTCAGGAAGCTTCAGCCCTTGGTTGATTTCTTAATTGCCTGTCGCCTAAGCCGTGGCGAGAATCCCTAGGATTAAAAATGTCTCGGGTCCTGCTCTCCAAATCAGCGACATTAAATGGGTCCCCGAGTCCCGGGCACTAGCGAGTAGGGTGGCGGAACAGATTTAAGTTTGACTAGCTTGGGGCACCAAGCTGAGGCCCAGCTGTGTGTGGGGGCCAGAGCCAGGACTAGCCTAACTCCACCTCTCTGCGAACTGCAGCGCCCCGGGGACCAGTAGGCGGCGCCCTTCCTAAATGCATCCCCGTCCGGCTCCCTCTTGGGAGTACAATCACATTCCTTTCACTTTGGGCGTTTTGCAAAACGCTATTTCGTGCCTCTGCCCGGTTTGGCAGCCAGTTGTGGGGGACAGTGGGCCCCCAGGCTCGGACCGTACCGAAATCTCACGCACGAACCCTTCCTCCCTGCCCTAACCTACAGACTGCAAGAGCTGCTCACTCCACGAGGAATAAGAGGTCCCGAGGGATTTGCAAATCAGGAGGCCTCTATGAGGCCCCAGGAACCTTTCAGGCCCTAGCACCCCGAGTCGAGGAGCTGGAGGAAAAAGACCTTCTTTCGCAGCCTCTGCTCAACACCCGCGTAAGAGCCATTCGCTCCTTAGCGTCATATCTAGGAACTGATTTCGGCCGGGCACAGAGGGGAAGGGAAGGGACCAAGCCTGTTCTAGGTTTGGCGCTGCCTCGAGGGACTGACTGCATAGACACTACTCAGTTATTCTATTGGCCTATATTGTCCGGGCTTCGGTGCCTCCTGGTCCCTCAGTGCCAAGTTGGGTGTTCCTTGGGTGCTGGAACCAGAGCAGCCACGCGCAGGGGGCAAATGTCCGAAAAGCCGAGGCACCGAGTGTCTTGGGCGCTGCCTTCTGCAACTGGCGCGCCCTCGTCCAAGTCTGCGAACAATCCCCGAATTTTTCTAGCAGCGCCTCCAAGAGCATCACCTCCTCGAGACGACCCTAGACATGGCCAAGCTGAGGCTCCAGGAGGGACTTGGGATCAGAGACAAGAAACTACTTCTGAGATTAAACGGGAGGCATTTCTTAAATGCCCGGAACCCCGATCTGCCAGGCAAGCCGCCCCCAAATTGGAGAGGCTCTGGACACCAGAAAAATCACTGGCCATCGAATCTGACTCTGCAAAGGAGAAAACCCAAATTTTAACTGAGGGCTTGTAGTCAAGACGAAGCACGCAAGGAAAACCGTAGACCCTTGCAGAGGTCAAGGGCAGGAGGGATGCGGGTCGGGGGGCAGAAACTCAGCCATCAGCCTTCCGGCCTCTGGCGGTTTCTCTCCCCAGCCGGGAGGCTCCTCGCGCCGCCGCTCGTAGGGGAGAAACGCCGCGGGCTCTCTGGTGCGCGGTTCCAGTTCCCAGGCAGCCCCGCGGGCATTCGGTTCCCAGCCCTGAGTCTCAGCACTCGGACTTGGGAGGCGGGCGCCGCGCTATTTGCATATTGCCGGGAACGTAAGGAGGCCTGCAATTTTCTTTATAAAATCGTTGGGCAGGGTTTAGGGGCAGAGCTCCCAAAACCCCGCAGAGTAGATGCGGTCCTTAAACTCTCTCTTAAAAGAAGGGGACTGGCCTATTCTTCTGACTTTTTCAGAAGAGAAGGTGACTCCCGGGCTTGCATATTCAACAGGGGGGAAAAGCTGATTGTGAACCAGGCTGTCAGGGGGTGGCTGAAGGGGGTTGGGGCGTGGGGGGTAGGGCGAGTCATCTCTGGAATTCAATTGTTTAAAAAAATCATTTATAATTAAAGGGACAAAATAAAATACGATCGTCTCATGCATATTTAATCATTCACACTTCCAGCTTTGAAACCATTTCCCTGCGTGAATTTTCTCACTAATTTAAACTCTGAAGTCAGCTGCTGTTCACAAAAACATCTGGACAATGCAGCTCTCAAACTTGTTTAAATTCGAATAAGCTAATGGAGTTCTGTTGCTGCCGTTTAAGAAAAGAGAGAGCAAAAGTAAAAACTCCCATGAAAGTTTGGGAGTGTATTTTAAAACCAAGTAGAAATGCAAATATGTGCATTTTGATTTACCCTAATTAAAATGGTGTCATGTGCAAACACATCCTCTCTACACTCAGGCAGGGGTTTACTATCGCAAATTAATTACCCTCGCTAGAATATGGTTTGCTGCAAACCCTCCCTCACCCCGACCACCGAAAATTTCCCACGAAGTTAAAATCGGTTGACGGTTCGGTTCCACGTCTCCGCAGCAAAATGGAGACACCGGCCCCGAGCCTCCCGCGCAGGGCGGTGTCTCCACCTCACTTGGGGTTGAGACGCACCCAGATTTTTTTTTTTTTTTTCATTTTGAGATGAAAACGTGTGGGATTAAGACGAAAAAAATAAAACCTCAAAAATACTTTTGTAGCTACTCGGACTCTTGAATCTGAGACGCGAGAAGTGCTAAAGCGACGACAAGCCTGATTGAGTCCACCACGGCCTCATTATCTAGACAAATGGCCTGGAACTTTTGAAGTCCACTTGTCCAAAAAGGGGCTCCTGGGGAGGAGAGGGCTCTCGGGGTCCGTTCCGGGTTCCCCTATTAACTCACGCGCTCGTGGCGTTCCCTCCCCCACTTCCGCCCACTTTTCAATCTCCGACTCTGCCAAGTGCAGGCTTGAAATTCAGGACAAGTGTGACACCTACCTGTGAAAGGGGAGAACCGTCCCCTCTCAGGTCCCGCGGCCCCAGCCCCGCCGCAGCGCGGGAGTCTATCAGCCAGCCTACCACCCACACATTCGCGGGTGGCAAATTTACTAACTTAAATCCAACGAAGAGATCAATGCCTAATTTTGAAGTGGGCAAAGAAGGCAATGCCTTGGGAAAGCCTTCTCCTTGGCATCCCCTCACGCTTCTAGCCCACATTAGCCCACAGCACCTTTGAAATAGTAATAAGAGCTAAATCCGGCATAAAATCGAACTCATTAGTAAAGTTCACCAGCTGATTGCTTTGCATAAAACACGACACTGATTGGAAGTAATTAGGTTAAGCGATGGCACTGGGGTGGTGAGTGTCTCTAGCTGGTTTTGCCATCTTTTCTCCCTTCTGGGCACACATTTGAGTCTCTCTCCTTCCTCCAGGGTCCAGTCTGCCCCCAGCAGCCCGCAGCAGTGATCCAAATCTGCATTCAGGGCAGGGCCAGGTTCCCCGAGGCTCGCAACCTAATTATGGTTTCCCCCTGGCACCCTGAGTTTCGGTGGAACCTTTCATTCCCCACTTCGGAAAAAAAAAAGTTTGCACCTTTTGTCCAAGACGAAGGACAGTTTATTGGAGGCTTCTAAAAAGTAATGAGTGGCTCTTATTATGTTAAAATCTCTTTTAATTAAATATTTTGCATTTTACAAAGGCGGCTGCAGTTTCTTTTATTTTTTAAATCTAAGAGTATAACTTGTTTCCTTTCTGTAATAATACTTTAGCTCATACCCAGAAAAATCAATAGGTGTAAAAAATTAAATTAAACTTGTATTTTTAAACTATGAAACACTTTGGGGGGGGGGACACAAATGTATATATTTATATTACAAAAGAACATTAAATGCCTGTACAGGTGTCTTATTTTCATAATTTACTTCAAAGATATTGAATTATCAATTTAAATACAAAAATGCTACATTAAATATACAGAATAAGTTTCATACAAATCCTCTTTTAAATTTTTCTTTTCGGTTGGTTAAGACATTTTTATGTGTGGAGATGTTTACATTTTTATGTCATTCATCTCCATGATCTATAAACTTTTTAATAGGAGTAGCTTTTTTTCCTCTCTCTCTCTCTCTCTCTCTCTCTCTCTCTCTCTCTCTCTCTCTCTCTCTCTCTCTGTTGCTGGAAAAATAACTGCCAAGGCCGTGTTTTTTAATAAATTAGGAAAGTCCAGGACCGACGCAGCCCGCGTTAAATGTCGGACATACCTTTCTTCAATTCATAGGGAGAGTCTTTGCACAGGTCTAGCTGGGACTGGCTCCGCAACATTTTCGGGTCTTTAGCCAAAGCGTCCGCTCGGTTCAACACGGTCTGGTTTAATCCATTGAAATGAGAGCCCGGACCGGTTGCGGGGCCAGGCCCCGGCCCCGGGTGGCCGTGAAGGTGTCCGAAGGAGCCATAGTTCGTGTAGCCGGGATAGAAGGGCGCCGTGTAGTAGAGAGGTCGGGACAGCACAGTCCCTCCTGGAAAGGGGCATTGCGCCGAGGGCGAGCGCGATGGCGCCGGGGCCGGCGACGCGCGGCTGCCTCCTAGGGCTTGCCCAGCTACAGGCCCCTGGCATGGTGGGCATGGAGAGCCCTCACTCCCGCCGCCCCCGTCCTTGACCTTGTCCGCGGATGTGGCGATCTCTGCCAGAGACCAGAGTTTGGGCTTGACGAGCACCGCCTGTGGCGGTGGCGGTGGCGGCGAGTGAATGACCGAGGGCCCGCCGGCACCGGCACCGGCACCCGGGGGCAGCTCTCCCGCGGCTGGGTGCGGGCCCGGAGCCGGCGCGCTGGCGGAGTAGTGAGAGGTCGGGTCGTCGGCCAGCCGAGCCGCTGCTGGCCCGGCCGGGGAGGGCCCGCCGGCGCGGGGGGGCCCGGGCAGCGCTTCGAGGCGGCCCTCCGATGGCGGCTCCTTAAAATCCGAGTCGCTGAGGCTGCCCTCGGTCTCCTTGCTCGCGGGGGTGGGCGGCCCCTGCAGCCGTTCGCAGCCCGAAGCTGCCTTCTGCTCTGCTCCTCCTGCGGGCGAAACCCAGGCGGTCAAAGAGACCAGGAGGCCTCCTGGAGGGGCCCAGGCTAAGACCCCTGCCCCCCAACCTCCGGTCCCGGGGCGCATCCCTCCTCCCGTCAGGCCCCAATTTTCCTTAGTCCTAGAGCTCGACACACCCTTTCCCGCGTCCACCAACCTGCTTCGGGACCCTCGGGGTCGCCCTTATCTTCCGGCTTCTGCGGCTCATCTTCGTCGTTCTTTTCCAGATCGATGTTCTCCTCCTCCTCCTCGTCCTCGCTGCGGTTCCGCGGCGTCCAGGTCATCTTGTTCTCCTTCTTGAGCCGCCGGCGCGCGTTGGCGAACCAGGTGGACACCTGGGTGAGGGTCATCTTGGTGATGATGGCCAGCATGATCTTCTCGCCCTTGGTGGGGTAGGGGTTCTTGCGGTGCTCGTTGAGCCAGGCCTTGAGAGTCGCGGTGGCGTCTCGGGTGGCGTTTTTCCTGTACGCGGGGTCCCCGTACGGGTAAGAGCCCAGGGGCGCCGCGTAGGGATGGTACCCCAAGGAGCCTGCCATTCCCGGCGTATGGTCGTAGGGAGAGCCCTGCAGGGAACAGGCAGAGAGAAGATGAGAGTGGGTCGTGGTATCCACAGCCCTGTAGGCGATCGAATCACACTTTCTCCGCGCTCAGGGTCTGCTAGCAACGAAGCCCGAACTCCATCTTCCCCTGGGGTTGACTGGCGGGCTCAGACTCAAGGGCAACCCCTCCCCCTTCTCAGAAGGCAGCGGGGGCGCTAACTCCAGAGTCTGAGGCTTCTCGGGTCCTGGAAGCCGTCCGGGCCTCAGCACCACCCTGGGAGTCCCTCGTTTGCTTGGGCACGTCCGACCTCGGTGAGCCGCTCTGGCCATCGCGGCCAGGCCCTCCACCCAGCGAGGCCTGGGCGACCGCTGCGACTCTGCGCTCTGAGTCCGCGCCGCTGCACGTTAGGCGCAAGGGGGTTGATCCAGGAAAGTCAAGGCATCCCCCCTGCCCCCTGCCAGAGAAATGCTAAGCCTTGTCCCCGCATTCCTACCGCTCTAAAAATGTTTCCCCAAACAGAAGCCGTGACTCTTTCCCAGAAAGTGCACCGGCCGAAAAAAATCCCGGATGCACCGCAGCTCGGTCGACTTTTCGGAAATTTAATACCTCCAAATCGGATTGAGAAGACAGGATTACAGATTTGTAACATTTTGGAGGACTAATTAAAGGCGAGGCCAAACACATTTACATAGACTTAGCACGTTTCTGCTCAGATTTCAGTTCTATTTCTTTTGAATCACTTTTCCAAAACATCAAAACAAAACAAAATAAAATTCGCAGGGCGGCCTGGAGCTCACGTTTGATCCAAATGCTGCGCATAATTGCAGCGACCTCTTCCCCCACCAAAACCCTTTCCTCCTGTTTGTCGAACATGGCTATCTCACCGAACAACTCTTGAGATCGAGGCCCGGGCCAAGCCCAGCTACACAAATGCCCAAGTTTGCAACACCCGCGAAGCTTGGTGTGGGCAGTCGGCAGTGGCACTGAGGCCCTTGTCCCCGCAGACCCCGCCCGCCCCGCGCTGCCCGAGTTGCACTAGCCCGTCCAGGCTCCCGGTCACTTACCACGTACGAAGAAAAGGCGGCGGCGGCTGCAGCCGCGGGGTCGGCACCGTACTGAAGGTGCGAGTTGTAGCCCGGCGAGGGCGCCGTGAAGGCGGTGGAGCCGGCGTAGGGCGAGAAGGCAGAGCCCGACGACGAGCGGCCGAGCTCATCCGTGCGGGGCCCCGAAATGACGCTGGTGCTGTACGCTGGGCACGAGTAAAGCGCCAGCGAGGCGGACGGCTGGTACAAGTAGCCCTGCGGGTAGGACATGGCCACACACGGGCATGGGGCGCGCCGCTCGGCGGCCGCCAACGAGCCGGGCGGCGCCCTGCTAGGGCGAGCGGACCGGCACCTGGCGTCCGGCTGCCCCGGGCCGCTGCTCCTCCGGCCCTTGCTCCCGGGCTCCGACCCGCGGCGCCTTCTCGCAGGCTTCCCGCGCGCCTCTGGCTGCGACCGCCAAGCTTTCTCCTCTGCGCGCCTCGCTGCGTTTCCCCACCTCCCTTGCTGCTTTCTCTTTTTCCCCCCTGGCTGTTTGCACTGGGGGGCTCTGCTTTGGGCTTCGCAAAGGTCCTGCCAAGATGCTAAGTTGGAAATTGAGGATTCTGACGCCTTGTGCGCGACTGAAGCTCCTCCTTCCCGGGGTGTAGTCGGTGGGAGGACTGGCAGGAGCCTTTGGTCGGCCGTAGCCAACCGGGCCGCCAGGCGCGCCTCGCCCTCTCCTTCTTCCTCCCCGACTCCTTCTCCCGCTCGCTAGCGCTCCCCTCGCCCCTCCCTCGCGCCCGCCTCTCTTCCGAGGCCCTCCTCCCCCCTCCTCTTTTCTGCCCCCTCCCGTCCCGAGTAGCGCGCTCTCTCTCCCTCTCCCTCTCTCTCCCCCTCTCTCGCTCTCTTCCCCCTCCACTCCCCCCCTCTCTGACTCCTGAGCGCCGGCCCCAGGATGACAATCACATCCCAGGCGCACCGATCGCTTCCAACTTTCCTCCTCTGCTAAGTCGGGGTGGAGAGGCGGTTTCAATGCGCGGCGGGCTCTGGTGGCCGGTCCGGCCGTTCTCTAGCACAAAGGGAAGGAGGCCGAGGACTGCGCGCCAGCGAATGCTCTGCTTTCTTCTGGCCACTGTAAATCGCGGAGTTAGCGGATTTCTTGTTCGCCCGAAGGCTGTACTCCCAGGCGTATCGCCGCCCACCAATCCCTGGCTTTTGCCTTCAAACCCGGGAGCGGAGAACGAGTTGAAGAACCGGAGAGAAGGACTCTGGGAGATCCGGACGGATGCTCGTGTCCAGGGATGATTGCCCTCTTCACCAACAGCAGCAGGTGGGCGAGGGACACGCTTTGAACATCTGCACGTCTTGGTCCTGGCCTTCCTTCCACCAACTCCACTGCAGACGGCGAGGGAGGACACTGGGGTTCCGGACTAGCGGGTAGCTTTTCTTTGGAGAGGTAGGCAAGAGCTGTCGGTCGGAAAAGCAGCTACGCCGGATTAGTCTCCAGAGCCCCTTAAGCACCCACCACCACCACCACCACCCCCGCCTTGCCTCGATGCTTCTTTCTTGGTGGCTTTCCATCAGCAGCTCGCCTCTCGCCCCGCCAGTGATGGTGATGTCGGGAGAGCGCGGGTCCCCTCCCCGTTCGCACGCACTCTCACATCCTCCCACGCTCCACTGCGAACACTCCGCAGTGCCCAGCCCAATCCAAACCCTGTTTTTTCAGGGAGGCGCTGGCAAGGCAAACACACACAACTGAGCCACAGGTACAGCCCTTGCCCACGACGAACACGCAGTGAGAATGCAAAACAGATTCTCCACCCGTCTCGCCACCTCGTGCCACACAAGTCACAGACACTCAGATTCTGGGACAGACAGCGGCGCTGGTGAACCAAGCAGGGCTGGTACAGTATGGGGCTCCCGCTAGAGCTCAGCGAATTGTGGTCTTGGTGGCCTTTTGTAATGGGGCCAACACGCAAGTCGAAGCACAACTATACACAAAGTTAGACGCACTTTATTTTCTAAGCTCCAGCCTTGATTCACTAACCCACTCCCCCCAACACACCCTCCCCGCCGCACAAATTCACGCACGCGCGCTGACTCCTCCCCCTCCGTCAGCGCCCCCAGGCTCCGCCCCTCAAGCGAACCTTTTCCTTGAGCCTCTCAGTTCGCCCCGCCCACTAGCTCGCTCTCTTCTTGCTTTCGCCTCTAATTGGACGCTGGTATCAATTGGCTCCGCCCCCCGGCGTCGGGCACCCGCTTATCTCCACGATTCCCGGAGCTGAGGGGGCGGGGCGGGGCGGGGCTTCGGCGCGCTATTGTCATGGAGACGGGAAGCCGGTGGCAGCCGTGGCCGGCTAAGCCTGGCCGAGGTGGTTTTGAGCCGGCCGCGACTGACGCGAGGCGGAGCGCGTGGACTGCCCGAGCTTGAGGAAGCGCGGAACCGGCCTGTGGAGACACCTCAGTCAGCCACGGGGCAATGTCCTCTGGGCTCTGTCTAGGCCCGGCTCGCCGCGGAGAGCGCCCCGTGCGTCCACGCCCTGCTCCCTTCGCTCCCGCCTCTACTGGCCCCTCCAGTCCTCAGCGCCCGCCCCCAGCTCCGCCTGCCGCCGCCGCCGCCGCTGCAGCCCCTCGCGCTAACGGTCGTCAGCGGCCCGCGCGCGCCGCCCGCCGGGGACTCGCACCAGCCACGAGGGAGCGTTCGCGGCCTGCGCGGCCGTACCGCGGCGGAGAGGTGAGCGCCGGCCCGCATCCCTCCGCAGGGGCGCCTTGTCGTGGCCGATTTCCCTGTCCTGAACCGCGTCCGCGTCCCCGGCCCCTCGTGGACAGTGTGTACGGCGTGGGCGCAGCGCTGTCCGGCGCGGGGCCGGCTGTCGGGTGGTGGGGGTCACGGTCCCCGGGTGGGCGCGCGTGGGCGTGTCCCCGCCGTCCGCGCGCAGCCGCTTCTCCCGCTGGGCGCTCTCGATCGGGATGCTGACTCTGCAATGGAGCCATGGAGGTTTGTGCCACCGAGAATCTGAGTGTGTCACACAGACATCCTCATTACATCATCCTGCCACTCTGCCCCCCCACCCCAGCACCCCACTCCCCCTTTTCTTTTACTGTCTTCTTTTTGGTGTCAAGGACTGGAGAGAATCCTGAAAGATATTGAAGCATTTCCAGTTTATGGTTCTGTTGGCGTGGTTGTCACCTCCGCTCTACGTCAAATTTAAGACTCATTTCTTAAGGATGTCTCTATTTTCTGCTTTATTTGCACATTGATGGTTCTACCGCTCGGCTGGCCGGGGCCGCCCGGCGTCTGAGATAGACTCGTGTTAAAGATGGGAAAAGGGAATTGTGGATCCTCGGCGGGCAGACCGGATTCAGATAGCATCTGGCGGAATTTCTCCGTTTTCGTGTGAAAGCTTTCGCTTTCTGTGTGTGTACGTGCTGGTAAACATGAGGTTTTTGCTTTTTCTCTTGGTAGTGGTGAAGATACGTCCCCTTTCCCGTCCTTTCCCCACTTTACTGGCCAGCTTCTCCTGTTTGGGCATTTGCTTACTTGTTAGCAGTGGTTTCACTGATCCCTTGTCGCTGAAGCCTTCTCTCCCAGCAGAAGTGGGAGCTATCTCCCTTATTCCAGATTACCCAAACAAGTCTTTATTTATTTATTTATTTATTTATTTTGGGGGGGAGCATTTTTTCTTATCTTTCCAAACATTTTAACTTACACTAACGGTAGGTATGCCCTGAATGTTTTTAAGGTAGGAGTTGAAACTTGTCTAACTTTAAAACTTCCTATGGGTTTATTGGCTTGCCATGTTTGCAGGGATCCAGTTATGCCTAACTCTTAAAAAATCTGAAGCTTTCAAACAAGATTCGCGATGGTATTACTCACACATGGTGGTAGAGCTTGCTCTTCCAGTTCTGACTGTACAGTTGTCATTGTCTCAATCAAGTGCAAACGAGGTTATTCCTGTTTATTTAGTGTAATAACTGTTTACAGTTAAAACTTTAAAGACTCATAAAAGTAGGTCTGCTGTATTTTAAAGATCTCATCATTCTTGGGGGAGAGACACAGCACCGGCACTAGGAAAGGCAGCAGATTGCTTCTGTCATATCACTTGGCTGTTTGGGAGTGTGCTTAAAGGATTATGATTGATAAGGCTGTCTTGCCAGGGAGTGTTGACACAGGTGTGCATCGTTATCTTAATTAAGATCCGGAGAAAATGTTGTCTATAAAATGGTGACATAAGAAGGGCGGCATATTTTTGTACAGTTTTGCTTTTGGAGAATTTAATTGCGCTTGAAAGCTGTCTTTGAGCTTCCAGATTTTGTGAGCACTCTGGCAGCAGAAGTTTTAGAGAGAAATGGTAGTTTAATGTTAAGTGTTCTGGCATGTACTGAAACTACTTGTGGCTCTTGGGCAGAGCTTTGTCGGCTTGCTTTGTGCTCTCTCTTTGTGGAGTGATGGTTACTAATTTAGAAAGAGAAGCATAAATAGAGCCGTGTATGATTAAGCAAGCAATTATTAGTGTTCAGAATAAGCCTGTGTGAGAAGGCATGCTTAGTGTGCAGGAGCAGGAATGTAATAAAAAGGTAAATATCTGAGAAATTTATGCCACTTTATTTTTTTGGAAAATAGTCCCCTAGAAATTTAAAGATTTAAAACAACTTTTTTTTTTCATATCATCAAGTACTTAGCTGTGTTGTTTACAGAATGCCTTGTTTTTATTTCTAGAAATAGACGAAAATGGTTTTATTTCTTTCCAAGCAGTTGTTCTCTAAATTTGATGCACTTAGGTTCTTATTAGTTGAAGGATCTGCATCATAACCTGGGTGACTGCTAGAATAGCATTACTGCCCTTCACTTCACATCTCTGAATGCAAAAACAAAAGCAAGACTGATGCTGTTGATTATATTACCCTTGGCTTACCCAGCACCTAATACCCTTTCACATAAGTATTGCATTAAGGTTCCCCCATCTCTTTATAGCTCATGCTTTCCTGGAAGCTGGCTGTCCATCAGTGTGTATGTAAGACGTGTGAGTGTTTTTCTTTAATATTAAAATTCATTGTAGAAGAGGAAATGAAAGTAGAGGAGGCCATAGGCCTATGATCGGAGAAGCCAGGTGCAGAGTCACAGCTCATTTCTGACTCCCAAGGATAATTAGCTGGCTAGAATTACATGGTAGACTAAAATCAAAGAAAGACTTATTTGGATTTGTTTGCTGAAACTAAAACAAAAGCATTAATTTTGAGGTAATTGCTTTACTTGTTCTCCAACTCCCCCATCAAAATTTTTTCCTGGTGGCTAAAATCAGCATCGTAAGCTATTATTCATGTATTATTTTCAATTTCAGTGTGCTGTATTTAAAGAAATGAAATAGAGCTATGAACTAATTTTCACGAATAACACCAAATAATTGTTAATATATTTTTACATTTTAGTAATCTTCGGAAAATATAAATGCTCTTCAGTAGATAACATGCATATAAATGAAATATTGTAATCCTGAGCCAATCAAACATGTTATTTAAAATAGATTATGAAAGCGGTATCATGTTTGTTTTAATAATGTTTTGACTCTGAGATAGCACAGCCTGTTTCGTGTGGTAATATCTCAATAGCTTTGTATATTTCCTGTCAATTTTTACATTTTGTTGGCTCCTATATTTTTAACATCTTTTTGGTATAATAGTTCTTTTATAGCAAATGTGCTTTCTTAATAACATAGCAGGTGAAACAACTCTTAAGAAGATGCAAAATCTTGAAATTAATTTTTCCTTGTTCAGTAATGACTGGTTTGCTTTCACAACACTACTCTGAAGTGTGATACCTATGAATTATTTCTGCAATAACTCTGCAGTATTTTTTATAGCTAGAGTGTACCTAAGCACCAATTTAGCTTGGAAAATTAGCTTAGATGCTTCAAAATTGAAAACCAGTATATGCTAATGTAGTTTGAATTTAAGTCTTTATTAGTAAGGATGCTCTTAACATTTGTTCAGGAGAAGGGAATATAATTTTCTCCTGCAGTTGTCATTTATGTAATCCATTTTTCTAGACTTTTCTCAGGCTAATGATATTCCAC
Source organism: Solenodon paradoxus (assembly GCA_004363575.1). NCBI lineage: Eukaryota > Metazoa > Chordata > Mammalia > Eulipotyphla > Solenodontidae > Solenodon > Solenodon paradoxus. The sequence continues at coordinate 182,936 of RJWH01001200.1, forward strand.
ACCTTGATACAGCCTTTATTTGTTTATTTGCCATAATATGGAGTGATACCTTAGAAAAAATTAGATTAGATATTCAAATCTAATATCCCCAATGTATTTAACCAGTCTCTGTTTCTTAAACAGAATCGTTTCCATTTTCTGTGCAGGTGATAAGTATGATGGCTTCCATAATACATTTGGATGTCTTCAGCTAAGTTCACTTCTGAAGTGTGAGGTTCCTTCAAATGTGGGCTGAAAATTGTCCTTGCACATCTGCAGGCTCATCTACAAGTGAGTGTTCTCACACAGTGTACTTGTATGTGGGTGTACTCAAAATAACATTACCCTTGATTTTACCAGTGTGTTTATATTGGTTGTAGGGACTAAGCACGAAAGGTAGAGAATGTCACTTGAGGCCTTTGATTATTAAAATTTTGCTAATGTGTTAAAGAAAGGTTCAATAAAAAAGGAAAAAAATTAATTTGATTCATAGTAACATACTCATTTCTTTATTTTTAATGATACCGTTAGTGAAATTTATAAATATAGTGATGTTCATAAAATCAATAGTAAGGTTATATTTGACAAACATAATTATTCTTTAAAGGAAATAATTGTTTACTTCAAATTAAATTATTTTTATTATTCTAATTACCCTAGTTCTTTTAAGAAGATAGTGGGAGTATCAGCTGCAGTCATGAATGCCAAACTCTTAATGACAAAGGATACACAGGTGTAAATAAACTTGTTCTTTTTCATCAAAATAGGGGCTGCTGAATACAGACAGATGAGAAAAGCAAGTAGAAAAAGTATTTTTATAGTTTTGTGGTATTTCCTGCTGGGTATCCTAAGGAACTAGGTATAGTTATGGAGAACATTTTGTTAACTAAAAGAAAAAGGTTATATAACCAAAAATAAAGCTGATTTTTATAGAAGGCAATTATAGTAAGATCAGCTTCCAATAGAACAAATACCCCTCTGAAGACTTTCAAAGGCATTAAAGTGATTTTAATGTAATATGAAGTAATATATAATTGTTTTTAAATAACATACTTTTTGGCCTGTGACTGATAGACTCTTGTGAAGATAGGATTTTATGTATGACCAGGAACTGAAGCAAGTTAGAAAATAAGCAACAGAACTCTAAAGAAAATGTTAAGTAGTAAGCAATCTGATTCCTTTGTTTGCCATTAAGCTTAATTTTTTTAAAACACTTTCAAAATTGTTGAATTTAAAGGACAGGAAGATTGAGTTTTTTCTTCTCCTAAAGATAAATAGCGGAAAAATCTGAACATGTGCAAGTTGGTTTAATTTTATATTTGTTGTCAGTCAAAATGTATATTATGATTATTTCATGTATATTAACGGTATTCAAATATATGAAAACTAATACTCCTTTTTACATAAAATAGGCTGTTTGTTGAGGGAGGAGGTTCCCCACTCTCGAAAATAGGAAGCAGGCATGTCCTTTCAGTAACGGCTTATGGTTGATTAATTGAGAAGGTTGTACGAAATATCCTCTAGTGGAAATAGCTGGAGTATGCTTTTTGAGACATGTATCATTCAGGAATAAAATCAATTGAAGTATTGGTAATTAAATTGTGATTCCATGAAGGAAGGAAATGGTAGGAAAGATGAAGCTAACTACTACTGTTTTTCTTTTTAAGCATCTACAGTTCATAATGGAGCTACTGTACTGGCTTCTGGAAGGAGGAGATTCTGAAGATAGGGAGGTAATATTATCTATTCTAAAAGACTGCTTTCTTCTTTAATCTCGAGCCCTTATTTTTATAAGATCTTTATATAGTAGACAGCAATATCTTTAAATGCGGGGTATGAAAACAATCTCATTTTCCTGTGCTGAGATTTTGAGCTGCTTCTCCTAGGGATATGGGTTGTGTTGGGAGAGCTGAGAAATCTCATGTAGGCAGACTCAGCACCCTTAAAATAGCTTCTTCCTGAGAATTAGATGTGTGGTGGTAGGCTCCATAGTTCTAGTAGATGGCATTTTAGTTTGTGGTCACCGTGGATGCATTTAGCGTATAGCTTAGCTCTCCTCATTTACCTCCCAGTTCTTTGTTGCCGTCTCTGGGGCAATGCGTTCTTAGGGCGATTTCGTGCCAGCTACAGCCAAACTCTGAATGGGAGACCTGATGGGTGACAACTGGTTCCAGAGCCCTGTCATGGAGTAAGCCTGGGCTGCACCAGTGCAGAGGGAGGCCAGGGGCTCGCAGACAGTGGTTCTTTTCCTACTTTCCAGATTTAGGTCCCTTTCCATTCCTTGTGTAATCCTAGGCCACGGGTAATACTTTCCTTTTCCTCTCACTAGATTGGCTTGCTGCTTACTTTGCAGCTGTTGCAGGGATTCATATGGAATGGAGGACTCTTTTATTCCAGATGATATCTTTATTAATTTACCCCCCTGCTTTGTCATTATCAAATATGTAGTGTTTAGTATTAAAGAACGAATGCAAGATTCTTGAACAAAAATTACGTTCAATTTGTATCAGTAAGAAAAGCTCAGTAAAAAAAAATACTATGTTGCCACGTTGAATATGCAAGTTAAATTAAAAACACAGTAAAACCCTTTCATAAAAGACCATTTACTTTGTCTGTGTCCAAGAATGTTTATACAGACTTATATTGTGTCATGGAATTTATATCCCTTCTAAGAAAAATGATATACTCTTCCAGTCATCAAAAATGTCTACTCTCTGAACTATATCTATGGAGGGATATTAATGGAACAATAAGAGACTTCATGCTTTCTAATTATATAATTAGGAAATTTGTAAGCAGTGTGGTCAGTAGTGTACACTGCCAAGAGTTAGTATACATTTAAAAATAAAACCTTCGGGAAAAAATGACTTGAATCTTTAAAGCAACTGTGGTTTTCGGTTAACACCACGGGAAGGGGAAATGTACCAATTTCAGACTCTTTTATTCATGCTTAGGTAGCGTTTGTAAGCACCCGAGGAAGCCATTACTAGCTTAGAAAAAGTGGTGATATCAAAGTGATTACTGGAAAGCAGTTTACATTTGCAAACCAAGTATTATGACCTTGACCAACTTTTATTTAAAAAATTTTATTTATTTATTTATTTTTCAACCTGCCCTCCACCAAATTGCCAAGTGTTCTTAAAACGTTTTATCGAAGGAACATTATTTCGTAATGTATAGCTTTAAAGTGAGCATAATTGTAAATCAGTCGGTATAACTGCATTATGTTTACCAAACATATCCTTTACACTTCATGTACTTGGGTTATTGCTTTAGCTTTTAAAATACCCGTCTGTGGTATCGTTTGTGTATGGGATACAAGGGTGTTTTTGAATTGACTAGGTCTTGGTGGTCTTCTTAAAATATGCTGCACTATTCCACAGTTGAAATGTGATATTTATTAATATTGATAGAAGGAAAATATAAAATTTAATATCTGGGCAATTGAGACCTTTAAACCTACTTGAAAAGTATAATCTTGACATTTATGGTTTTTGTCTTTGTTATGTAGCTGTAATTATAGCTATTCTATAATCCAAATGTCTTATTTATTCCAAATTTTATTCTCTACAATGAACTTTTTTTAAAAAAATAAAAGGTTTATGTTCTTTAGAATTTTGAGTTATAAGCTAATTTATTTATCATTAGCATACATAGAAAAGCAGCCTTGATTAATTCAGAACTGTAAAAGGGGGAAGGTAAAACTGTTTTCAGCTGAAATTTACTAATGTAGCAACCGTTTAAATTAAATGTTTGTTAACATAATAGTGATGGCATTTTCTCCTCCTCCTCCTTGTGGTTTTGTCCAACTAGATGTTACAGTGGCAGATGCACTGACTGTTAAGTGTTTAAATGATGACACCATTATGTGAAGTGATTTTGAAATGAGAGATTCCAGCCAAGAATTACATCTGCTCCCATCTCCTTCAAATCATACTCCCTGGCAGTACAGATTATGATTGATTTGTTTGTGACAGATTGCAGGAAACAGTCATTGATTTTTCAATATTTTACCTTAAAATTATTTACAGTTGTAACCATGGGGAGGTATTTCCATGGGCTGTCAGCCCCTGAAAGACTAGGATAATATTCCCTGCTCTCTGACAAGACAAATTACCTGTAATGAGCGCAGTAGCTGAAGGGTATACTTTTATTTTAAAATATGTCAATAACCCCAGTGACTAAACGAATATTGATTTAGCATAATGAAGCCTGAGTAATGTGAAAATGAGCTTTTCCAAGGAGCATGGTAACTCTTTCTTTTTCCGCTGGTGGTACGAAGCTTTTCATTCTTTGCCACTAGCCAGTGGAGATAAGGAGTTTAATATGCAAACCATGAAGATTGTTAGTGTTGTCTATGATAACCAGGATCCAAATATTTCGCCCAAGCTTTTATGGATTCTCTTTCAAATCTTATTTTGAGTTTTATTTGTAGTCACAGAATAGCTTCTGATTTGCTTGGTGTTATCTCTGACCAACTTGATATTTTTACAGTTCCAACATATTTTGCTGTAGAACTTTGAGTAATGAATATTAAAATAAACTATATGTATAATCATTTGTAAATGACATAATAATTATCTTAAGACATTTCAAATTGGTTACTGTAGCATTTAATGTGCCGTATTTTATGGTAGAATAATTCCCAGTCCCTGGACATTCGATTGCTTTCAGAAGGGATGAAGATTAATTTACTTAAGTCCTGATATTTTAGGCACCAGTAAATGTTTTCATTTTTGTCAGACTTTCCTCCCTTTTTTAAATAAATGTAATTTTCAACCTTTATGGATTAAGATCCAAATATACAAGGTCCTTCAAACAAGAATGACGGTAAAGAAGAATACAGCTTTATTTTATAGCTCATCAAGGAGCCAGAAGATTTGATGCCTAAAAAGTAAATCCAAATTTAACTTGTTAAAGAGAAAACAGGGCAAATAATGCCAGCAATATAGCAGAAAAGTAAATATTTGAGCAAGGTGTCAAGCAGATATTTCATGAGGAATTATGATTGTAAAAAATTTAGATGGCTTTGTGAGTGCTAGTTCACGTAGTGCATAGCATAGGAAATGTTGGCAATAAAATGAAAAATAGAAGCATATCTTTCAGTGGAAGAAAGATAGACTTTAGAACAAAAAATTATTCTCTTATTTTTTCCAAGGAATTTGCCTAAGGGTGTGACACAGATGGTCTCTGTCACTTGTCTTAGTTGTGTCCTCCAGGACACTGAATGCTTTATAAAATCCTGGGCCATGATTTCAAATTCTGTGAGCCTTCGTTTCTCCAGCGTCATCACCCTCCAATTCTTTCCCCTTTTCTATAAAAGGACCTGGAAAATTTAGCAATATGAGAGATGCACTATCATTATATGTAAAACTGGTAGCCTAATTTCTTCACCCATTAATTTGGTTTGCATTTTTTTTTTTTTTTAGTTGCTGTAGTATCCATAGAATTGATGCCTTCCAGGAAAAAATGGATATAGAGTTTTTTATAAAAGAAAGCACTTTTTCTTCAGACAAATATGTGCTATGAAAAACATCGATATTGTTGTGTTTTTTATTTTGGAGTAAAATAATAAACATAGTCGGCCGCTCTTGACCCCATTATTTAGTTTGAACCTTTGCGTTTATCTGAATCTATACATGTATAAATCTTTTTATAAAAATTACCGAAATAGGTAAAATAAAGCTTTTTCAAAGGAAATTATTCTCTTTTGTATGCTATGCCCTCTCTGTTTCTTTTCTCCCCTTGCAAAAATACCCTGTCCTTGTTCTCCTCCAGGAGAAAACTACATAAAGTATTTTTGAATTATGCAAGTCATGGTTAAAACATTTATTTTTTGAAAAGGAGAAAATGCCCCCCATTGAAAAATTTTTTCATGTGTTCATATCTATTAAAATAAATGATTTATTTGGTACGGTGCATACCAATCTACTTAGTTAATTTTTTTCCAGATTTCATTTTACTGTGTTTGGTCTGACCTTCTATTATAACTTAATATAGGAACAAATTAGCATATAATTCTATTTTCCATGTGACCTCAACCAGTTCCAGAATTGTATTGCCACTTGGGGTGGGGGCGGGGGAGGGGAGGAGGCGGGACGGGGACAGTTTGATAGTTCATGTTGACAGTAGCATTAAGTGTCGGCATATGTTCACTGCATCCTGGATAATGTGTTATTGAAAATGTTTTAAAGTAAGCAGTTAGGAGAAACATTCACCCCAATTACTAAGTTATCAAAATGCCTCCTAAAGGTAGCATTTTTAATTAGTATACATAATTGATTAGTGATTTGTCTTCTTCCGCGCATAAAGCAGCGTGGCAAAGGTAAGCGCTGTCAGTGAAGTAGAAAATATTAGGGATTGATAGTGACACTGACCATAATTAATTTTTTTTTCTTTTAGATTCAACCGTTGCTCTTTGAAATTTCCCGTGGTCTCTTTCAACCTAGATGCAAAGAATATGGAAAAATCAAGTGCCCGAGTAGTTTAAATATGTTTTGGATGTTCCTATTTATAGACAATAGTATTTTTCCAATTAAATTTCTCACTTGTCCCGAAGAAGGTTGTGCTCTTTTCGATTACCAATTTTATTGAAAATGCTTAGTATTGTAGAGTATAGAGTATCACCAAACCTGTTCTGTTTTAATCAAAGTACAGGAAAAATAAAATCAGCTTTGTATGTGGATTTCTTTTGGAAATGTCTTTAGTAGGTTGAATGAATAGTTATACCAGAAAAGGTGGCCCAATTTTTTCTTTCCTCTTCTGGCAATCTCATATCATTATAGTAGATTGAAAATCACTTTCTAGTGTGACTCTCTTATAATTATGGTAGAAAAAACTTAAAAAATAGCTATATGTGTATTTTCATTGTCTTTAATAGTCCCTGTGGAATAGAACATTTCGTCCTAAGTAAATCTACTAGGTCAACTCAGATTGAAGAGAAACTTCTCTTAACTGACAGAGTATTTGTTATGTATTTGAACACTGGTTTTCTGTAAAGAAGCTTGACCTGCACTCCTTTCACAAGTTCCTTGTATTTGAGTCAACTGAGAAATGACGGTTGCCTTGCCATTGGAAGATTCCTTGCTGTGGCCTTTGTGGCAGCAGTAGGAAAGTGGAAGGAAGCTTCTGTGGTGTGAACACTATGAAGGGCTTTGTTGGACCAGAGGCTGCCCTCGGGGAGGGAAATAGGGAGACTCACAGATCGTGGCACTTGTAGAAACTGCTGTGAGTTACTGTGGTGTGAGTGACCCAGTTTGTGAGTGACCCGTCCACTTCTATAGTTTTCATAAAGAATCGGAGTTCTGTGATGAATTCTTAAGCTCAGATCTGGATATGGCAAAGCAACTGGGTTGGGCTAGGCTATTTCCTTTTCTGTTTTTCAATTGAAACTTGTATTTTGAGATAATAATAGATTTCACATGAGCTGTACTAAATAAGGTGTCCTCTAATAGTAGCGTCTTTCAATAAATACTATAGTATCACAACCTGGAGATAGTATTGATACAGCCAAGCTACAAAACATTTCCATCATCGCAAGAATTCCTCGGATAGTCCTTTCATATCCATACTCACTTCCCTTCTGAACCCCGCTCCTTAGCCGTAGCAACCACTGGTTTGTTTTCCATTTCTATATTTGATCTTTTCAAGAATGTTATAGAAGCTGAATCATATAGTATTAACTTTGGGGGATTGATCTTTCCCGTTCAGCATACTTTTCTGGAGCCTCAACTGGCATATATTTTTCATCTTTGAGTTGTACTCCATGGTATGGTTGTCAGCGGTGTGTTTAATCATTTGTCAGTTGGGACTAGAGAGTTTGTTTTTTTTTTTTCCATTTTTGACTATTACAAATAAAACTGCTATAAACATTTGTTTATAGATTTTTGTGTCCACGTTAAGTTCATTTTCCTGGAATAAACACCCAGAAGTACAATTATGGGTCATCTAATTATCTAGAGTGTTAATTTTTAAAGCTAGAATTGATTTTGTTGGTGTAGCAGACAAGGAGGATATCTACATTATTGTGGCATTTTGCTTTAACTGGACTTGTTTACGATTTTGCAACCTGTAGACTATCTTAAAATTATGTGTAACCAGATAGCAAAATACGTTTTTCCACAACCTAGATTTTGTTCTAATTTTAGACAGTTTTCCCCAAAATTGCTATTGCTTTTTTTTGTTAAACAATACCTCTGAAAAGGAATGAGGGTAGCCATTATATATTACTATAGAAAAGATGTCGCAAAACTGAAAGAAATCCTAGGGAGATATTCAAGGATATATTGTGATAGTTTCTGAATGGATCGACTTCAGCTTTTGTCATAACATCAGCAATATTTATTTATAATTTATATATATATATCTGTTTTATATAATTGATTACCATTATAATTTGTGTTCAGTGATGTTGCATTTAATTCTCATTTAACTATATCCACTTAGTGCAGCAATAAAGAAGGAAATCAAAAACATGATGTCTTTTTTCCTAGTAGAAGGCCCCTAAAAATACAACTACTTTACATGATGCTTAATGGAAGAAATAGTTCTGTTCCAAGCCCAGGTGAAAATTATACTGTTACACTTCCTGAGACGTAGTGAGGTATATAAAAAACCACGTGTACTGTATTTGGTGAGGCCCACTGAGAGGATTTTGAAGCATAATTTTTTACTCTGATTTTCCATGATATGTATTGACTTTAGAACTTTTGCTGAGGATTTGTCTGGTTCTTTCTTTTTTAGAAACACTGGATTTAGTTCACTGGTTACAGTGATCCCTCTAATGAAAGTCAGTATCATAAATCTTTTAGTTTTTCTGAATGAAGCACTAGGCTAAGGGGGCCCCAATATTTCACTGCTTCTATATAAAGTTTATCTAGAGCCCTTTATGGTCATGACAAATAAAATAATTCTTGCTTTTAGTAATGACCTGGATAAAAGATGTTATGTACACATGCAATCTCTGAGCACTAGCAGTCGTTCATCTTTGAACAACTGTTGACACACCTCATGTTCTAGCACTTCTAAGCCTGGAAATCTAACAGTAAAGAACAGTGCAGCCCCTATTCTCCTAGTGTGGTTCTCTCAGCCCTTAGATTAGGGGCAGAAAAAAAAGTAAAAAGGAACTTTGATAGAGACCAAACTTGATTATGTATTGCTAGAAATTCAGAACTTTCACAAATTCAGGGAAGAGTCTGAAATTGCTGGAACAAGCCTCAGAAAATGGCAGACTTGATTGTTGAAGGAGCACATATGTGAAGCGGAGAAGGAAGACATCCGATGGGAAGAAGGGGATGAGCTGGAGTTTGGTTTGTTGGAAGTGGGATAGAATCTGGTCTGGCTAGAATTTCCAGGTTTGTCACTTCCCAGTTGCATTTAACAGCTTCCTATGTCTTAGGTACTCACCAGAAATGAGGCATGCCTTTTAAAAAGTAATACTGAATTTAAACGTGGGCTCGAGTGAAAAAACAAATGGTACTCTTCCTCCTAAAACTTAGACTTGGAAGTATCTTTCAGATTATAAGACTATCTCTATGTGTAAAAATTTTTTTCTACTTTTTATATTTCATAAGGAATATGGTATGTTATGCTTTTCTGTTGTCTTAATTCGTTATCAATATACTTTCTAAAATTTTAGCTTATTTAAAGAACTTAAGGTTTTGAATGAACTCCTAAATTAAAACTTCAGGATGGCATTTAGAAAAACATTACATAAAGAATATATTTGTAAGATTACATTTAGAGCTGATGACTTTATTAAGAAACTATTTGATCAGCTAACAAAATACAAGTATTTCTGTGCATTTTTGTAAGAGTTCAAGTTAATAAGAGAGCTAAGAGCTTTTTCTAAATATGCATCCAATATTCAGAAGCTAAAATAAGAAGCACTAATATGGTTGAAGCCTCTTCAGTTTGGGAACATGGAAAAAGGAAAAGACATGAGTTCATTAGCGTTTCCTTATGTATATATAAAATGCATATATATCTCATTTTATCAAAGTGGTTATAAAAGATATTAAATTAAATACTCGGGATTTTGTATGTAATAATATTGATTCCACTATCCCAAAGTATTACACTGCCAATAAGAGGCCAAAATTAAGTATGTTTTGTGAAAAAATTATATTAGGTCAGTGACTTAAAAGTTCTCAGTCTATATAATGACCAAGCATTATGGAATCATATAACTGTTCATATGGCAGTTAAAAAAGAAAAGAAAAAAAAAACAGTGCAATTTTAGATAGTTAAACAATTTTTTTACAAATCCTGCAAATCACAGGTTGGTTAAGACTAGACTTCCTGACTCTACAGTGATTACTGTATTTTCTGTATATTCTTTTTAAATACAAGATACTTTATACTTTTGTCTATATTTTTTTCTTCACAAAATGTTTTTAGAAAAATGTATTACTAAATTACCTTAACCCACTTGCTCTCCTTAAACTTTAAGTACGAATATACTAAAGTGTCATTTGCAAGATACTTTAGTAGACTATTATATTTTTTTCCCAGGAACCTTCTTATTTAAAATACCTTTTTAATTTAGTGCATAAATATAGCAGGCCACTTCTATTTTCAGGATTTTGTAGCTGAAGAAGACTTATTTTTCAGATGAAGAAACTGAGTCCTGGGAAAATGAAATGACTTGCGATCGTGAGATCTTTTGACTCCAAAGCCACCAACTTGAAGATGCATGTCCCTAGTAATGAAAATTCATTTTATAGATGTTTAGATCATAGCCCTATTCTTAGTAGTGTTTTATTCTATCATTTCAGCAATACCTGCTTGTCATCTGTCCATGTTTTGTGAACATTTTTGGTACCAAATGTGGGTGCAAGTAACACGGTTAACATACCTCAGGCCTGGAGGTAAATGGTGACGAGCATGCAGAGTTTGTCCTCATGGAGCTTTGAGCTTAGTGTCTTGTGGAGAGGGAGGTGTGAACAGACCATATCAGCACAGCATGGTGAAGGAGAAAGACCTGGTCCATGGGGACACAGAGGAGCAGTTTCTGACCAGACCCAACAGACTGGGTGAGGTCCTGGGAGGCTTCACAGAGAGAGGCATTGAGGTTGAGCTCTGAAGGAAGAGGGCTCCAGGCTGGGAGTGCAAAGACCAAAGACTCGGGAGAGCAGGTGTCTTTGAGAGTCTTCTAGAAATTAGGAAGAGGAGGGGCATGTGTGGGGTTGGAAAGAATGCTGAGATTAGACAGGGCTGGGGTGGTGAAGGGCTTTCTATGTACCCAACAGAGGAGCTGAGACTTAATCTTGCATTTCCCTCATCAGATCTGCATTTTTGGAAATAATATTTTGGCAATGGCATGGGGACTGTGGTGGAAGCCAGCAAGACAGGAGAGTGAGGTACCAGTAGGGAATTTTTGCAAGTTAATTGTCCAGGTAAGAGAACAGTTGTTTGAGTTTCCAGAGTGGCCAGGGGGTGAAGGAATGTCTGATGGCTTCCTGGGCAACACTAAGATGTTAGAAATCAGAAGACTTGGGTACTGGTTATACAGGCAGGCAATGGAAAAGCAGGTCAAAAGCAGGTACCCAGAGAGCTTATGGTTTGATCATGGTGGTAGTGTTTTGTGGTAGGGAATCCAGGAGAAGTCAGTCTAGAGGGGAGAAAGACCCACATATTCACTGTGGACCATTGGATTTTAGGTGCCAGTATAATACATCTAAGGGATTTGGTACTCAATCTGGTAGTAGGTAGGGAACCAACCTAATCTGTTCTTTCATAGAGGTGTAATTTTTTTTTCAAAATTTCTGTGTTTTTTTCTATATTTGGGGAGGGGGGTAAGTAATGCAGCTGAACAGCTCTGTGAAAAATAAGTCTTAGATAACCTGCTCAATATAATTGGACACTTTTGAAAAAGAGGTAGTTCAGAAGTGTATAAAAGAAGGAAAGTGAAAGAATGTTTCTGTTGTCTCCTAAACATTTCAGTGGAGTGTACTAACTTTCAACTGTGCATAGAAATTTAAAGATAGAAGCAAAGTATTTCCAAGAAAAAGCACTTGAGACTATTTTTATCTCTGGAAACAAGTTTAGATTAGAACATAGGTTTAAATGAGTACTGTATCATGTTATCTGGACAATTTATGACTCTCAGCTCCTATAATAATGAACAGTTAGACCTCCCGAGGACACGGCCATGTTCACAGGAAGAAGAAACAAAGGGTTCAGAGCCACCTTGATGTTCTGCCTGATAAGGTGGAATTGGTAGGATTGTTCCTCCAAGAAACTGGAGCCACCTGGACAGTAGCTCAGGGCTATTCTGGGGTAGGAAGTAAAGAGTTGTGATTTAATTGCTTAGTGGAGTAACGACAACTCCACCCTCACCCCATAGAATGGAGAGAGGAGGAAGTAGGAACTTGGAACTTCCTTGAAATTTTGACTTTGAAAACTTTGACATCCACTGAGAAGCTGAACTAATAAGACTATTGTAAGCTTAAATGAGGTCAGTTTTCAAACAAAGCACATTATTTCTATACCTTTTTGTATGGCCAACTGTCCCTCATTCTTTTCAGGGGGTTTGGTATCCCTTCTGTCTAGCTAATCGCTTGTTTTACTCTTTCCCATTTACTCCTGATTTCTTGTCTCACTTTTGTATCTTAAAATTCTCCCTGTTCACTTTTCCTCATTGTTCCCATTCTAAAATATCCTCTCCCTTTAAGCTCCACCCAGAATATTTCCTTCCTTAACTCCCAAGCTTGGAGAAAGATGTGTTTATAGAAACGTGCCCTTGTATTAGCTTTCTCTGCTCTCACTTGCCAGTCCCATGTGATACGGTTTTCTAGTTGTAGAAGGATCCAGATCTGACCTAATATATAATATGACATACATAACAACGTCCTTGGCTTCTGAGATAATGCTCTTTCTTGGTTCTCTGGCCCCTGGTTTTGTCGTTTTTGCTGGTCATCTCCCTTGGCCATCTCCCTTGGCCTTCTCCTCTCTGGCACATGCCCTTCACTTTGGTACTGCTTCCTCGCCTGAGCCCCAATCTCAGATTTTCAGCTGTCTACTAGGGCAGCTTCTGATTGCCCCTCCTGCGTCACCTCTGCCGAGCCTACTTCTTTCTGTACCCTCATGAGCATTTTGCCTTGGTTCCTGCATCCAACATGCTCCAGTCACCCAATCAGTTTGAATCAGGTCAGTTCTACCTTTGAAAAATTCTCAGTCCAATACCTAGTCTTTTCCACTAGCAGAGATACTTGAAGACATGGGGTTGACAAATCTAGGTTTCTGTCCCCAGAAAGGCCACTGTTCACAGTGCAACTGTAAAGTGTGGTCTGTGAGTTGTGACAGTACACAAGTTTTTTTTTTTCTTAAATAGACTTTATTTTTAGAGCAGTTTCACGTTCACTATAGAAATGAGTGGAAGGTACAGAGGTTTCCCTTGTATTCCCTACCTCACACATGCACAGCCTCCTCTATCACCAACACTCCTCACAGTGTACCTGAAAGGTTTTTTCTGAGCTCCGCGAGGAAAGAAAGTCAATTAGACAAAAAGTCGAATAGCCAGGGCTTTATTGGAGTTTGCGCACCCGGGCGAGGTTCTCCGGTCCGCAGAACGAGGGCCGGGGAAGTCGCGCCCCAACAAAGGGAAGCGCGATCTTTAAGCAAAAGAATTTAGCGGGCTTCATACGTGGCGACTGGGGATTGGTCCTGTGATTCCAGGTGTGGTTTCGTCAGCTTCCTTTTTCCCGGGTATGGCCGCCATTTTGTCCTTCTGGGCCAGCCTAGCAGTACCTTTGTTACAATTGATAAACCCACACTGACACATCATTATCACCCGAACTCCATAGTATAAATTAGAATTTATTATTGGTTGTGTATTTTCTGGTTGTGGACAGATGTATAATGATACGTGTCCACTGTTACAGTATCATAGAGAATAGTTTTACTGCCCTAAAAATCCTCTCCGGTGACCATTGGCAACCACTGATCTTTTTTCCATCTCAATGTTTTGCCTTTTCCAGATGTCGTATAATTGGACTCATAGTGGGTCACCTTTTCAGTTTGACTGCTTTCACTTACTAGTTGGGATTTGGGTTTTGTCTATGTCTTTTTATGATTTGATAGCTCTTTTCTGTTTAGGGCTGAATAATATGCCATTGTCTGGATGTACCACGGTTTACTCATTTACCTAAAAATGGTATTGTGGTTATTTCCCAGTTATAATGATTTTGAATAAAGCATGTTTCTGTGTGGACAGCAATTTTCCATTCCTTTGGGTAAACACCAAGGAGCATGGCTGCTAGATTATATAGTAAGAATATTTAGTTTTCTAGAAAGCTGCCAAACTGTCTTGAAAAAGTGGCTGTGCCATTTTGCATTCTTACCAGCAATGAAAGAGAGTTCCTGTTACTCAACCTTCTCACTAGCCTTTGATGGGATCAGTGTGCAGACTTGGCCATTCTAATAGGTATGTCTTGGTATCTCATTGTTCTTTTCATTTGCAAACCCCCCTTGACTAGTGGCTGAGCACTTTTTCAAATGCTTATTTACCATCTGTGAACTTTCTTTGGGGAGATATATGCTAAGGTCTTTGGCTTTTTTTTTAATTGGGATGCACATTTTCTTGTTGAGTTTTAAGAATTCTTTGTATATTTTGCATAACACTGCTTTATCAGATGTGTTTTATGCAAATTTTTTTTTTTCCTAGTCTGTGGCTTGTCTGTAAGAAAAATGTATTAAGAACAAAGCAACAACCCCTACCCCCCAAAAAAAAACTCAAGAAAGGAAAGGGAAAGCATCATAAAATAATAACTTCCTTCTACCACATGATTCCACCTTCAGTCCCCTTCTCTTCTTGTAATCTCAGTTCTGCTGTCAAGGTTCAGAAGTTTATTCTAATTTTATCTAGTTTATTTGAACTGTTTATTCACATTACAAATATTGGGGAAATCATCCAATATTTGTCTTTGTCTTTCTGATTTATCTCAGCGAAGTATCCTCATATTCCCTCCGTGTTGTCACAGATGGAAAATTTCACCTTTCTTGTGACTGAGTAGTATTCCATTGTGTGTACATACCAGATTGGCCTGATGCATTCATCAGTCATGGGCACTTAGAGGGAGTCAGTATCTTGATTATTGTAAATAGTGCTGCAATAAGCATAGTAGCGCATGTATCTTTTTGAGTTAGTATTTTCATGTTCTTCAAACAGACACCTAGAAATAAGATTGCTGGATCATGTGGAAGTTCTGTTTTTATATTTTAGAAGAATCTCCATCCTGTTTTCCAAAGTGGCTGCAGACTTGCACTTTCACCAAACAGCATGAGAGGTTACTTTTGTAACGCCGTCTCACCAGCACTTTCTGCTGCTTGTCTTTTTCATGTAGGTCGTTGTCACCCATGTCAGGTGAGATCTCATGATTTTGATTTGCATTTCTTTAATAAGTGAAGAACATTTTTTTCAGGTGCCTATTGACCATCCATATATCCTCTTTAGAAAGGTGTCTGGTCAGATCATCGGCTGGACTTATTTTTAATTCTCCTTACAGTGTTACAGTGTCCTTTACAGAGTAGAAATTTTTAATTTTAATTGAATCCAATCTGTCAGTTCTTTCTCATGGATTCTTCCTTTGGTGGTATGGTATGGTCATTATCAGACCCAAGGTCACTCAAACTTTTTCCCGTGTTATCTTTTAGAGTTTTGTGTTTTACTTTGAGGTCTGTGACCCATTTGAATTAATTTTTGTGATGGACATATTTTTGCATGTGGTGGCAACTTGTTCCAGTACTATTTGTTGAAAACACTCTCTTTGTTCCACTTACTCGTTTGTCAAAGATTGGTTAGTTGACTTTATTTTTATTTCTGGGCTCTCTCTCTGTATTCTATTGATCCATTTTTCTAATGTTTTTGCCAATATCATGCATTCTTGATTACTGTAGCAACAGATTAAGTTTTGAAGTCAGTATCAGTTCTCCAACTTTGCTCTTCTTCAATGTTGTATTGGTTATTTTAAATATTTTTCCTCTCTTATAAGCGTCAGTTTGTCTATATCCACAAAATAACTTTCAGGGGTTTTGGTTATTACTGCGTGGGATTTGTAGATCAGACTGAGAAGGACTGGCATCTTGACATCTTGATAATACTGAGTCATCCTATTCATGAATATGGGCTGTCTTTCCATTTCACTTTTCTTTCATTGCTTTCATCAGAATGTTGAAGTTTTCTCACATAGATCTTACACATATTTTATTAGAATTATACTTAAGATTCCATTTTGGGAGGATTAATGTAAATTATATTTTGCTTCTAATTTCAAATTCCACTTATTTGTTGCTGATATATAAGAAAGTGATTAATATTTATATGTTAAACTTGTATCCTGCTTTCTTTATGTAATTGCTTATTGGTTTCAGAAGTTTTTGTTGTTTCTTTCAGATTTTCTATTAGACAATCATGTGACCTATGAACAAAGTTTTATTTCTTCCTGCTTAGTCTGTGTACAAGTGTTTCCTTTTCCTGTCTTATTGAATTAGTTAGCACTTATAGTGTGCTATTGAAAGGAATGGTGAGAGGGGACATCCTTACCTTCTTCCTAATTTCAATGGGAAAGCTACTTTCCCACAATTAAATATGATGTTAGCTATAGTTTTGTTTTTTATCGAGTTGAGGAAGTTCCACTATATTCTTTTTTTGAGAATATTTTATCATGAATTAGTGTTGATTTTGTCAATTTTTCTGCATTTATTGATATGATTATGTAATTTTTCTCTTAACTTCTTGATGTGTGATGGTTACATTAAATTAATTTTCAAATATTGAAACAGCCTTGCATACCCAGGCAGGAATCCCATTTATACGAAAGGTGTATAATTTTACACCTGTGGCATACACATACTTGTTTTTTTATCTGTTTGCTGGATTTGATTTGCTAATATTTTGTTGAGATTTTTGCTTCTTTGTTAATAAAGGATATTGGTCTAATTTTCTTTTCTTGCAATGTTTTTATCTAATTTTAGTATTAAAGTAATGCTAGCCTCATAGAATGTTTCTTCTAAAAGAAGCTAGAGAGTTAGAATAATTAGATGTTTGGTAGAATTCATCAGTCAACTCGTTTAAGCCCAGTGGTCTGAAGGTTAATAATTGTTGGTTCAATTTATTTAATAGCTATAAGCCTATTCAGCTGATCTTGTTCTTGTATGAGTTTTGACAGATTGTGTCTTTCAGGTAATTGACCCATCTTATGTAAATTTTCAAATTTGTGGGCATAGCACTCTTAGTAGTCCTTTATTATCCTTTTAGTATCCCTTGACTCTGTTATGGTGCATCCTCTTTAATTTCTGATATTAGTAATTTGTGTCCTCTCTCTTTCTCTCTTAATTAACTTGATTAGAGCCTTGACATTTTATTGATCTTTTTAAAGAATCTGTTTTTGGTTTTGTTTATTTTCTCTATTGATTTCCTGGTTCCAATATCATCCAAACCATAATTATAATAAATTGTATTATTTTTTCTGCTTACTTTGATTTCAGTTGCTCTTCTTTTTCTGTTTCCCACTGTATAAACTTAAGATTATTGACTTTAGATCAGTTTCATTTTTAATACATTCAAGACTATGAATTTCCCTTCAAACGCTGTCTTTTCTGAACCACACAAATTTTTTAAGTGTGTTTTCATTTTCATTTTAGTAAAAATATTTTTCAATTCCTCTTGAGATTTCTTCTTTGACTCGTGTTATTGAAAAGTATGTTGTTTAATATTCAAGTATTTTGGGTTTTTCAACTCTCTGTTTTCGTTTCTAGTTTAATTCTGTTGTGGTTTGTATGATTTCTATTCTATTACATTTGTTAACGATGTGTTTTATGTCCTAGATTGTGGTCTGTCTTGGTGACTGCTCCATGTGAGCTTGAGAAGAATATATATTGGATGAAGTAGTCAATAGAAGTTCATTATATCTAGTTTTCTGGTGGTTTTATTGAATTCAGCTATGTTCTTACTGATTTCTGCCTTCTGGATCATTTATGATAAGAGTGTTACATCTGCAATTATCATACTGAATTCATCTTTTTTTCTCCTTGCAGTTCTATCAGTTTTTGCCTCATCTATTTTGACATTCTATTATTATTGCATGCACACTAAGTATTATTTTGTGTTCTTGGAGAATTGACCCCTTATTTTTATGCAGTGCCCTTCTTTATCCCTGAATAACTTTCCTTGCTTTGAATTTTGGTCTCTAAAATTAATATAGCTCTGCTTTCTTTTGATTAGTGTTAGCCTGGTATATCTTTCTCTATCCATTTACTTTTAACATATTTGTCTTTATATGTAAAGTAGGTTTCTTATAGCAAGATATACTTAGATATTATATCTGTGCATACCGTAAGTATGTATTCTTACATATATACACATACAAAATCAAATACATTGTGTCCATTATTTTGAAAAAGCTTTATATCAAATAAGAATAGAAAAATGAAAGTTGTGGGTATTTGCCTTTATTCCATTATAATGTTCTTCCTTATTTTATGTAGATCTGAGATCTTTACTTATCTTTTTTTTCTCTCTAAAGAACTTCTTTTAAGATTTCTTGTGAGGCAGATCTGCTGTCAATGCATTTTCTTCATTTTTGCTTGTCTAAGAAAGTATTTTTCATCACTTTTGAAGGATAATTTCTTAGGGTGCAGAAATTTGTAATGGGTATATATGTCCTCTTGCTTGGTTTCTAAGAAGTTGTGTATAATTTTTATCTTTGTTGTATAGGTTAGGTGTTTTTCTTTCTGGTGTCTTTTAGGATATTTGCTTTATCTTCGATTTTTTGCAATTTCAATCTGATATATGTCGATGTTTTTTGTTTGTTTGTTTGTTTGCATTTATTCTGATTAATATTCTGAGTTAGTTTCCTGCATCTGTGATCTTGTGTCTGACACTGATTTGGAGAAATTCAGTCTTTATTACTTCAAATATTTCCTTCTTCTTCCTTGATATTTCCATTATGCCTATGTACAACTTTTTAGCTGTCCCTCAGTTCTTGAATATTCTGTTCTATTCGCTCCCCGTCTCCCCCGGTCTTTTCTCCTTTCAGTTTGGAGGTTTCTATTGTGATATCCTTAAGCTCAGAGATTCTTTCCTCAGACATGTCCAGGCTGTTAATAAACTCATCAAAGACATTTTTTTCACTTCTTATACAGTGTTTTTTAGTTCTAGCATATATTTATTATTCTTTCTTTGAATTACCATCTCTCTGCTTACACTACCCTCTGTTCTTACATGCTGTCTTCTTTATGCATTAGCATTTTTTATGTATTAATCATGGTTATTTAAGTCTCCATTTTAAAAATTCTAGCATCTCTGCTGTGTCTGGTTCTGATGTGTGTTCTTTTTCTCCAATTTTTTTTTGCCTTTTAGTATGCCTGGTAATTTTTTTCTTACTACTCACATGGTGTACTGTAATGAAACTATGGTAATTAGGCCCTCAGTAATGTGGTACTAACACATGGGGAGGGAGTGCAGAGAAGCAGTCTGCAGTCTAATGATTAGGTGTCAGTCTTTTGGTGAGACTTGCCTCTCACTTGAACTTCACAAGTCTCCCATCCCCACCCTCCATGGAACAGGATGGAACAACTAGGGTTGGCTGGAGTTACATAGTTCCCTTCTTCCCTGTGGAAGGCTAGTCAGCTGGAAGTGGGTTTTCCTTTTTCCCAAGTCTGTTAAGCTCTGATAAAACCAGAACAGTTGGGACTGTATTAAAAATCATTCCTCTGGAGGGGAGATCTTACTAAGAACAGAATGCTCTGGCACTTTTCAAAATGGCTCCTTCTCTACCACTCCTATACCAGAGTGAGGGGATTTTGCTCTGGCATTCACTTTGAGAACATGGTCCAGCTCCTAGAAGTAAAACTAGAGAAATGTGGGGAATCCCTCTACATCGGGGTCGCTGGAGATTTGATTCTCAAGAGTTCTCTGCACAGAGCCTCCAGTAATTCATCAAGTACAGTTTAGGTTCTCTTACTCCAGCACTGGCTCCTGGGGGGAACCAGGTATGGGTGGGGGTTGGGGGTATTCTGCTTATGAGTTTCTGTGCCAATAAGTTGTGATTTCCTGTATTCACCTGTCTGTTTCCAATTTTATTGGCAGTAACCCTACCTTCCCTTATGAATTTAGCAAGATAGGTTGATTTTTCAGTTTGCTCTGCTTTTTACAGGTTGTTAGACTACAGTGGCAGCCCACGACCCCTTCTTTCACAACCCGGCATGTGCTGCACCCCCTATTCCTGTGCCTCTGTCTGATCGGAAGGTACACCTTCCTCCTCCTCTTCTCTGGTGAAATCCCTCATATCCTTTTATAACATCTCCCTTTTGAGGTTTCCTTGTACTTGATGGTCAGTGCACAGGCCAGGCAGACCCAGATGCCCAAATGCTGTTCAGTGAATGTGGAGCTGGGAAGGAAACAAGCATTCAGCCACACCTGATAATTTCATGTTTCTGGGTCTTTGTTGGACGTGTCACAACTGGAAATGGGGGTGAGTTTTAGGTCATTAGGTACGAGTCAATCAGATAACACTGAGACAGGCATCTCACTGTCTCAAGCTGGAGGAGAGCAAGGGAGAGAACATTCAAGGTTTGGGAAGAAGGAACATTCCAGAATAGAGGCAGCCATCTGGGGATCCCTAGCTTTCTCAGGAAGTGGCAGCCCCCTCCCCCGTCTTGAGCAGGGCTTGGCAGATTTTTTCTCTAAGGAGTCAAATGGTGGCTAGTTTGGGCCTACTGGGCCAGACAATATCTGTTGCCACTATTTTGTTATTTTAAGGCAAAAGTAGCCCAAAAGTAGCCATAGACAAAAGTGTGACTGTGTTATGATCTTTACAGAAAACTGGATTTGGCCCGCAAGACCCCTGCTCCAAGGAGAGAGACTATCTCTCTTCTGTTCTGTCTCTAAAAAGTCCTTCAGAAGCTTCATTAATTTTACCATTAGAGTTTCTAAATTCCTGCATTGTTTCCCCTCCAAGGTAACTGAGTAATCTGCCCCTACTTGCCAATCAGTTGCAGACGCCTACGGCTGTCCCGTAGTGGTGAGCACAAAGCTCCCGGCCTACACGTAGTTTTTGTCACGTTAATCCTTAACCACATACCATCCTTACTATGGAACTCTGGGGACGGAAACCCTGTCACGCTGCAATTCTGTGATGTCAGCAGTGCTCTGCCCACATTTGGGTGGACTGGATTTGGGACCTAGAGTGTAGTTTAAACTTTCATAAATTGGGGGAAGGCTGAAGATTCAGATGATCTTCTGAAGACCCACATCTGTGGTCTAGATGTGCTGTCTGGAATTCACCACCAGTGGCAAAACCTGCAAAGAGTACTGATATTGCAAAGGTTACTAGTATCATTTATAGGGTGGGAAATTGTATAGGAATGCTTAAACTAAGCCAGGAGACATTAAAGGACAGTATGCCTGCTGCTATGGACATTTGCTCTATAAATTGCTCAAACCAAATAGCCATGTCCTTTAAAATCTAAAACAACAGGGTGACTAGGACCCTGACAGAGCCAGCACCCCGAAAGGAGGCGAAGGAGGCTTGCTGACAATATGTATACTTTGTTACCTCCCTCTGTCACCAAAGGCTCCATGGAGGTCACTGTGCCACCCTCTTTCCCCAAAGCTACAAATCAGGACACCCTTTGCTGGCCTACTGAGCAGGGGGACATTGCGGTAACACTAAGACCAGGGGGAGCTGTGGGGCGAGCATTCTGACTTTGTCCCCGTCATCTCAGGCGCTATTTTGAGTGCCTTCTGATTAGCCACAGTCTCCTCCTCTGAAAGCTGACCAGAAAAGAAGTTGCTCAGCTCGGAGGTTTTGCCTCCAGACAACTAGGTCAGTGTGTGCATTATAGCCTCAGTAGAGTGTTTCCTTTAAAATCTAACTCTTTTTCGTTCCATTTTCTTATGCCTTAGACGTCTAAACGTGCACCCCTCCCCACTGATGATATTCCGGATATCTCCCATCTTGTTTATATGACATGCAAACCACTTGTGATTATATTTCAGTTCAACAACAAAATAACAAACACCTACTATGTCTTCATAGTGTAAAATCGTGTAAGAACGATGTAGAAAATAACTTGATCGCCAACAGAGGCATAAACTAGGTTTATTTCCTTCCGCCTCTTCTCATGAATGTATACAATTATTTAGATTTTATCCAAAGTATCTAAGTTAGTGATTTTATACTTCTTTTCTCACCATTTATCTTTGGAGATTTAATTTTTACCTTTTGAAAGTTCATTTTGAATACATTTATAGTCAAGTTTGGAGAAGACTAGTTTATCTTAGTTTATTCTAATTTTCTATACTTTTATGCTTGAATGATTTACTAAGAGTTGGGTTATTGGCCTATTTTGTCATTTTATGACATACATATTTTCAGTGGAGACATTTAAGCCAAGCTATATTTATTTATACCACAGTACATTAACCATAAAACTATCTAACTACAGTAAAACCACAGTAATCTGGAACCCTCAGGGAGTGGGTTATTCAAGTTTGGAGAATCAACATTAACTATTTGTGATGGGAACATTAAAGAAATGGAGCATGCCTTTCCCTGTTATCTTGAAAAGAGCATACAGAGCCTCATTTAACTTTGATAACTCCTGGTCATCAGTAAAAAATGCAGTTTAATTAGAACTCATTAAAGGAGATGGTGGTTTTGTTTTGTTTCATTTTTTCTTTTCTTTTTTTTAATTCTCATTTGTCTTTTCTCAAGACAGTCCTGTTTCTTCAGTTGTCATCAGTTGTGTTTCTCACTGGCCCTACTTGTAGGCCTCCCTCTGCCCTTGAAATTACTGTGGACTTGAGACCAGGTAACAGTGTGGGTCAGACTATACACAGGTATGAGAAAGGACTTCCAAGGCTGTCAAGGGTCAGATACCACAGTTGTGTATTAACTCAATCAGTGCATGTCCCCTGGAAATCCTGTTCACTAGAGCCTGGGATTCTGTGTGTTAGCCCATTGGGTGGTCGTGGCGACCTGCTGCATGGCCTCGCCATCCACATGCTTCTCTAACTCGTGAGCTCTACAGAGGCTGATGCAGGCAGCACAGGGGAGCCGTGTGTCTGGGAACTCAGTCCTAAATCTCCTTAGAAAAGAAAAATCCGGTTTTAGACAGGCGTCACTTTAAGTCAGAGTTTATTAAACAATGCCTATATTGTGATAATATCCTGCTAATTCCCCTTCTCTCCTTTATCTTATTGCTTCTTTTTCCTTTTTTAAAAAAAATTTTTTTATAAAGTGCTAACATGTTCTTTTGGCTTGTGATTCATTGAGACTAAAGCTAAAGCCTTAATCCTAAAAAAGCACCTCTCCTTAAACCTGTGCAGTCCTTAATTTTTCTAATGATTTTGTAAGTGCACCTACACATAGATGCATTATAGATTCTTTTCTTTTTGCTCTAGGTTCTTGGCACAACAGCAGAATGAAAAATGTCTTATTCGAGTTGCTGGCAGGTGAACATTAGGCTGGAAGACTTGCCTTTCTCACGGATTTGACAACTCGGTCATCTCGCATAGCTTTGCAACTTCTCCAGTGTTTCCTTGTGTTTCTCCTTACAGAGTCAGAATAGTGCGGGGACTACACTGCCTCCAGTTCAGACCAGTGCAGAGGTGGCCAGTGACTTGCCCGAGGTTATAAGTCATTAATACTCTCAGGATTGAGCCAGATCCTGTCCTCCCAGACGAGAGGGCTTTCCCTCTGGAGCTCCTCTGTAATCATATTGGTGCTAATAGGTGCAGACTGAGGTTGCCGCGCCCTGTGAGTATAGGCGGTGACAGATCACCCAGAGCAAGGTAAAGGCAACTGGTCTGCATGTGCTCCTGAGGGCAAGAAGTCTGTGGAAGATCTTCAGCTAGCTGTGATCCTTCTGCTACTGGGCAGGGACAGAGACTGCTTGCCATCTGAGGACCCACTAGTCAGTTGGGTATAATGATTTGAGAGCCCTAATTATTACAGAAGACTATCATCCAGTGTTTGTAGAGAACCAGCTTTGGTTTGGTTTGGTTGTGTTTTGGCCATGTAATAGTAGTTGGTTAGTGAAATTATTTTTCAAAACCAGATACTTAAGTGTTTTGGATAAATTTTGATCCTTTAAAAAAAATTTTAAAGAGAAGGTACAGGTAGAAATGAAGGCAAGCAGGCAGGCAGAGAGAGGAGAAAGAAGCAACTTTATTTTTAATTAGTTGTTCTCCCCTGCCTGGGATATGACCCCAGGTCCTTGGGATGTATGTGGCCGAAGCTTAGGCTGGAGGCGGCGGACCCAACCACTACTCTACTAGGGTGGGCCTAATTCTTTTCTTATTCCAAATATTATCTGTACCACTGTATCCAAAGTATATGCCTTTAATTTTTATTTTAAGATTTTTAAATATAACTGTACTTTGGGGCCGAGAAAAAAAGAAGGATCTTTGGTAAAAATATTTTGTAAAACTGGATTTAACATATTTGCAAATTATATGGCTTTTTAAAAAAGAATTATTAATGATAGGGAATAGATCTGTTCCATGTAGGATAATATATTAGTAAATCTTAAATTTATACTTTTACTTTCATTATATGTACAAGTGTTTAATAGCTGATTGACTAGAGATTGCTTCCTGAGAAGTCAACCCAACCCCAGAATTTGAATGTTCTTACTATCCAATTTAGTTTTTTAAAAATTAAAAGTATAGGCTGATCTCTTCATATTAACAGACGGTTCCTATCAAGTTAATCCTGTAATTAAAGTTCGTTTCTCAAAGATGTTACTAAAATCTTAGCCATATTAAAGACTTAAACCCTAAAAATTGGTATGGAAATGATTAAATTTTCCCTATTATTTTTTCCTCTCTCCCAGAGTGATTAATTTCAGTTTCTGTGCCTTATTCCATGAACCATCAAGCTTTTGCTGAGATTCCAGTTCAGCGAAACCTGTTTAGGGGATCATCTCTGTTAGAGAGACAGCTGTGGAAAAGGCATTCGCTTTCTGAGCATGGATTTTAGATTATGGCCAATCAAGACTGGGAGCGGGAAGAACACCTGTCAGGGACGTTTTTCTGCAAGGAGATGGTCTCTTTAATCAGATTTCATTGTACTTCAGAAAAAGGTTTATTTTAAAATGTGGGTAAAACGGCATCTGCTTTTATGATTCATCCTCACCAGACTTTTAAAGCTGAAAAACCAATTTAAGCTTATTTATGACACTGTTCTCCGGTAGAAGGAGAAACTGCGACACAGTGTTTAAACAGGAAGGACTTTCCCAGACGTTTGATTTGTAACTCGTGTGAAAAAAAATCTAAAAAATTATTCTTGAACTTTTTTTGGAGTGAATATATTTATCGATAGGAATTCTTAGAGGCAAACTTTAAAACGTCTAAGCTAATACTGTGACTACACATAATGAAACTGGGAAACTTCCCTCTTGAAATTTGCTGTATTTAGCTGTGAACCATGCAAAGTATTATTGATGCTGACTGGTATTTAGAGAAACTGCACTCGGCTTTCAACTCTGTTCTAATGAGAGGTGCCGTTAAGCACATAAAGCACAGGTACCCATACACATCTGCAGACTATATGGAGTGTAACTATTAGAAGACAAACTTCGTTTTGCAAACCATAATTTAATGGTATAACAGTGTGCAGACCGGAATATCAGTTAGTTTTCAAAACATTTTATTCTACACCAATTAGCTCAGGTCCTGGAGGGCAAAATGACAAGAGGTTACTCGTTCACTATGTATTTAATTAATTGAAAAATGCTCAAATTGCTTTTACAGTTGTTATTAAAAAGTAGAATCAGTGTTGCCAGTGCTCAACCATAATTGGAACCCCAGGGAATTAAATATTTAGCATTAGTAATGTAACAGCACTTAGGACACAAATTTCTATTTTCGTAATGAAAGCTATCCAGTGTGAGTGCAAGCGGCTGAAACGACAGCTGTGACAAGTGAAACGGCCTGGGATATTTCAATAAGACACCTCATTGGACAGCAAGTCTTACCACATTACTCGTTTGTAAGAGATCTGCAAGTTGAATTCCCAATAGAAACCCGTTACCCAAGTATTTAGATTTCTAATTGCATGCAGGATGAATAGTTGGGCAAATGTCTTGCCATAAGTGGCTGAAATGTATAGTGCTTTCTGAATAATCCTATATAAGTTCATGCCTTTGTCAATTTTCAACTAGCGGGACTGTCAGGGAATAAAGATCTTGTTTGTTTTAAGTTTAATTACATTTTAAGCATAAATGCCTTCCGTGTTACAATGAGAAAAGTTGGATATTGGGCTCTAATGAGCTGCGGGGCTAGACGGCTAGAGACCCTAAGGGATTCCCTCTATAAATTAACTGGATAAAAGTACTTGGTTAGGATACAGTTGATGGCTATGCTGTTCTTAAAGCTCAGTTATAGAGCTGTCTCTCACTCCTTTTTTCATTCCAAACAGGCCCTGTAGAGACTTTAACTGCCGCCTGTTACAACTGTTCAACTTGTCAAAATGCATTACCTTACTCTCCTAATAAATATTATTAAAGGGTATTTGACTTCATTTCTCCTTTTCAGAGGGGATCAGGTTGATACACACAACTGGGTAAGGTTGGCCTCATTTTTTAAAATAGTATTATTCGTTATTTCTTTTGTTCACAATGCTGTATTCCTGTTAAGATATTGAACTTGATTCTCAGTCTTGTGTTTCACACCACACCCACCACCAGAGTTCCAGGGTCTTCACCACCACTGATGCTCCCCTCTTTCCTTCCCTCCCCCTCCCACCCCCGTGGCGGCCATCATCTTGTGTCCTGTGAGTTTTTGCTGGGGTTTATCTCTTTGTTTCATCTCACTGTATTCCACATATGAGTGAAACCCTCCTGTATATCTCTTTTTCTTTCTGATTTATTTCCCTTAACATGATCCCTTCCAATTCCATCCAGATTGTTGCAAAGGGCACAATTTTCTTTTTCTTTTTTAGTAACTGCACAGAATTTCATTGAGTACATAGACCACAAGGTATATTTGTTTTAATTGATTTATGTCATCTAAGTGCTCTGGAAGGTTCATGGTTCATGGCTGAAATATTGAAAATGTTTTCCTGGGATCTTAAATTTACAAAATACTGTAGACAACGGACACAATTGATGGAGACTATTTATTATAGAATCTTTACCCTTGAAAGATGTCTGACTTTGACATTTTTAGCCTACATTCCAAGTATTTGAGAAAACCACAGCTAAACTGACATTCTTTGAAGTATAACTAGGCTAATTCCTTTGTCAATCATGCGATCTTTTCTTGAAATGAAAAGGACAAATAGATTTCATAATTTCCTTTGCTTACCACTTGAAATATTTTTCGAACTTCATGATTTCTATTTTTTTTTGGTAATTTTTAGAATAGTACCTGCTTATGTTAAAAGAAAAATATAGAAGTTTATTTGACAAACTCTCCCTTCCACTCTCTCCTCCCTCCTGATCCTGTTCACCTCCATGGTGGTCACTTTTGCTGACAATTTGACAACGTGTCAAGCAGTCATACTATTTTCTGTTCATTTTCTATGTGTACACCTACAGATATATATTTATGTGTATATGCTACACATGTTTAAAAAAACATAATTTTGATCGTTTATAGGAAGTCTCTAACCTGCTTCACTCCCACACTTAATTTATCATAGACAGCTTCCTAGATTGGTGCCCAAATCTCCTCAGTTCTTTTTACTAGCTCATGAACATTCTAAATTTGAAGATATAAAATGCCTGTGTGTGCATCTTTGTGTATATGGCATCATAAAATACTGAACTAATGTTTAGTGAGTGACTACTCTCTGCCAAGCTTTATTCAAAGCACTTTACATAGATGAGCTTATTCCATCTTTACATTAAAGAGTTAAGTTGTGTTACTTTCCTTCCTTTACATATAGGGGAGCTGAGGCACAGAGAAGTCAAGTAACTTGTCCAAGGCCACAGGCCAGTAATTAGCAGAGCCCAGCTTCCAATCGAAGGTTTGGAGCACTGCAGTCTTGAGTTCTTAACCAGTGCAGTGTGCCTGCAAAAATATCTTGTTCTATGTGGTGATTTGGTGGAGGGCACAGTGTGCTGACATGTGTCTAAGGAATGGGGAACCTGTACATAGAATGTTATTTCAATGTGTAGAATAATTACTACAATATCATTTTTTAAAATATCTTGTTCTTACCTTGTAATTTGCTTTCTCCTTAGTAGTGAGTTTGAACGTTGTTTCATATCATTATTACCACTCCATTTCTTCTAAGCAGTGACCTATTCATATCTTTTGCTCATTTTCCTGTAGAGTTATCTTTTAATGAAATTACAAAACATCTCTATTAATAATGGCTGTTAACTCTTTGTTGTACATGACTAAATTTTGTTTTCTCAACCAGTTGCTTATATTTTCACTTTATTTTAATGTTGCCAAGTTTTGCTTTATGGATTAAGGTATCAGGTATGCACTAATTCCAAGGTTGTATTTTTTTCTACATCTTCTTTCCTTTCTTTTTCCTTTTAAAGCAAAGGGGCAGGCAGGAATGAAGATAAGCAGAGGCAGGCAGGCAGGAAGAGAGAGGAAGAAGAAGTGCTTTACTTGTTTTATTTGCTTGTTCCTCTTGTTTTTTGGCCCCCAGCCCTGGGATGTGAAGCTGGACTGCACCAATAACTACTCCACCGGAACATGCCTCATTTTCTTCTGCTACTTTAATTTTTTTTTAAACCTTTGATCTTTATTTATGGGGAAATTATTTTGCTGTAATGTGTGAGATAAAGGTCTCTATAATTTTATTTCCAGTAACATCCACAAGATTATTTTGTAAATTGTTTATATGTTTCTCTGGGGTTTGAAATCTGACCTCGGTCTAAGGCCCACCTATGGAATGTCTCTAGATTGCCAGTTCTTCGGAATAGTCCACTTGTCTAACCCTACAAAATCCCGCAATGTTAGAACATAAAAGAAAGTTTAAATCTTTTAAATTAAAAAAAAACTATCATAATTTTAAGTGTTAGAAGTAATGCATATTTATGTGAACAAATCCAAATAGTTTAGAAAAGTATAAAGTTCTGTTAAACCAGTGTCCACATCCTAATTCCTAAACCTGTGAATATGTTCCATTATATGGCCCAGGGAAATTAACACTGAAATTAAGGCTGCAGATAGAATTAAAATTATTAATCAACTGCCCTTAAAATAGAGAGATTATCCTGGCTCATCCAGGTGAATACTGTGTAATCACAAGGGTCCTTAAATGAGAGGCCAGAGGTAGGCAGAAGAGTCAGCGTTTGCATAAATGTCACAGATAAAGACCCAATTGAACTTTGGGGATTGCTGGCTTTGCAGAAGAAATGGAACCCTGAGCCAAGGACTGTGGGCTGACAAGATTTGAAAACAGTCTCTAGAAACCAGTTTCCTCTAGAGCCTCCAGAAAAGATCAGAGCTCTGCTGATACCTTGAATTTTGCCAAGTGAGACTGGAGTTTCTTCATAATTTTTTGCTCCTCGCTCTGCTCCTGCCCTCAAAAAATATGTCTTCCCAGGTGCGTTTCTCCTTCTTTGGGAGGAGCAATTCTCATCTGCAAACACTGAAGCTACCCCTGGTGTACCTGTGAGTGAGGTGTGTCGTGAGGGTGCCACACAGCCACTCTGAGTGTTCCGAGTCTTACAGGTCTCACATACTGCTGAGAGGGACTTTCTTCCTGAATCATGCATTCCAGATCCTTCACCTGCCTCATGCTCATTCCATTCCTGTTACCAGAGGCCTTGTTCTCCAGGTGGGCCTTTTAGGGATCCTGAACATTGCCCACACCCACTCTGATTCTTTCCTATTTGCCGTCTCTGAGTCCCCTCTTTCTCCTCACCATTAGGAAGGGTGGACCCCATTCCCACAGTAGCTATTTCTACACCTATTTGGGTTGTGGTTTACTCTATTTTCATCTATTTCTGTCTTGTTTATTTTCGATTTCATCAAGATAACAGTGATGAACTAGTTAATGAAATAACACTGAAAGGTTTTTTGAAGAAAACCATCAGGTCTTTAACGGCCCCTTTTTTATTTCCTCTCCACTCCTCAGGCAATCTCTCAGAAATTTCTAGTTGCTTCTTCTGTCATTTGTCTTCACATTTCTGCATAATATGATTTCTACTCTTTCTTTGGTTGTCTGTTATATTTTATTGACTTCAGCTCAAGACTTCTAAGTACATAGCTTTATTGCTTCACCATCTGTATTGCTTCAAGACTTTATTCTTCCGATATGCTTTTTGGTTAAATGTAGATTTGGTTTTTACTGCTGGGAAAAGATAATAGACTTCTCATTTACTTTTTTTCTTGAAGCTCATAATGGCCTGGTTTTCATATTTGATTAGTTCCCTTATGTTCCATAAATCCATTATCAATAGTTTCTAAAAAGTCAGAGGTATCAGATAGTAATTTATCAATTTTTTCTGGTTGTTTGGTTTTTATTTTCTTGAGAACTCTGTTCATGAACACTTTTTCTCCTGGCTCTCATCCTGAAAGCTCTCTTTGTGTTTTCCTGGGTTGAGTCCCTGTTTTCTTGGTTTTGTATCTTACTCTTTGCTTCTCATTTCCATGGAGCACATCCTGCCACAGCTTTCTAAAGAAGTATGCATGAAGTATAATGTTTCCATCTAATTTTTTTTTTATTATACATGCCACACTTTTCCAAGAGCTTTTTCTTATGCCCTGTTTGTTCCTATTCTGTAGCAGCCTGTTGTTTCATGGAAAGGGTCTCTTCTCTTATTTTTCTAAGGTTATTAATAATTCTGTTTCAGACAGATTTCTTGTGTACTCTGGTCTCAGTTACCTCCAGATCATTAGACTTTTTCTGTTTAGATCTTTCTCTTTCAAACTGAGAATCTCCTCTAATATTTTGAAGTCACTGGCTAGCCTATTTAAGATGAAGTTACTAAAAAGCCTATCGGGGCTTTGTGTACATTTATGGAGTTTGTTGGTAGCTGCATTTCACTGTAGGATGATCAAGTGGCAAACCAATCTTAGTTATAGGAGACCACCGAACTTCTGGATCTAAAAGTCTCTTTTTTGTTTTTGCTGTTTTTGCTGACATCTGGAAATGGAGTATGTTATTATAGATTATCGTTAGGTATGCTACTTTGTCAAATCAAAACCTGGCTTCCTTTCTTCCCTATACCTGGTGTGTTTAAATCTTGATTCCCTAATTTAATTTCTCCTGCCCCAGAGAGCTGCCTGGATTCATAAGAGAGAAGAGGAGATCTGGGAGTCTAACTGCTGTGTACACAAGATTTCAGCCTCTCCCCTTCTCAGCCCTCATCCACCTCTCTTCACCTTACCTGTTGCTTCCATCCTGAGCCTGTAGGTGCCATGGCCTTGCATCTCTCCATTGCCTCCCACTGCAGAATCTCTCTTCTAGCTTCCTGCAGTCTTTAAAGCCAACATATCACCACTCCTATGGTCTGCTTTCTAGAATTGTTTTAAGCTCCTTTAAAATAATTTTGATGTCTTTTGCACAATCTTATCTGCATCCAGCCTCATTTTTCTTGTGCATTTGTGCTCTGTATTTCTTTGTAGTAAATTTTAGGAAATTTTAGAAAAGAAGGGAGATTAAATTTGATAACCTGTTCTCTATAGTTAATTTTGAACAGGTTGTCCCCATCTTCTGGAAATCCCTTTCATGTCTGATTTGTTGATGACTCCTTTCTTATAGAGTTGCAGTGGAAGTATTTGTTTATTTCATCCTTCAATTTAAACCAGGAGTTCATTATCTTGAAGTGAAATTCTGTCATGCTTGTTTCTTGCTACTGGAATGACGTAATTATTCAAACAGTAGAACCATGTTATCTAAAGTTTTGTTTTTTTGGGGGGATTTTTTTAAACTTATGAATAATTAACAAGAGTTGTGCAGTGAATTCCTCATTTTGATTTGTCAATATTTTGCATTTTGTTATATTTGCTTTCTCACTAACTAACTCTCATAGAGATTATGATGACCCACCCCAAATACTTTCACAGTACAATGATCAAATTCAGAAAATTGAGCCAATTCTATTCTGTAATATTCCATTTATATTTAAGTTTCACTAATTATCCCAATAAAGGTTTTTAGTTATATTTTTCCACCAACCTAGTATTCAATTGAAGATCACTCATTTCATTTGTTGTCATGTCTCTCTGGTCTTCTTTAATGTGGAAAAGTCATGACGTTGACAACAGGGATGGGCCCTGACATTCTTTCACAGACTGTCTTTCCAGTTAGGTTTCTCTGATGTTTCCTCGTGATTAAATACAGGAAAACCCCAGAAGTCATCACATCAGAGACACATGATGTCACTCTTTTTCCATATCAGTGACATTAGTTCTGATCAGTTGGTGTCTATCAGCTTTCTTCACTATCAAGTTCTCTCTTTGTAATGAATCTATAGAAACATACTTTGAGTCTGTGTAAGTAACCATTGTGAGCTAATTTATAATTTAGCAGACTTTATTCTAAATGGAGTTTTAAATTACATTGGTCGTTTAGGTGGTTACAATACACATTACAATTTAATCCTACTAGGAATATAGTAGTGACCCAAATAGATAGGCCTTTAAATCTACTGCTAGCTTTATGGCGATCACCTTGAGGAGAATCTTTCCTCTGACTTCTGGTAAGGGATTCCTTCCTTTGGTGGCACCGCCATGTGTGGTTCTATATATTGCACCAGATGCTGTCCCTATTGTGGATATGGTAGATTTTGCACTATTACCTTTCTATTACTACAAAACACGATGAGAAATGGGGATCTTTAAATTTGCATAAGTTCCCCGTGAGCTCTAGATACCAGGAGTGGGTTATTATAATCATTTTTTCTACCAATAAAATAAGTGAAGGTGTCAGAGCCCCATGACAGATTAGTAAATGTGAGAGACTTCTCAGGGGAATGTACTGACTTGGGAGATGGGGAATTAAAACCTGTCTAGGATCTGGTAGAGAAAAAAAACCACAAAAAACCACAAAACAGACATGTACACATGCAAAGAAGTTTACTTTAGAGGTATTTGGAAGACCATGAGTTGGTCTAATGCAAGTTTTTAATTAAAAAACAAAAAACAAAAAACAAAACTTGAGCAGAAGAAAATGAAAAGGATTTAGAACCAGGGCCATGAAGTTCTTATACCTGAAGCATCTCAGAGGAAGTGATTTGGAGGTGTGTGCAGAGTGGGAGAACAAATGTGTCCAGAAAAAAGGACCAGCTCAAAGAATATCTAGAGTGAAATCCTGGTGAAGGGTCTTGGTTGGCTCCCATGGACTTTAAGATGAGTAGTAGTGCCTGGGTAAAAAAGGCAGCCCTGGGTGTCAGAGAAAATGCCTGGTGTTCTGAGTGATCCTTGGTGTTGAGAACACACAGCTTTGTTGTGAATCTACACCCCTCTGGGTACCACTGAACAGGACCCCCAGTATGGTGGTTAACCATGCCATAGTCAAACTCCTTATTATTCCTATAAACAGAATCTGTGTTCTGCTGGGGCTTAGCATCCTGGGCAAGAGAGAGAGAATAATGAGACATGATGAACTGGATGGTTTCAGGCAGAGATAAGTTCAAAGCTCCCTGCTCCCGTCCTTGGCATGACCATGGACCTGATGGCTATTGCAGTTGCATAAATGGTTAATGTGCAAGACCTGGCCCTGCTGTGAGTCTTTAAGTGCTTCAGGAGTGAGTTCTACTCCTCTGAAGAGTGGTGTGCTTATGGTGCTGTGGATGCAGTAAGCAGGTGCTTATTATATGCTTGCTTATGGAAGGACAGAACAGACCTGAAGGACAGACTCTTGAATGGAAACTCAACCAGGAATTGTCTGACTCAGGAAAGAGAATAGCAGGAGCCTAGTCTTGATAATTTTCCTTGTTGGTCTTCACCCATGCCAAGTACGAGATAGGACTGTAGTACTAAATGCCCTACTCGCCTAACTGTAATTAGTGTAGAACTTAGAATTTCTGCACTTATTAATAGCTTGCATTTCAAGACAAGGAGCTGTGTAAGGACTGACTGTGGACAAAGCTAGTAAACCGGTGTTTGGAATCCACCCTTCTCCCCACCACCGCCAACCCTTTCTCAGTTTCTGAGATGATGAAGTTGATGAAGAAGATCACCTCAGAGGACATTTTACAGTTGTGAAAACTTCTCAGACCCCTTATAAGTTGGTTCTGAGCTACTTGACTGTCATGACAGAGAATATCTTCTAAACCAGTAAATAGCTGAGGAGCTTCTAAAAGTTGCTGGGTGCTTCTGCTTTCAAGAGTTCTGTGGATAGGTAAGCTAATGATCTCTGTGGAAACTTCTGGAAGGAGGTATTCTCGACCACAGATGCCATGCTTGCCATCTCAGATATTGCTGAATAACTTTTCCTGCTTCTCTTAATTCCCTCTTCAACCTCCAGTCCTATGTTCTCCTTGCCTGGAACTCAGCTGAACTGTCCTCAGAAAGCACTCTTAGGTCTCCATTTTCTCCATCATGTATCATCTTTCCACATCTCACTGGGCTGCATGCTCTCTTATTACATTTTATTCAGATTCTGGCACCTGCTTGACACATACTTGTTGAATGAAGGCTAACCAGGCAGGACTAGATTGTTCTAGATTGGAGGAAGAGTGATGTTTTCCTTCTGCCTGCTCTGGAGAAAAGACACTGCTTTCAGAAGCACCTCTGTTGCTTTATATGTGTCAAATCCAGGGCCTCATACCTTTATGAAGAGTGTCATATGTAGCCCTCTGGAGAGGAAGAGCCTGTCTGCTCCTCACTTACCTCTCATCAGTGTTCCAGCTGTAATGACTTAGCTCTGTCCCTGTTGGAGAAAAGTGTGTTGGTCAGTACTCTGGGGTTGAAAGCTGACTCATAGATTAATGATGAGAGCTCATATTCATTGAGCACTTACCATGCGCCAGATACTACGCTGCATGTGTGACATACATAATCTCACTTCCTGTAAAGGTAGAGTCTCCCTACCCTCCCATTCTTTTCGCCAATGAAGAAACTGAGTCTCAGAAAGCGAGTTAGTCCCTCGAGTTCAGGGAATTCATGAATGATAGAACGAGGGCTTCGCTTGGGTCTACCTGATGCTCAGCTTCTCAGTTGCTCATGTTCGACTGTTTTCTATGGAATTTTCCCTCCCTTTGCATTTCAGCGTCATGGAATTACTGACTGGAGTCGTGACATCTCAGAGGAAGGAAAGATGGTGGAGGTTGTCTATCTGGTTCAATTCCTGTGGGCTTGAGGAGAAAATGTAATCCTAACGCCTCCCGTCACTGATGATTTGCATTGTGGGTGCTGCCATTTTTCCGTCGATTCCTCACATGAGTCTGTAGGACTCATGTCAACAGCTTACTCCGATTCAGTGTCTTCTTTCCCCAAATCCTTGTCAGCAAATGCACACATGGCCCTTTGCCCACAGGATACAGGAAGTTATACTCCTTCCTGCACCGGAGTAACTTGCATAAGTACAGTGCTTATCTCTGACATATATTTCCTTCTTACTTCCAGTGAATGTAAAACACCGAACATTCCAGTGGTCAGCGTTCCAGATCCCCTGTGCCACTGGGTGTTGTAATAAAAGCAGCATTCTCGCAGCCCGAGACCACAGACTTGTGGGGCAGTGTGGAATAAAAACGGCAGGACGTGGTTCCAAGAGTGACCATGGAACACAATTTTGAACTGAAATCACAAGCCATTTCCCCATACCCTCCCCTCAAGTTCATCTACACCCATAGTTCCTCAGGTCTGAAAAGATTAGAGGGCACAGGGGATACCATTGAAGGAAGTAGTCTTCACATCCTGGGGATGTTTCTGTAGCTACCCCATGTGGCCCGGTGTTGAGTAGCTGAAAATTTCTGCTCCCTGGCGGCCAAGTCAGCTGTTGCCTCCCATCGTGCACCCCCTGACTTCAAAAAGCGTTCCTCAGGGTTGCAGAGGAGAGGAAATTTAGTAGAGGGTTACCACTTATGGTGTCTGAATACATTTTCCATGGTTGTGCTTTCTGGTTGTTTGAGCCATGTAGGAGAAGGAAGGGCAGAGGAATTTGAGGACTTTCTCTAGATCAGGTACTAAAAAACCCTAATTTTGAATGATAGGTGGAATTCTCTACAAAAAACCCCCATCTTTTTAGTGTAACTATAATATAATTTCTTAGTGTGATGATGATATAATTTCAATTGGACAGTACATATTTCATGTGCAAATTACTCTGAATCAGTTACGGAAATCCTGATTATCCATAAAAGCTCATCTCTGTCCCTCCTAGGAGAAAAGCAGTCACTTGGCATGGTTTTGCAGTGTGACTGTTCTGGTGGAAATTCAGACTAGCATGAGAAGTGTGCCGCTTACAGGTCCTCATTGCACATAGCGGGAAACATGATAAGGCTGGAGTAAAAATAAGCTAGCAGAACACTCCTGGATCTGGAAATTTCGATGGCAGCTAGCCTGTCATTTGCAAAATTTTTTTCTTGGCCTATTAGACTTTCTCAGAGTTCAAGGAGGTCTTTAAAAGTTCCCTGAAAGTTTTTTGTGTTGAAATCAATCAATCAATACTCCTTATTTTGTTCTGTCTTATAATTTGAATGAAAATTTAAAGTAATATAATCACTGGATTTTTTTCTAATTTGAAAACTTTGGGCAGAAGTTTTAGCACCATGTAGTAAGTTACTACTTGAGCCAACTTATTTCAACTGATTTAATAGACATGATTATAATTTGTTACATTGAGTGAATAGGTGTAGACTGAGTTTTTCTTTAAGATATAGTCCCTATAGGTTTTAAAGAAAAAATATCAGTGATTATATTTCTTTAAATTTTCTTTCAAAATAAAAGATAGAAAAAATAAGGATAATCGATTGGTTTGTTTTCAATATAAGAAACACACACATCACATACATACCCCTGAGCTAGAGCTGTAGGCATTGATTGCATACTTAGCACGAAATGACTAACTCAGCCATTACAGTTCCCGGTTTACCTACCGCAGTGATGTACACTGAGTCTTGAAGACAACTTGGGTATGGTTGTCTTGGAACGGAGGGGTGAGGCTCTCCCAGGAATACCTCCTCTGAGTTTTTCCAGTGGCACTAAGCTTGAGTCAGTCTGTCTGTCACTATATTTCTGCTTCCCCTACTCCTCACCCTGGGGTGGACCGTGGTGGGAGTTGAGCTGGGGAGGCTGTTTAGCACTTTAGGGCCTTAAGCACAGATCCTGAGTCTTCTTAACACCTTTCTTTAGACAACTGGGCTTATCACTTTGGATGCAAATGCTAACTGTTAATCAGGAGGAATGGCTGTCTCAGTGGGGGTCACAGCGGGAAGGGCTCACTGCCTGCAGCACAGGCACTGACTCCCTCTTACAGCAGAAACTGTGGTCCTCGGTGTAAAAGCAAACAGAAATCAGGCCAATGTCCCCCTCACATTCTCAGGATGACTCGGTGGGCAGCACACCCCGTGCCCTGGTTTCCTCACAGTAACAGGCACCGATCGGGAATTCAAGGGCACCTAGAGAGGGCAAAGCATCCATGCAAAAGTATGAGTCACAAACCTAGTTTTTGGTGGTAATCAGAAGGCAACCATGCTGACTTTGGGAGGAAAAGCTTGTCTTCCTCTGAATATCTGTAACCCTAGGCGTTGGTGAGTTCAAATTTTAATACAGTCTGAAAAGCAATTCAGTGGATGGCCTTTGTTAGTTCAACAGAATGTTTTCCTTCTGTTCTTAAGTAAGGAAGCTGAAATGATGTTAGAAAATATATGTATAAGGAAAACGTTTAGTCTTTAGTGAATTCAGAACTTCTGAGAGAGTGCTGAAGTACATTCTGCATAGGAACCTGAATCTCTGATAGACTATACACTTAAAAGATATGGTCAGAGGGACCCTTGAACCAACTCCTGGATCCAGATAGTAACTACTCCTATCCTCCTCCTCCCAGGTTCAGAGAGCCATCCCTAATCCATGGTGGCACTCTTCTCTGAACCCAGGTGTGCCATCTAAGCCTTTCTCAGCACGAGAATTCAAGTCCAGTGATTAGAACTGGCCCTCGAGAGGACACTGTATGCCAGCTCTGATCTAGGTGACTTTCGCGGAGGAAATTTTGGTGTACTTGGGTCTACGCTGGTTTATGTTTGGCTGTTCCCACTCTGTCATGACTTTTGTGTCTCGTGGTTAAAATGGCATCCATCACCATCCTGGACTTACCACATGGGCTCCAATGGCTGCTAGGAAGAAAAGGAGCTTTCAAAGTCACACACAGTTTTAACATCACAATAGGATGCGATGAGCAGTAACTGATTTTTAACTAGTATTAACTTTATTCATTTGAAAGGGGAACCGTATTAAGTCTTGCTTCATGGCAAGTCTATTGATTAGAAAAGTGGCATTTTTCAGAGTATGTTAGGATACAGGTCCTTTAAGTCAAAACAAAATTTGTGTGTATACTCAACTGAAGCAGTAATAAAAACTATTACTATTTGCCAGTTACGATGCCAATCAGTTTGAATGTAGTTCTGTTTGTTTTCTGAGATGGCCATAACAAAATACCACAAATGGGTTTCTTCTTCTATACTTCTGGCAGTTAGACGGTAAAGGCCAAATTCGGTGGGGTTGTTTTCTCCTGAGACCTCCCTGCTTGACTCCCAGATGACCACCTACCTTTTCCTATGTCCTCTCTTGCGCTCCCTCTGTGTACACACTCCTGGTATCTCTCGGGGGTGTCCAAACTTCCTCTCCTTATAAGGACATGAGTCAGATTGGATTAGGGCCCACCTACGTGGTAAGTGGTAAGGTCCCCATCTCCAAATACAGTAACATCTGAAGTACTAGGATTAGGGTTTCAACATATGCTTTGGGGGTAGAGAGCAGAGACACAATTTAGGTCAAGACAGTTGGAATTCTCACAAGTTTTGTATTCAGGATTCTATTTCTAGTTTAAAGCTAAAGACACATAAATTCACAAAGCTGAGTTGTTTGCCCGATGACCTGCCTGTAGCAAACATCCCACACCACTCTGTCTTTCTCATTCGGCTGTGTATGTCAGGGGTATAATTTAGTTTATAGGGTGGGTTTTAAAAGCCCACTGAAATTCCTAGATTCCTTTCAAAACAATGCAGCAATAGTAATGAAGTTTCTGGCCCTGGTGTGACCACACACAGCTGTGTGAGCTCTGGTAAGTGAGTTCACCTCTCTGACTCCTGGTGTTCTGGTCTGTAAAATGAGGATATTAATAATATCTCCCAGAGAGGACCGCTGTGAGAAGACTGTGGGATAATATGAAGAAAGTCCTTACAGCAATGTCTGTACATAGTAGGTGTTAATAGGTCTTAGTAGCTATTAGATATATATTATTATACTATATCACATCATTTTATATATATATATATATATGTATATGGTGTTTGTTACTCTGAGAAAGATACATGCTCAGAGTGGGACATGATTGTTGTCATTTCATGTTGGCATTCGAAAGTGTTATCACATGCTGATTATTTGGATCTATATGTTATCACCATTTTAAATACTATCATGTTCAGCGTGTTAGGTCTTTTTATGTTGGCAGTGAGTCAGAGGCTGGTGTAAGGGATTTAATGTGTTGGCTGTGTGTCAGAGACGTGACAGAGCGCTGAGATCAGATCCCCGGTGCCCGCTTTTCACACGTGCGGGCCCCTCCAGCGGGTTTCCCTGCAGTCAGACAGCCTGCCGGGCTGCTGTAGCAGCAGGCTGGTGTTCTGGTCCAGAGAGAGGAAAAATGTTCCCTAACAGCCAGTTTTCAAGTGGCCCCACCACGAAATGGCTCCCAGTCACTGTTCCGCGGGCCCACAGCCAGGCAAATAGTTGCAGACTGAAGTCCCTATCTTTCTAAACAAAGCTTCTGGTCTTCCAGCCTTCTGTTTGCAAGGACAAACAAAAGTAAAAGCAAATGAATTAAAGAACAGTAGAAATGCTTTGCTGATCTTAGGTTACTGGATATTCTGTATAGTTTTGGTTATTCTTTGGTGAATATTGTTGTTTCATGAAGAGAAAATAATGGCAATGCATGGTCTACCTTTGAAAAGTTATTTGATAAAGACACCAATGCAAAATTTCTGTTTTCTTGCCATAAATTACCACTAGCAGAAGGCCGCAACCAAAAATATAGAACTCCTAAAAAGACTCATTTTTGTCACTAGTGAGATTCTGAAAGGAAGGTGTAAAACTAATATAAAAGCTTTTTGGATTTCAATCCCCCTTTTTTTTTTTTTTTTACAGTCACTGCAAAACTGTTTGGTGGACCATGGTGGAGAAGTTTCTTAGAGTGCTCCAAGGTACGGCAGAGGACTCTACGGAGGGCTGAGCTCTGAGCCCCCATTAGTTCAACTGGACAGTCTGAATGGACGATGGGATGAGTGAGCACTGTCTTTCCAGATTGAATGACAGGGAGAGTCTAGCCAGAAATGAAGAAACACAAAAGTAATAGGAACTGCTTTCAGCACTGTATGTGATGTTCCTAATGTGTTATCTTTTATTCCCTTTATATCCACATTTAAAGGCAAGGTACATCACATTTTCGGATGCATTACCTGACTCTCAGATT
Organism: Solenodon paradoxus; assembly: GCA_004363575.1. Classification (NCBI taxonomy): domain Eukaryota; kingdom Metazoa; phylum Chordata; class Mammalia; order Eulipotyphla; family Solenodontidae; genus Solenodon; species Solenodon paradoxus. The sequence goes on from RJWH01001200.1 coordinate 223,465, forward strand.
ATAGATTGAACATGCTTAACCAAACTAAAGACAACTTTATTATATGTTAGTTATACATATGAGAGCAAAACAAATTAGGATATATTAGGGGAAAAAAAGGATAGAAACTATCCATCATCAAAAAAATCGAGTTTCTTGTGCATGTGCAGTATTGTTGGAATTTGTTGGGTTATGTTGGCTGTTTGTGTAAGTCCAGAAAAATACTAAATGTACCTGTGGTCAGGTATGTCTGTGGGATGCGACGCTTAGGAAGGTGGACCAGGCCTTTCCAAGCAAGTTCCTGCTGCCCCGTGATATCAATGTCATAGGCCCCAGGGCCAAGGTTTCTCCCTATGATTAAAAGAAGTGCTTCTGAGCACACTGTCTCTGACCATCACAGCATTCTACTCCCTGAAGGCATGGCACCCCCACAACTTAACAAGTCTCCTTTACTGGACCAACAAATAGGGCATTATAATTGGCTTCATTGAAAATAGCCAAACATCATTTGCTCAGCATCTGACATCTACGATGTGTCAGGTCCTTTGCGTGCATTCTCATTTAATCCTTGCAGCCATACTATGTGATAGATATTGCCCTCATTTTACAGACTAGGACACTGAATGTGGCAGAGACAAATCTGTGTGCTGAGCAAGTCCTATTTTATAACTACTGTACCCCCTGATACCCTTGGAGTTAGCTTGGGGCCACATGACTATTATAACCAGTGATAAGTGGGTATGGCAACATGTGACATGTGAGAGGGGAGCATGGAAGAGGGGGTGTGAGCGCTCCATGTGCGGAGCCATGTGTGGAAGGGGTTAGTGTCACCAAAAAGGGAGTCTGGATTGCTGGGTCATCCCATGGAGACTGGGCACCCTGGTGAACCTCTTAGTTCACATAGTATTTTATGTGAGTAAAATACACTCATATTAAGTTCAACCATGATATTTTCTGTTTATTTGCTACTGAGGCTTAGCCCTGCCTGTCCTAACTAGCCTGTCCTGACTAATACATTGACTCCCAAAGAAAATCAGTTATCAGTTATATGGATGCTAGAACTTTCACTTATCTCTGTGGCTACAGAACACCCTTTATCATTTCTGGTATTACTATCTCTGGTTAGAGGGAGGAGGACTGCATTCCTACACTGCAGTGTTTTCATGATCTTGAGTGGCCTATCATGAGACATTACACTCTAGGTCTCTGTGTCTTCTTGCTCCTCACCAGCCTACAAGTGATGATGAGAAACAAAATGGAAGCTAGATTAATAGAGGATCTATGTCCAAACTGAATTTATTCCCCTCTCCCTATTCTTGCCAATCAATTACCTAATCTGCCACACCAGGTGTATGTAATTTGGGAAACAGGAATTACGTGGCGCATCTTGGTGGAGTAGTGGTTAGGTGCATGCCACATCCACCCCAAGGTTCCTAGTTTGTGTCCAGAGGCTGGCAGAAATGACCACGTCGAACAGCTAAATAAAATAAAATCTTTCTTTCTTCTCTCTCTTTCTCCCTGCATGTTTCTGCTCCCCTTCATTCCTGCCTGCACCTTTCCTTTAAAAAAAAGAAAAGAAAGAATCGCCTTCATAGGGATTAGTGACAGGTGACCCACTCTGCTTTTTCCAAAGAGTAGATGGCTTGACTCGAGCCACCCATTTTACACAGGCTGGATTCATCTTATGCATGGATTTTGGGAATTCACCAGAGGGTTGAGTAGGGTAAAAAGGAGTCAGGGTCCTGAAGTAGAGAAATCATGTGCCTGGACCTTGTTGGAATGGGCTTATCAAGTTATAATTCCCTTGGGGTTTCTACTCCAAAGGATATGCCACTGGTTATAGACTGGGCAGAAAGATAGCGGTAGTGCCCAGGGTAGACCCTACCAAGTTAGTATTCATTATCACAAAGATTTAGTGATCATATTGAACATTCATTCACATGTTTGTTCATTCTCTGGTCATTTTTCATGTTTCCAGGTGCTGAAAAGAAAGAGCAATAAACTAAGGCCCTTGCCCAGTAGGAGCCAACCGTCTCAAGGTTGAATCAGGTAAGTATCAATGAGAACATAGCATGACAGACACTTCTCACTTTACAGAGACAGCAGGGAGTGGCATGGACTGCCCAAGCAGGCCTGTGATTCAGTTGGGTTGTGCTGGGACAGTCAGGATGGTCTTCCCAGGGAAACAGCTGCTGGGAAGGGTCTTGGAGCCCAAATATAGGCAAAGAGCTGTGGATGAAATGGTTAAGTCAGTGTCTTGCTGTCTTCAAGATTCTCGAATCCTTGAACCCACACAATCTATAGAGAGATCTCAGGGGTTCTGCAAAACTTCTGAAATGGATCTAGAATTTTATATGTAACTAAGTTGTTCTGATTATACTGTTACCAGATTCTCAGTTTTCTATGACCTTCAAAAATGTTATTACCATTATTCCAGAGAACTTGGGGGTTCCTTAAAAGTCCAGTTCTTTGAGGTTGAGATTTCTGATTGCCTGTGGAATTGAATGGTGAAGATGAACTCATGGAGAATAATTTTACTCCAAAGAATTTCCCTCAATATTCTTATATCTTGGATTAAATAAAACAAAATTGCTTATCATCTCAAGGCTAAGGCATTGCTTATACGTGCACACACCTTTCTAGAAAATTCAAAAGATAAACACATAATTGAAATTAAAAGAATTTCTCACCCTTACCACAAAGGTAATATTCTCATATGTCCAGGAAAAAAAAAATATGAATCACAAGCCAATAGATATGTGTTACGTGCTTTACTCTAAAAGGATCAAGGTGTACATACTGTTCTGACCCCTGCTTTTCTTAACCAGATGTCTCAACGGCCGCCACGCTCCAGAGAACACTCTGCATCAACACGGGTCAGTCTTGCCGAGACTCTGTATGGCAAGCATGCTCCTCCCTTGCTGGGGCGCTCTGTCATGGGTCCTAGCCCTCTGCAGGATGCACCTTGAAGTTACTTCCAGGTATCCAATATTGTAAACAGTATTGTATTACATATTCTTATTCATCTGATTCTAGGCACTTTTGCCAGTATTTTCCTCATTTCCAGTGCTCTGGAGTTTAGTTAGAGTGAGAGTGTTTACATTCACAATTTTGATGAACATTACCTTCAAAACAGCCGAACTGACACATTACTTTGCATTACATCCATTACAGTGGATGAGATTGCCTGCTTCTTTGGAGTGTTGGGATTGCCCACCATTTAATTTTTGCCCATGTGATAGATAGGAATCATTCTTTCATAGTTGCTTTGATCTGTACATCTTTAATTATGAGTATGAAGGAGCACCATTTTACATGTTTATTCACTTTTATTACTTTTAGCTTCTGAGTGTGACCTGTCTATTCATAACCATTGTCCTTTTTATTTCCATTGGGCATTTGTTTTTTGTTTTTGTTTTCCAACAGAATTACATAAACTATTTGTCAATTAAGAAATGAGTCCTGGTGTATGTTGTAAATTTTTCCCCCAATATACCATTTTTTTTGTCTTTATAGTATTTGCAGCTGTGTTAGATTTTTAAACTTACCTGTATTTAAATTTATCAACATATCAAATATTTGTTGAGTATTGGACTAGATCTTAAGATCCCTTTTACTCTAAAGAAGCCTCTATAAGTACTAATGAACTCTTAGAGGAATGTATACCCCAGTGGTGTATTTTTGCTGACTTTGGCTGATGGGTGAAGGTCACCTCTGCTGTCTAGCCCTTTCCAATGATTCTCTCATCTCACTTAGAAGATTATCTACTCTGTTTTGTACAATGAAACAGTTGATACTGATATCAAAATATGATTTTTAAAAAGACCTTTTATACTCTTATAGAAGTCATAGGGCTCACTGCAGTGATTGAAGTTTTTTTTAAATCCAGGCCCTCACCTAACTCCGAAATGTGCTGGATGAGTCTATGAATGTTTAGGGTAAAAAGAAAGTGATTCATGAAGAGATGAGCCTCCCTAGAAGGCTTGGTGAGTTCAAGGACACTGGAAGACTTCTTCAGGGTAGGAGCGGGAAAAAAAGACATTTGAAGGAAGGCGTTCAGTTACTTTGAAGTAGCTTTAAATAATTTATGATATAGTTTTAAACTTTTTGTAAAACATGGATCATCACACTTGTAAGCTTTTATAGCTTTAAAACTTAAACAATTAAGGAAAACTCAGTCATATTGCAAAGCTTCTGAAAACTTTGATGTGCATATGAACCATGTGGGGATCTTGTTAGAATGCAAATTCCGATTCTGGTGAGGGGGACTGAGATTCTGCATTTCTAACAAGCTGCCTATTACAGATCTCACAGTGCCCTCCCTCTAAGATCCTTAGCCCCTGACATTCCTGCTTCCTCCTGCTTTTCTCTGAGCACATGATTTCATAGTATTTCTGGATGCATATATATATGGTTTATAATATATCTTCATACTTCTGCTTTCTAAATTCCTGTAGGCTATAGTTACAGAAATCACAAAGTACTTTCTGAGAAACCATTGGCTACCAAAGTAAAATATTGACAAAGTGGTACTTTCTTGTTTGGTTCCTCCTAGTTTAAGAAAATGAGCTCCCAAATAGGCTATGTGAATTGCAAATTGACTTCCACCACGTTTAAATTGTTCCCTTTTAAAATATTAGCTGTGTAGTGTGTAGACGAATATTTATTTTCTAATCAAGGTTTGGCAGTGAATGGTTTGGAAATGAAAGAAATGAGAGCAGAATGCTTCAAATGTTTCTAGTAATAAAATGGAAATAAGAGATTTTATTTCTTTAAATGGCAGGCGCAGGTCTCCACTGAAAATCCATCCTGCTCTGGGAAGAAGAAATTGTATGAAACATGGCCCGTTGTATAGAGTCCAAGGCCAGCACCTCTCTGCTAGCGAATCATCATAAATATTTTTTTCTGTGGAAAAAAGTTGAACATCCAACTACATTATGGGAGAATCTATTAACAGAATAATTGTATGGAGAGGAGCCCTTAAGAAAAACTTCCAAAATTCCATTATCTTAACTGTCACTCGCCTCTTTGAGATGTCTTGGTGCTGTGTGTTTTCATGAATTACCAGAGCTGTTTGTTTTCTCTTTATCAGTCACCACCCTGTCAGCTGGGCCATTCATAACAACTTTTGGCAGCTCATCAGGGGAGTTCAGAGCTTGAATAGGACCCTATCAACTCTCACACCTCATTGTGTGAAACTGTTTACCAGGATTGCCTTTTTCTGTAAATATTACATGCAGAGCTCTGAAAGGAGAGATGTGTGAAAACAAAATGGCCTAACGTTGCCACACTTGGCTGAGACAGGGGTTGGCTAAAAATTTTCACGTCCTTGACTTTCGTCCATTGGGCTGAAGAATACCTCGGCACCGGTCTGGAAGTCGTGTGTATGCTGGCTAATTAAACAATATTTAATTTGACTTAACATTCTTGTCGGTTGGGCGAAAGTGAGATTTTGTAATTAGGGAGTGCAGATCAGGTTTCTGTCACTATTGTACTCTCTTCCTCTAATTTAAAGCACACTTTTCCAGGCCGTTGTCACACTTGATGTGTCGAGTGTCCCCCCACTGTCTTTTATGCTTGACTGCTAACAAGGTGGCCTGTAGCAGACAACCAACAGCAAATGGACGCCATCTTCCGGACTTAATGACCTGAAGCTTCTGCCAGATTCACCCATCAGAAATAACTTCCTGTTTGAAGTGAATGATAATTCTCTGTGGAAGCTTAATGCCACTAACCTGCAAACGGGTATGATTTTTTTTTTTGTCTTTATGTTTACTGAAGTTACATATGCACCCATTTAAAAGTGTCAAATAGTTCTCAGTTTTATGGGAAAAAATAAGTTTCCCTGGTTGCTCCTCCCCGGAGACCACCATTTCCCCTCTTGTGGCAGATTATCTAAAAAAATAATTTCACAGTAAGGAATAGGTTGTTTCGCTTTGCCTATTTTTGAATATTATACAAATGGAATCATATTGCTGTGACTGACTTCTCTTACTTACTATAAGGGACTTGAAAATATTTACTTTTTTTTTAAACCAAGGTCTGATTTATATACAATGAAATGCATAGGTTTTTAAACGCACAGTTCAATGACTTTTAGCAAATGGAAACACCCATGCCATTCTGGAAAGGGAGCAAAGTTGCAGAACATTACAATTCCCCCATGCCCCACCCCCACCCCGTCTATCCCCTAAACGGTCAGCCTCCTCCATGAGGAAACCACTTTTCTTGTCTGTCATCACGTCTTAGATTTAGCACTTCCTATATACCATCCTGTCTTCTGGGAAAAGGACAGTTTTGCTACTTTCTTTTACCTTCCTATACCTTTATTTGTTTTCTTACATTGTTGTACTAACTCAAGTATATTGCTGTTTAGAGGCCCAGAGTGAACATCTTCTTCCTGAGCGCAGAAGCATTCATGACATCACCATGAAGTATGACATTAGCTGTGGGGGGTGTCTGCATATGCTCATTATTACATTGATTTCATTTCTTTCTTTTCCAAGTATTTTTTTTAGAGTTTATTTGTTCGTGACTAGTTGGTTGTCCAAAATATTTTCCCATCATTTGAGATGTAATGCTTCTTTTTCTTTGATTCTGTTAATGTGATAAATCGCAACTCTTGATTTTCTAAGGTGAAACCCACATGGCAATGTGGCCATCAGCCCCACTTATTAATTAACTTATTCGTATAATGCTGAGTTTGATTTTAAAAAATATTTTCTTGAGGACCTTATAAATTCATGCAGGAAATGTTCTTTGTGTGTTTGTAATGTCCCACTCAGGTTTTTCTTAGGTTTGATAAAACTTATGAGTGAAAAACCATCTGGTCATGAGGTTTTCTTTGTTGAAAGGTTTTTAATTATGAATGCAATTTTGAAAACATGTATCAAGTTATTTGAATTTTTCTCTTTTTCTTGTGCTAATTTGGAAAGATGTACTTTTCAAGAATTTATCCATTTGCTCTAAGTTATTGAATTTATAGGCACATAATCATTAATGCTTTTGATTTCTTGGAGTATTGAACCCCTTTTTATATGTAATAGCCCTTCTTATCACTGGTAATATTTCTTGTTTGAAACCCGAATGTGATTAATATTAACTAATTAATGAAGCTACCTCAGCTTTCTTTTGAGTGGTGTCTGCATGGCTTATCATTTTTCTTTCTTTTTCCATTAATCCATTTATGGCTTTATGTTTAAAGTGATATTTTTGTAGATCATATGTAATTGATTCCTGCTTTTTATCCAGTCAAACAGTATATATTTTCATTAGTGTGGCTAAAATTTAATGTGGTTATCTATAGGGTTGAATTAAAATCTACCTTCTAACAGCTGTTTTCTATTTGTTTCCTTTGTTGTTTTTCTCTTTCATTTTTTGCTTTCTTTTTGATTATTTGAGCATATTTTATGATTTAATGTTAGATTTTCTATTAGATTGTCATGTATACCACTTTGAAAGCAATCAGTAGTTATCTTAGGGCTTACCATGTACATCTTACGTCATCAAATAATATTTTATGTCTATTATAAGGATAGCAATATAGCTCCAATTTCTCCTCCCCATTCCTGTTCTATTCTTGTTGTCCCTATCTACTCTCAATACACTATAAATACACAACGCTACTGTTTTTGCTTTCAGGGCAATTAAAATAATAAAATATAAATTTTGGATTCTGTTTACCTTTAGTTATGGCATTCACTGTGCTGTTAATTTCGTTCTGCTACTATATGCTTTCTGCCTGAAGGAACTTCTTTAATATTACTTGTAGTGTGAGTCTAGTGGCATGAATTCACTCAGATTTGGTTTTGGTCTTCATTTTGGTTTGGGAAAGTTTTTATTTCTCTTTGGAAAGGCATTTTCGATGGGTAGGAGACTCTGATTTGACAGTTGTGTGGTTCAGCAGCAGAGACACCGTCCCATTATCTCCAGGCTTTCACAGTATCTGATAAGAAATCTACTCTAATTCTTATCTTTAATTCTGTTCCTCAGTATGGGAATGTGTCTTTTTTAACTAGCTGCCTTCATAATTTTCTCTGTCTCTAGTTTTAAGCAATTTGAATATGGTATCCCTGTAGTGTGGAGGTTCTTTTTGTGAGCATATAGTTAGTTTTCTTGGTGTTCTATATGTATCTTGGAAATGCAGTTTGATATCTTTCATATTAAGACAATCCTCATGTATTATTTCTCCTTGTCTTTTCTTCCAGGGATGCCAGCTACACAGAGCTTAGATCTTTAGTATTGTCCCAGTATCTCTTGGAGCCTTTGTTGCATTTCCCCCCACAATCCACTATTTTACAAACAGTGACAAAACTGTCATAAATCAAATTTCTATCTTTGTGAGAGTATGACTGAGGAAATTTAGTTATGTTATTGCCTGTCTTATTCTCCAAATTCTCGTGGACTTATTTCTTTAATATATTGCTTTCTGCTATTTGACTGGTCTTGAAAGAGAGTGAAAGTAGATATGTGTGTACCATCTGACATCTTTACCTGGAAGTTAAGTTTGCATTTCATTATTTAATTTAAACTTGAATCGTGATAAGGACTATATTTCCTGTTATCTTTGAAATGAATGATCTATTTTAAAGTCATTTCTACTTAAAGTTATTGTAAAGGGTATCATTCTCAAACATAAAGAAAGAATTACAAATAATAACAGCTAATATTTATTATATACTTATCATGCACCATTGTAAATGCTGCTCTTATATTAACTAATATACTTCTCATAACTTTATAATATAGAAACTCTTATTATTCTTCTTTCTAAAGATGGGGATCAGTTGAGGCAGTTAGATTTCATTGACCAAAGTTACAGAAATAGGAAATTATAGAATTTGACAGCTTAAGCATTTTATTCTGCCTTCAACAAATGGGAAGATAATGGCTTTTAGTTAATGTTTTTGCTTCTACTCTTTAAAATTCTTCAGGTTATGTCACTTATTTAAGAAATTTAGTCTGTTAATCAGCAGGTACATATTTAGTGCCAGTTCTAGGTCCAGAATTGTTTTTTCTATGCCTCACTGTGGAAGTACAGAGAAACTCGGCAGGGCAATTTCCTTGGAGGAGTTCACATCTCTATAAAGAGAAGGCCCCACAAACCTGAAATTTAGCTTTATGGTACAGAGTAGACTCACCATATAGAGAAAGGAAAACACGATTTGATCAGGGTGTTCAGAAACCACCAAAAGCATATTAAAAATAATGATGGTTATTCAAGAGTTTGCTTTGATTACCCATGCTACTTTCCACTTCTTCGTTTATCTCTTTTTTGTACCTTAATCTAACTATTGTACTTCTTACACAGAGAAAAAAGAGTATTGTTTATAAGCTCAAAATATCTTTATAAAATTCCCTACTTTATAAAATGTTAAAGTGGGAAGAGTCTCAAATTCTTGATCATAGTGTTATATACAAATATACACATACACAGTTATATATATGCTATGATATATATGTATATATATGTATATATATATACATATATATATAATCCTAACTGTCTTCTTTCCTCATCAAGAGGGATATTAGAATTAACATGAATTAACATTAGATGTTCCCTAACTTTTCTGTTTGTGAGTAAACCAGGTTTTATAGAGGCAATATTATCTTTAGATTGACTAGCACAGTGTCTGACTCCTAAGAGGCACCTAACAAATATTTATAATTTTGCTGATTAAATCAGCGAAATTATAATAAGCCTAAGGTGAATCTTTTCATAAACAATAAAGAAAATCTTCATCAGTTTGTATTTTAATTTGAAGAGATCTTCCTAATGCAATGAATGTCAATATATCTTAGGGAGAAAGTCATAACTGACTCATTATCCTTACCTGGAAGCTATATAGAATTAATAACTAGATTTGCTCGTAATTGAAGACCACTGCTTCCTAGTACAGTGCCTGGCAGACAGTAGGAACTCAATACATATTTGTTGGATGCAAGAATGAATTATTTGACATTATCTAGTTTGATACTGAAGATACTCTATTTGCTACATAACAATCTATCTTGAGGGCGAATTCTAGATAAAATTAACAGTAACAACAGAAGAATTTTTCAGGAAAAACTTGATAATATAGAGGTCAGACCATGTACTTTGGAGCTCCGCAGACCTGGGAGCTAGTCCCATTCCTGTCACGTACTAGCTAGCTATGTAACTTTAGGAAAATAGTTTAACCTAAGTCTCCATTTCTCAATTTTTCAGTTTGGAACATTAACAGTATTTCATATGTTTGTCGTAAGGATAAAATAAGACATCCCATATCAAGAGCTTATGTAATAATCAACTATAGTAAGCGCTCAAGAAATGGTAGTTATTGTTATACAGAGATTTCAGGAGTTGAGGCTATGTCCATTTGGATATATAAAGAATCTTAATGAGAGAGGGGAGGCTACATGCTTCCAATGTTTTTCCTATCTTGCTCTAAGAATTTTGAGTGACATTTTGTTTGTCTGTATGGGTATGTGAAAAGAGATGGGATGTGATGGGGGCTAGAAATCCTTCCCACTTTTAGAGAAATGCCTTCTCTCAAGGATTTATGCTCAAGGGAGACATAAGCCTACCCCACCAACGGAGCATGAAAACAGTCAGAGACAGTAGGATATGGCACAGTAATGAGCTCTTATTTGCCAGGTGTCAGCTTTGCCGATATCTATATATAGTCTAAAGATGTGGTGTTCGATAATTCTTAGAAATTGTTAATAGCGGTACCATTTACAGAGCAAGGCCTCTTAAAATTTTCATAGCATTTATACACACAGTCTTTTTCCCACCACAATGCTATTATAAACCTGAAATAAATATTCTTATCCCCATTTTATAGATGTGTAAATACAATCTCAGAAGTGAAATGGCCATGATCCAGGTCACTCAGCTACTTAATTGTCTTTGGACTTGAATCCGAGTCCACACTCTGGGCTCATTATTTCTGTTTCCATGAAGCTGAGCAGCCTGTTTATTCTACAGACTCCCATGTCTCTGGGCATGCTTTTACACATGCTAGATCCTTAATGATTTATGTTTAGAAAACCTTAGTAGTAGCGGCTAAAATTGGCAGCCTGTTTTTTAAACCTTACATCTCATTTTGGTCCAACAGGGAATGATGTTTGTCATCCTAATAGAACAAATCTTTCATGAGCTCAATAAGGAAACAGCTATACTCCTTGGGTAAAAGACTGTGTCTTCAGGGATCTTGGGTTATTTAAAGGAGGCCCTGGTTCGGATGAAGCACGACGCTGTAGTTATTTCAATCAGTTACTCCATGCAGAGTCCACAGCTGCTAAGCAGAATGGACCTCAGGACAGACAGGCAGTGGAACTAACTCTAGAGGAGGTAACCTCACCAGCAGCTGAGGAATTGATGGATGATTCCAGATTTTGGAGCTCTTTTTCATGTCTCAACTGATATTCTGAGTTGTTTCCTGAAATAAATCCTACTATTTTCTAATTAATGCACTAATGGTCTTTTTTTTTTTCTTTTACAAAAAAAGGAATAAAATATGCACAGGAAATATGCCTGAAGTGAAGTATCTTTCTCCATCATGAATAACATTAATCTTTACAGATATCCAAAGAAATCATTATTATATAGTTGGCTTTGTATTTGTATGGATTAGTGTTACCCTTTATCAGCTTCCAAATGACAGTTTGTTTCAGGAAGAATTCTCTCCAGAAACAATTCTGAAGATGATTGTCAAATTTCTTAATGAAGAATTAGAAGCCAAACTGGTTAGGGGAAATACACAGAAGCTGGTCTCGTCCCACCTGGATTCTTAATTGTCCGAGATGATGGATCAACACAGCCATGGAAAGTTTGCTGGCCACTCTGAGTCTTTCATTGGGAGGGCAGCAGTCATGCCACAGTCTTATTTTACCCTGAGTCTGTCTTGTGTATTTCCAGGTGTGCCAGTCTGTGACCCTGGCGTACGCCCATGCCCGCTGAGGAGATGCTGATGCTGATGGTAATGAACCTGAGGACGGCACAGCTGCTTTGCTTCATTCTGTAAATCAACTTTTGCTCAAACTACGATGATGTGAAATGGGAGAAATCATATTTTTTGTACAGTTTGAAAGGACTTGGATAGATTATGTACCTTGTCCCAAATCACACAGCTATGAAACAGTAAAGTAGCCTCTCTCTGACCCCACCCAGTGCTTTAACCATCACCCTCATCATCTGCTGAGATAATGACTCACTTCTCTGTGGTTTGGGTTAGAGGTTAAACAATAACGTGGGCTTGAAACAACTTTCAAATATCAAAGTATATCTCTTTGCCTACTGAGATTTCTATTAAAAAAAAAAAAACCTCCCAGAGGAAGATTCAATTAATATATTTATTTAGCATTTTGTACAGTATTTACTTTTACAAAATGACTCATAGTGTAACAGCATAGGCATATTTGGGCATATAATTGTCTTTTTCTTTCATATGTATTTATTCCTTTGATTTATTTAATAGGCTCTCAGCTTGGTCTTCTGAGATCATGTACAATGGTAGCAAATTTAAAATAAGATTAATAAAAGATTATTTTGTATCACTCCTTGGGAAAACTGATGAGGGCCAAACCAGTCTCCATTCTTTATAAATGTTATGCAAAAGAGCATGCTGGCACCTCCAGGATACAATCTGCAGCCCCAGCCGTGCTTGTTCGTGATGCTTGAGAAATAGATTGAGCACCTCGTCCTCAATTATTTTGTGGTGCTCACTTTTTGCCCTTCAGATGATCGGAGCACTCAGGCCTCTGGGAAACAAGCATCATCTGAATGTTAATGTAGCTCTGAATTCTAGAATGCTAATGCAGCCTCTGAAGACGCGTCCTCTGCCCTTCCTTTATTGACCATCAGGCAGGACTCCTCCCCAGAGCTCTCGCAAATGATCTCCTCTACCTGGAAACCCTTCTCCCCAGATGTCTAGTAAAACTGCCCGCTTCTCTTTATTCGGGCCTAATGTTAAGTGACACCTTCTCCAACAGGCCCCCTCAGACCCTGGGTCCAAACGACGCCTTGTCAGTGGTCTGTCCTGGCATTCTCTTTTATTTTCTCTTTTGCACATAAGACTTTGTGTTACGAAATCTAAAGTTCCAGGCTTTGATGAGAATAGATAGTAGACAACGGGAGAAAAAAAGGGGAAGAATATTAGTAAAACTACTATGCTATTTGTAAATGTGAAAATGCGACTATGTATACGTCAAAACAAGTCATTGTCAAAATGCAAAATCCCTTAATAATAATAAAAAATAAATTAAAAATATATTGATAAGCTAACATGTCATTTTTGAGTAATCTTGAGCTGCTTTAAAATCAGTCTTCTAAGGAACAGCACTAGTGTACTCTCTGAAGGCTTACAATATACTCCCTTTCTTTTTGATGAATCAGATCCTAACCACGGGGTGGGGCGGGGGTTGCAAAATATGACTAGGGGCAATTATTTGGTCACATGTTACATGTTCTTGTGTGTGCAATCAGTAGATTAGAAGTTATTCCTAAAGTTTTCTCATTCTTTTGTCTATGTGTATGAATATTTTTTTCTTAAAAAATTGCAGGTAGGATGTCTAACACAGCTGTGGTTGAGAAAGCCAGGCGTCTTTGCTGGGTGGGGCTTGGGGACAGACAGAAGGGTTACTTCCATGGTGGTCAGCTCTGCTGCACAATATTTATGATAATAGAGTCTGCTGGCCAGAACCACTCAAGTCAGAACGGCAGGGGGTGAAACTCAGGCACCAGCACTTTCCCACACGTGCCAGGCAACCCTCAGCCAGGACTGAGCACCACCGTGTCGTCCACTCTTGAGAAAAGTGAGTGACCAGGGCAGCAGCCATCGGCCTGTGTCTCATTCTCCTCCAGCGCTGATGGAGCCTGGGTAAAGCACAGAACCGCCTTTGTACCTGTCAGTGACTTCCAGACTCAATCTTGCTATCTTCAGCACAGTGTCCCTTAGGCCCAGAGATGCCACCAAGGCACCTCTACTCCATCTTGCTCCCCTGTTTCCACTCCCTGATTGTTCTCCAGTGGCCCCCAGACCTTCTGCCCACACCTGTGTGCCCGTCTGTGTCCCTCTTTGCTTAGCCCCCACCGACCTCTGCTTTGTGGAGTCAGGGTCATGTTTGCCACACCCCATGCTGTCAGCTGGGGACCTGCTTCAAACAGGTTGAGTCTCCTCGAGTCCTAGTGGAGTCTGCTTCCTGACTCATCGTGGCCTGGCAAGCCCTGTTGCTGCCCAGTGCCCTCACCGGTCATTGTCCTCCAGCATGGGACTTTCAACAAAGACTCCACCAGTGATGGGAGGGAAAGAATTCTAGGAGCTATCGATGGAGCATTTCTGGGAGAGACAAAAAGTTGTGTGCACATCGGCTATCCAGGGTGTGTCATTTGTTCCTCAGTGAAAGTCAGGTGTGCCTCTTGACAAAATAAAAACTGCCATCACATTGCCCTGAAGGGGCCCAAAGTTTGGCAACTCCACTTGACTTGAGGAAGCCATACACAGTTTCCAGATAGGTTAATGACGGGAACTTCAGAGGGTCACTCCCAGGGTGAATCTGGAGAAGGAATGTGCCTGGTTTCCATCTTGGCAAAGACAGGTGGGCCCACCATGAATGCTCTCTTCTCCCAGGAAAGGAACCAGGGGAGTAGGGGCACCTCTGTGGATTTGACTGCACTCAATTCATCACTTTGCTTCTGGAACAAGTACTTCAGCTCTCTGACTCTATTTGGCCAGTCATTCCTTTCCTGCCCTTTAGAAATGTGAAAGGAAGTGTCATCATTTCCTTGAGGAAGCAATTAAGAACACTCCTCCCCACCTTTCCCCTCCCCTCTCCTTCTCCTTCTCCTTCTTCTTCTTCCTCCCTCCCTCCCTCCCTCCTTCCCTCCCTCTGAAAATGAACCCTCAACCTCATTTTGGTATGGTGGCATCAAAAGATGGTGGTGCCTTGGGTCCCTGAATGACTGAGTTGAGTCGGTCACCTGCTGACCCACATTGGACAGAGAGCATGCAAGAGACATACCTTTTACTGGATAAGTTACGGAGCAGTGGGCGTTATTGTTACTTCGGCAGAGGCTCGCCTCTACTGACTACTTCCAGGACTTTCCCTAGGCATTTACTTTTAGTTTGGTAAGTAAAGGCATTTTTCATCACTGAGGGAGGAAAAAGTTTATTACCCACCTCTTCTCCTTTAATAGAGAGAACCAAAGAGATGGCGAGTGAACAGGAATTAATGTTTGTTCGACTTCCTTTTCTAGACCAGACACCACACTAGCACCTGTAAAGGCAGACACCCTTTAGAACCGTATGATCAGAGGACTTTGATTTTTATAATATGGCGGAGACAAAAGAGCTTAAAAGAGGTTAAATTACTTACCCAAATCACACATAGCGGTCGAGATCACAAGAACCCAGGTCCTCCTTTCTTCAAAACCTATGTTCTTTTCCGAGAACATCAACATACGAGTAATGAGATTTTAACTCCTTAGAATCTGTTAGTATTTTACTTGTAACCATAATCTCTTAAAGAATAATCTTTGGCTAGTCCATCTACTATGCAAAACTATTAGTCTTAGAAATATTTTGTTCTTTTCTTCCACCTATATTTGTTTGAACTGCTCTTTGACACCTGAGGTCCAGCTCCAGCCAAACACACTCCTGTTCGTTTACCGAGAACTGTCATCACCGGCATATCTAGAAATGCCTGCACTCTGGTGACAGTTTCTTAAAATGTGATGTTTGCCCTTTATGGCAAAGGTCTTGGAGGGAAATAATGTGATATCAAGGGAGCAGGTTTATGCGTGAAAAGGAGAGAAAGAAGACTGTGCTCGGTTAACAGAGAACCTTTGGTACAGAGGATCGTTTCAGCTGCCATCTCCATGACCCTTTCAACATGACTTGAGTCTACTTCAAGAAAGCCCCAGGGACTCCAGCTGGGTTTCACCCACATAAGAGAAATCCCAGTGCAAATCCAGACTCCCCCTCTCTGAGCACAGGGGATGTTCGCTTGGCTTGCAGAGAGCAGCCAGAGTGCAGAGGGCATGCTCTGGCTTGCAGTCTCTCACTGGTGACATGACTTCTCCATGAAGAGCCAGGAGTTTTCTCAAGTGTAACAATATTAATTATCAAGTCACTTTAAAACACGTGTGATGTATGTGTGCATTTATTTCACAGGAATGGTATGAAGATTAAATACTTAATGAACCCATTTTTCATATCAAGGATATTTTTGCCCTCTGCCTAAATGTATCTCTACCTTCTGTTTTTCATGAGAAATATAGCTCTCTTTATTATGTAATCAGTAATATATCATTCTTTCTAAGCAGGATCTAATTTTAGCAACATGATGAATGGCCCAGGAACATATTCCTCTGTCCTCTGCAGAAAGGAATATATATCAGACCTGCTCAGGTGTGTGTCATTTCTTTCTAGTGGGAGCTTTCAGTTCCCCAAGTGACAGCTAGAGTTTTTCTGGCTGAGAGCCCCACATTCTGTCTCTGTTTTGGTTTTCACGGACCCACTTAGGAAAGGGCCATGTGTGAGTAATAACCAAGCCTTGCCAGCTCCAGCCAATGAGGTGTGTGGCTCTCCTGTGTCTGGGTTTATTACACCAACTAGAAAAGACGAGTTGGGTGTTTTCTTTAATTCATTTATGTGAAGGATCCACCGTGTATGTCTACACTCAAGTCCCCAATCACCACTTCCCATTTTTTCCCCTTTTGTCTTTTAACGGGGAAATTTCTTTAAAATGCAGGACTCATTCCAAGTTGATCAACAGCAGAAGGAATGGGAAGCTTTGTTTTTCTTGAGCTTCCAAGGGAAAAATAATTCATTTTCTAACTGCTTTTTATAGTTGATTCTACACATTCATAGTATCTTACATTTCAATAACACTAGTAAAATTACTTTGAGTTAATTTCTAATTGTTCTGTAATAGAGACAGAGCAGTACCTAATCCCCATTTTTCAGATGTGCAAACTGAGGCTCACAGAGAGTCAATGACTTATTCAAGTCCTTGGATATGGCTCATAAGGACCACCATCTAAAACTCCATATCATGTCACCGCTGTTGTTTAGTTTAAAAACATCTAAAGGAGATGGAAGATAAATGTGAGAGCATTTGGGGGTTTTTTTTGGTAAGAATTGTATATGAGAATAGGATATTTTTCATGCAACTGCTGTATCTACTGATTCTGAGATATGATACACTTTCTTCTCACCTTCATATCTCTGAAACTGGGCCACATTTCATAATCACCCGGTTATCCTTATCTAATTGACAGTATTTTATCTTTCTTAGTTGTTGAAGATTGATATTTTAATAAAAGTTTTATTAGAGAAAAGTAAACCACTATGTACATGATTAAAATGTCCCAAATCATCACCTTTCTCTATCGCCATGTCCTTTATGATGTCACTTAGGAATTTTTCTCATCCAATGCTTAAGTCTATTTCCCCATGCCGTGAAAATGGAGAAGACAAGAGTGGCTCCCCACTCATTTCCCTTTGACCTCACCACTTCAACCTGCCTGACTTCCACAGATACCTGAATTTCTTTGCCTGGGAGCTGTCTCTGGCTGCCAGAGCCTATTTTGCTAGCTGTGATGGCTTAAAAATATTGCCATAGATAGTTGGAGCCTCCTCCCTCCTTTCCTCTTGAATGTGGGCCAGATTTTATGACTTGAATTACTTCCATGGTGAAGTGTGCCTTTCAAGAAGAGGTCCTAAAAGGTGCTGTGGTCTTACTCTCTTGAATCACTTGTTTTGAGGTAAACCACATGACTGTGGTGAGGCCAATCAAATGGCCAGATGGAGAGGTCAATCTGGACAGGAATGGAGACTCCAGTTAACAAGTCAGCACTGACTGGGTATCCAAGTAAGAGAGCCATCTTAGAACTAGAACCCCCAGCCCCAGTCCAGTTATCAGATAAGTAAAACCCCACCGATTTTTCTTTTAAAGGAAAGGTGCAGGCAGGAGTGAAAGTAAATATGCAGACGGGCAGGAAGAGGGAGGAGGAGGAAGCATCTTTTATTTTATTTTTATTTAGTTGTTCACACTGGTTGCTTCCCCCTGTACCTTGGACTCCAGCCCAAGATTATGTGGTTTGCTCCTTTGGAGGTGACTGACCCAACCGCTGCTCCACCAGGGAGCGCTGCCCTGCTGATTTCTTAACAGCCACCTAATAAGGAACCCTAACTCAGAACCAACTGTCTAAACAATTCCAAAATTCCTGACCCTGACCAACAATATGAGGTAATAAACATTTATTGTTGTCTTAAGCCACTAATTTGGAGATAATTGATTGTACATCATTAAATAACTAAACCCATTTATGAGGCAGACTGGCAATGTTGGAGGATTATTTCTTGGGAGCGGTCCTTAACCAATGACATACAGTAGTTTTTATATGTCTCACAGCCTCCTTTTCACAGACAGGATAACTGAACTCCCAGGGGGTTGCCTCCAGGTGCCCAGAATTGTAGCTGGATGGTTGGTACCTTTATAGCCACTTTCACCTCCTGTCTAACTTCATCACTTCCCTGCTGATGCTGCCTTCACCTCTCATACTAATTACTTGCTCTCAAGTCCTTGTCTCAGAATCTTTTTTTGAGGGAAAGGGAATTGCAAGCTAAGTCAATTCCTCATTATCACTCATCAAGTCCTGTTTGTTTTTCATTTAGAATTACTTTTCCATGGCTATCATCAAACCAAACCAACCTGGGCTGATGCAAAACACACAATAAACAAACACAATCCCTACCATGTGATACAGACACACATTTTGGTGAAAATATAACCAACCCCTCCCCAATTATTATGCAGACTCAAAATCAAGAAAAGAAAATCTCTGCGACTCAGAAGCAAAGAGACTAAGTAATAGTAATAAGAGGTACATGGAATGAAAATGCTCATCTGTGCATTAAGAGGAGAGGCCTTAGCAGCAGAAGCTTTGAAGATTTTTGAGCAGTCAAAGATGGGAGCCCCGTGAATGCCAGCAGTAGGAACCAGGTTCCCTCCATCCTCTGAACTGGGGACTAGAGAAGCCATTGACTAGTCCAAGGGACTAGTGAGGAAACTTGTAATTTTCTTGGGTCATGCAAGTAGTAGGAATTACTCAGGAAAAAAGAAGTAAATTTGTGCCATAGCAGCACAAATTACTCAAGTCCTACAGGGACGCCAAACTAAGAAGTTAACTTAAAATGTTGTCCAGAATTGGAAAATGCTCCTGCAAAGATGTCTAAGAGCACATGAAACTTCTATCCATTTCCTTTTGCAGGAAAAAAAAAAAAAGTGAGAAGAAATCACAGGAGCAAGTCAACACAATAAAGTAGAGCCAATTGATAGAAAAATGGAAGAATTTGCATCTCGAGATCCAAAAGTAATAGAAAAACTATCTAAAATAGACCTTAAGATTAGTTTTTAAAAACTATTTCAGGGCATGGAGAAAAGAATAGTAGCCACAAACCAAGAATAAAACTCTCAGACAACAGACAGTTTGTGGTAGATTTTCTGAAAATGAAAAATGTCATAATTGAAATGAGAAGTGAATCAACCAATTATACTGTAAAGTATATGTTACTGATGAGAGAATAAGGGAACTGTAAGTCAGATAGAAGGAAATTACCCAGAATATTATGCAAAAGATGAAGAGATGGAAAATACGGCTTGATAAAATGAGGAGGTACTTTATATGTCTATTAAGATTTTCAAATGGAAAAATTATAGAGTAAGAGGCAAAGAGATAATAATAGTCAAGCATTTTCATGATCTAAGAAATGAGCTTTCAATTTAAACAAACACATTAGGTCTCATAATGTAGAATTAAAAGCAAAGTTAGTTTTAGACATAGTGGATCTACTGCACATTGTCAACCTTAAATACTACCAAAAAGAGAGAAAAGTTTACTTATAATTAAATAACAATTTCAGAGCATACTTCTCCAAAGGAATAATATCTGGAAGAACACAGCCGTTGTACTATAAATGTGCAAAAACAATGCATTTAAACTGTTGACAGAAAAACTATCATTACCAAGTGAAAATAAAACCAAGTCAATTTGAGACATCAAAAGACTCTTTTGTAAGAAGTACTTTGTCAGGGAACACTTGCAGATTCCCTTCAGCCAGAGGGAAAAGTATCAGGAAAAGAAAAAGTGAATTGCGAGAAACATTTTTTAA
This sequence comes from Solenodon paradoxus, assembly GCA_004363575.1. Taxonomy (NCBI): domain Eukaryota; kingdom Metazoa; phylum Chordata; class Mammalia; order Eulipotyphla; family Solenodontidae; genus Solenodon; species Solenodon paradoxus. The sequence continues at coordinate 243,606 of RJWH01001200.1, forward strand.
ATGTATAAATGTGTTGGTAAATGAAATAAATCCTCAACAATACAATAAAAACGACTCATTTTTGAGTGTCTAAAAATAAAGTAGCAATACCTTTCTAAATAATAATACCATGGAAGATGGGGTAGTAGATCTTCAATTAAGACATATAATTTTTTAGACGGAAGTAACTGATATTAATTCTAGACTTTAAGTGTGAATGTTAACTTAGGGGTAACCAGAATAGAAATAAAATGCATAACTTGAATACCAACAGAATAAAAATGTAAAAATGGGAACTGGGATATTTCTCACCAAATCATGACAGTACTTTCCTCTTGGGAGACAGAAGAAGTGACTGTGAGCAGGAGGGAAGAAGAGTGGGGATGGGGCAAAGGAAACCTCAATTTTACCTAAAATATTCTACATTTTGAAAATCTAGAAAAAGACAGAATTAGCATATGTCTTGTATCCTTTTCTCCCCTTTGCCCAATCTAGACTTTTCTCTGATATTCAAGGTCTCTGAGAATCTACCTCTATTATTCCCAGTTTAGCTCTAGCTCCCTTTCTTCCTCCCAACACACATTTTCCACTTTAATTCATTCTCCTCAATTTTTTTTTTTTTTTTACCTCTACTTCATTTAGGATTCATGCCTTTATTGTCCAAATGCTGATGCTCTTATCCAATAGTGACAACAGATAGAACTATTAGTAGTTATAATGCCTAATTATATTGTGTTTCACTCTCTCTTCTTTGTATGTAACTATCATATTTTATCACTCCTTTAAAATCATTTTCTTTTGTTCAATGTATTTCCCTTTAAAGATTATAGCCTTCTGGAGGTCAAGAACTATTGTGTTTATCATAGCCCACCCTGGAGTCCCTCATGGTATGTTCCACAGCTAAGAATGCTCCGAGCATACTTGTTAAATTGAAAGCAGTCCTTCTGCTGGAAAGGTGACAGAGAAAAGAAAATGAACTAAGGAAGTTTTGGCCATTCTTCGGTAGATAAACTACATAGACAAAACAATAGACTTATTTCAAGGTTATTTATTGACCTCAGTGATCTAAAATAAACCTGAGATTCAGAAGAAAAAGTCGATTAAGAACATGGACTTCGGTGTGAGACAACTTCTTTGAGTATTAGTCTAGCCATGCTATTATTATCTTTATGACTGTAGACGAGAGATTTAACTAGTTTGAACCTTGACTTCACCCCACGCTAAAAGGGGGAATAGGTATCAATATGAAGCACCTAGCACACAGCACAAGACACAGTTACAGCACTCAGTAAATGTAAGCTGGGGCTACGATGAACTAAAATACAAACACCCAAAGACATGTATGAAATAACCTAAGTACCCCATGCCCATTTCCCACCCAAATGGAATTGCATCTGTCTACCCTGTGGAAGCTAAGTGTCGCCATATTCTTTGTGTTTGCCAACTAGCATAAATATAGACTTACCGCCATTTTTAAAGTTGAATCTGGGCCAAGTGGAGTATCACCAGGCGTGGCAGCAGGATGGGGCTTGGGGTGCTGGAGCGGTGCAGGGTCGGGAATGGCTTAGTGAGGGAAGGGCCATGTAACACCCATGTTGGGATACTGATTGAAACTGGGACAGAATTTCAATCCGAGCAGGATGCTGGGACAACATGGCTAAGCCAGGACAGTCCCAGTCTAACCGGGACTTATGGTGACTCTGCATAAAGACGTGATCGCCTGAAGGATTTGTAAGTTCTGCTGAGCAGTTTTCTACTTCCTTTTCCCCCATCTGGGGCTTGCGTCAGCCTGGATCCCTGGATGACCATTTCCTACTCTGCCTGCAGCCCAAGGGGACAAACCCAAATGAGAAACAAAATTATTGTGTCAAATCTCTTAAGATTTTGAGTTCTTTGTTCCGGCCCCCAAACTTAGCTCATCCTGATTAATATTAAGCATTGAAAGTCACCCATTTCCCTCCTCAGAAGAAAATACCCCAACTCATGCCTTAGAACCCATTATTTACTTCAAAATACGTCTTTCCAATGTGCTTATGCAGTTTTCCTTCTCACTGGAGGCTGGAAGGCAAATGCTAGTAAGAGACTCCCTGAGGTAGGCCCTGAGCCCAGTAACAAGGGGGAATGCTAGACGTCAAAAGAAAAGTCAGAAAAACCAGGAAAAGATGAGAACTCGAAAAGCATTATCATCTGGGGCCACGGAGAGTAGGTGGGATTAATGATGGCTGCTAAGAAAACTTGGACGGCATTCCTGCAGCATAGCGTGATTCTTCAGTTGGTTGTAGTTGTGTCACATTTTTATTTGCATACTTATTTTATTTTATTATACCCTTATTTCTTATTCCACTTTTCGGTAATGCTGATTCTCTCCCAAGCATCTGGCTGACCACTACCGAGGTAGCAGTTCACGGAACGCTCCCCACATCTCTCAGAGGAGCAGAATCTCTCCCATCTCCATGGATGGGAACATGGCTGCCCCCAGAGGTGTAAGGGCCTAGGCTTCAGGATCAGTATGGCCAAGTGAGAGTCTCACGTGAACCCAATCTGTCTGGTTTCAGAGTCCTTTCGTCATCCTGTCTGCATGCACCAGAGGATGACCCTCAAGAAAGGCTGTTATGTTTCAGGAAGGTCTGTTTAAAAAAGGCTGGCAAACATGTGTGACATTTGGGATATTTTTCTATCGAAAAGAGAAAAAAAAAAGATTCAATTTTAACCAGTGCTGGTGCTTCAAAGGGTAGAAAGCTGGGGTTATCAGGAAAAGCCACATGTGGGAAGCAGCTCTCTCTCACACATTGCTAGATACATGAGACAGTCTTGAATTTCAATGATCTTATAAATGCAACAGGGGTGATAAATAGAAATCTATTAAAGCTCTTGCATTGAGAACAAGGAATCTATAGTCTTTGACCATTTAACTTTTTTTTTTTTCCTACCGCATTTTTCAGGCAGAAATAGTAGCTTACCATTGGTGAGTCACGTTCTTGATGCTTTGCAATGTGAGGGGAAAGGAACAAAGTGGGGGTGGGGGAGGGCTGCTCCCAAATGGTTGCCAGAGAGGCCCCGGGGTGCCATTTCATCTCTGTAGTTGTTTCCTTATGGGAGGGATGGCAGCTGACAAGCAGCAGTCTCCACAATGAGGCAAAGAACAGAGGCCAACCAAGCTGGGAACCCCAGAGAAGCTTCCTTCACTGACAGCGTCTCTCAATCTTCATTGGATAACAGCATTTCACCCCTCACTGTCAGACACAACATCTCCGGGCCGACTAACCTGCTCTGGAAACCCTATGGTCCCCACGTACCACAAACCAGGTTTCACTCTTGGGGGAAATCTGATTCTGGTTTTTATTTTTGTATGAGTGTTCAACAGGTAAGCGAACGCAGTGGTCAGAGAACTGAAGGCTCTTGTTGAAAATGGTAGGGAGGGCAGTCTCTGATCTCTGGAGGGACGGAGAAGGCAGGGTCCCTTTTCATGAGCAGTGCTTGCGTCCTTTATGACTGCGGGAGCCGGGTGTTAACATACCTTCCGAGCGGCTCAGACGCCCCAGAAGGGGGGTGACTGCAAAGGCTGACTGTCAGGCTCCTTCTGACAATTCCTAATGTAATCCACATAGTACACATACATTCTAGTTACACAATTTATGAGTCTAACAAGGGGAGAGAAGTGAAGCTGGGATATAATTGTGACTGATGTGAAACAGACATGTAGAATGAATGGCTTTACAACATTTTCTTTGAAGTTTGTTAAAAGCAGTAAAGTGATATTCACTATAAGTGAAACCTGCTGTTCCAGAGATCCACTGGCTTGGGGAACCTTTTCTTTTTACATTATTTCTTTAATTTTAATTTGCCACTTGAAGTTTTTGAAACATTTTCCCTCAATGTGCAATGGAAAAAGAAAGGGGAATAAGACCTGTGGGCACCTAATTACGTGTTCACCTATGTCAGGCACTTGACATCAGGGTTGACTCAGGAGGCAGAGCACAGAACCTGGGCCGACAGAAATGCTTTCATTCCATGTTTTAATCAAAAGAAAACAATGAATATAAAAATAATATAAGAAATGAATATATAGTCAAATCATATAATAACATTAAAAATTAATAGACTAGTAATGACGGTAATAATGAATCCCACCTGGCTGATATTTGGCTTTTTATCCCTTTTTATGGCGAAAGGGGCCCACAAAAGGCAACACACCAAAGGCCCACAGATTTCGTAATGCAGCCATCCTGGATGTAAATGATCTCATTTCATTCTCCTGAGTCATTCTCCTGAGCCTGGACCACGTGGGGAAAATGACATGTGGAGGACTTAGGACATTTTTCTAAGGTCCTAAAACTACAACATGGTAGAGGCAAGTCTGAAAAATATTATCTAACTCCTTCCACGGAAGAAGTGCTTAATATGAAGACAATTCCATACTGGAACACCTGGCCTTAGGAATGAAAAATATCACTTGGATATTTGGTACCAAAGAAATGAATGGAAAATCAATTCTGAGGTTGGTATGTGTTTTTCCATACCATCTAGGAAGATGCCAGGCACTGTGTGTAACCCAGATGTCCGCCTGTTTACCAACGTCAAGGTCAGGACTTTTCTTTAATAAATAAAACTCTAAGCTCCACAGACAATTGAGCCTTCATCCTAGCCCTGTCACCTTTCCCATCTTTCTCTTGGAGCATCTGAAGACCATGCATGTGTTCCCATCACCCATCCTGGTGACGACTCATATTCTGAGCTGGATACCTAGCATGAGATCTGGCAAGTTCCATTTTGGGCCCGTGAAAGAACTCTCGATTTTAAAACTGGAATACTCTCAGAGCAACCTTCTGATCTTACTATTATCTTGAATTGACAGTTCTCACTGAACCTCACTTTGGGTCTCATCTACCTCAGGTTGACTAAGTTGGCTTGTCCTCATCCCTATAATCTCCATGTAAGCTCTTTCCTCTGATTCCAGGTCCAACTTTTCTTAGCCTCACAGGGAGGAAGAAATCTTTCCTCCAGTTTAAGACTAACCTCCTTTTCTGCCTCAGCTTGATCAATAACAGGGATGTATCTTCCTTGTTGGAAAAGACCTGTGTTCCTCCTTAGCATGTTATTCAACCCTCTTGGTCTGTACAAGACAAACCCAGAAGTTCAGAGAATTTTTCCCAAACTCAGCCATGTGATCTTAAATGACACCCCGTAGGAGACTTTAAGTTGTTCTCTATCAAACCCACTGCAGTTCCTTATCACAATCTCTTTGTCTGTTAGATGAAAGGAAGATTGGGTCATCTCCCTTATTTGTAATCCCATGTGAATAATGTTAGGTTTGAACACAGACGCATCTCCCAGGGAGATAAAGTGATTTTTAGGAAAATCTGTCTAAAATCAGATTTCAGAAGAAAAGAGGTCTATTCCTCTCCAGGAGCATAGTACTCTTCAAAAACACAACACTGATTGCCAAGTAGAGTATTGAGACATATCATCTTTTGGTTATCATGTTGATTCAGGACTTTTGTCATGAACAATGCGTGGGTTTATGTCATATATATGCATATATGTGTGTGTATATATATTTGAAATATTGACTAAAATATCCTTCAAATTAGACCACCCTGAATAAAAGGAAAATTATTTTCCAAAGATCAATGCTAAATCTGCCTAGAAGTCACCAATTTAAAACCCATTTTTGAGATTCCCATTCATGAATAAGCAATTTTGAAAATTTTAAATGTAGGTCTGCTAGTAACTTCACTGGGTGTCAAATCAGAGATTTCCTGAAGATAACAAAATTCATAACAATGTACTTAAGTGCCACGTGAATTGTCAATAACAATCATAACGCAAAGAGGTCATCTTGGGCAAAGTGACTAGAAATTTAGTATTTCTGAGAAGCAAAGAGTAATTGGGGGAAGGAGACACAACATAGTTAAGGCTGATTCCAGAGTTTATAAGCCTGTAGCAACACTGTCACAAAAGTTCACACCATTGACTTTACCACACATACTTTAAAAACAGTCATCATAATACTTTCTTTTACAGCTGATCATCATTAGGCTGTCTGCTTCTGTTTTTTAATGAAGGATACTATGTGTTTATGTTTTATAGGGGATGTTAAACTTTAAATATCAAACCATTTGTTAATAGTTTTTCTATCACTCTATCTAGTAAATGTCATGTTCTCTCTTTTTGTGTAGATAACATCAAGAAATAGAGCATAAAATAGGTATCCAACTAAACCAAAGGAGTAACTCAAAGACGTTTGCGGTAGTGGGTGTCTGGACAGAGTTAGGAAATCATGACAGAGTGTATTCAGAAATAACAATAAAACAAGTAGTTTTTTAATTGGCAAGAAGTCATAACTCCATAAACTGCAAAAGTGGGACATCAGAGCAGGACGAGGGGCACCAGAAAATCCCGTGTGGTGAAGAAAGACCAGTACGAGACAGTCTTTATTCTCAGTTTAGCTGATGAGAGTCTAGAATAGGCAAGACTGTCATCCTGCAGGGACAGATGAGGATAGCTGACTGGATTCTGAGTCAGAGTCAAATAAATGTGCTCTTCTCATGAGACTTTTCAAGGGAATATAATCTCAAAGTTGAGATTCTGGAGATGAACATTCAAAAAAGCATTAAATTAATGATTCCAAAAGATGTCCAAAAGATAAACCCCACCACTGATTTCTGAATCAAAACACAAAGAAAACATTTCTGTTTCCATTCATGCCAGAGCTCTGCATTGGACTCATCATGGCACTGAAAACAGCTACAAAAATCGAACAGCATATCCAAGCAGCTCTCTCCAGACTCTGGACAATAGTGAGAACGGCATTGTGACCCATCAGAGCAGAACACGTGAAATGACTGTCACAGCCACACTGGAGCTCTATCTGGAAGCACTTTGTGAATCATAGTGCCTCGATGGACCTGGGCAGACCACCATATTCTGGTAATATGAGGCGGTAAAACAGAGAAATCTGGGGGGAAGATAACTGGAAAAGTAGAGTGTAAAATAGAAGGGGCTGCAGAAATCTGCACATGAGTCTCTACTGTCTTTGGGGTTCCTTCCTAAGAAGCAGAGAAGATCAAGTAGTATGATCTCAAACAGAGGTCTTAGAGGTTGTAGTATGAGATATGGATGTTTTGAATATGGAGAGTAGAGAAGCCTCATTGAACATCCTAGGTAATCGGTTAGGAATCCAGAGAGGATGAGCCTTAGAAACAGGGCTCAGGAACAGCCCATCATGACAAAAGAGAAAGGTATTAAATATTTTAAGCTTTCCAGGCCATATGATCTGCCACAACTATTCCACTCTGCTTTTAATATGTGAAAATAGTCACAGACAACATATAAACAAATGAAGGTGACTATTTTTCAATTAGACTTTATTAATAAAAACAGGCAATAAATTTGACAGAGAAGTAATGGCTGAACACTTCTACTTTAAAGTACATAATTGCCAATAAACTAAATGACTGTCAGAACTGAAATCAAAGCTATTAAAAGAAATAGAGAAAAATCTAGTTCTCAGCAATGTAGCATTCACAATGTTCAGTTACAATAAATAATTACTAGGAGTGCAAAAGAGCAGGAAAATGAGATAAACCATCATTGTAAAAAGTAATAGAAATCACAGAAATGATGAAGATTTTTTTGATTTGTGGACAAGGATTCTGAAGCAGCTATTATAGTTATGGTAAAACATTCAAAGGAAAAGAGAAAAATAATAAGTGATCAGATGGGAAACTAAAGTGAATACTTGACTAACTGATAACTCTAAAACTGAAAAATACCATACCTTAAACTTCTTAAAATCATAATACTGATGAACAACTGATTGGACACTGTAAAAGAAAAACTTAGTGAGCTTAAAGACAGTGTGAAATAAACTAGAAAACTAAAATATTGAGAGGAAAAGCACAAAATGACACAGAGTCTCAGTCATCTGTGAGTCATCAAACTATCAAATGAGCCCCCACCCATGTAGTTGAAATCCTAAGAGGGAGGAGAAAATCTTTGGAAACATACATTTCTTCTGTTCTTGATGAAAAATGTTGACAGATACAAAAAGTTTAATGAATTGCAAGTATAATAAATAAAAGAAAACCATATCTAAGCATAGCATAATCTAATGTCTATAGACCAATGACAAATACAAAATCTTAAATGTAGTCAGCAATAAAGAGTATTACTTTCAGAGAAAGAAATGCAAGAATGGCTGCTGACTTTTCATCACTATAAATGAATACTAAAAGGCAAAGCTATAAGATCTTTAAAAAGCTGAAAGGGAAAAACAAGCCATCAAATCTAGAATTTGATATGAGGCAAGAATTATGATTTTTTGATGGAGAGAAAAATAAAGATTTTTCAGAGAAATAAAAGTCGAGCAACAGAGACTTTATTCCCAGAATTGATCATGAAATGATGAAAGAAGGTCTTCAAAAAAAAAGAATCATACAAGAATTAGAGATGCTCTCCACAAAGCAATGAAGAAATTATGTAGAGGTGGAGAAATGTAAAAGACTGCTTTCTTGCTTCTTAATTAGAAATATAAATTATCTAAGAAAGCAATAGTAATATATAGGTTGCTACTATATGTACAAGTAAAATAAGAGGCCAAAGAAAGTGAGGAGGATAAATGGATAATATCACATTAAGGTTCTTAGATTAGTGATGAAGTGGTAAAATATTAATTCCTGGAGAACTATAAAGTTAAGGGTGCATGCTGCAGTCTCCAGAAATAACAATAAGAAGCAATATCTCAAAAACCCTCAGTTATTTAGAAATTAAGTGGTACTCTGCCCAAAGATATTTCAGTCAAGTAAGAAATTACAGCTCAAGATGACATTACAAATTGATTAATAATGAAAATAGAGCCCACCAAATTTGTTAAATGAGTATAAAGAAATGTATAGCTCTGAATAATTCAGTGAAATTGATATCTGTCTAGCTGAAGTGATCAAAGGAAAAAAACAGAATACACAAATTGTAATTATGGAGAATAAAAAAGAGGGACCATCACTAGAGATGCTGTCTACACACATTAGTGAAAGTATAATAAAAATTATGTCAAGAACTTTATACAATAAATTTAACAACTTATTTGAGATGAGTATATTCCTTGCAAAACACGAACAACTAAAATGAACACAGGAAGAGATAGAAAAGTTGAATAACCTTGTATCAGCTCAATAAATATCTCTAATAATTTTAATTTCCCTGTGTAAGAAATTTAAGTCCCAGATGGCTTTAGAGGTAAACTTTACAAAGTATTTAAGAAATACTCTCCTAGTACTATTTCATACTAATGCTACTGAAACATTTCAGAAAATATTTCAAGAAAGAACAATTTTGAACTTATTTTTATTAGGGTAGCATAGTCCTGATAACAAACAAGATATCTTGATATGCAAACTAAATTCAAGGAATTTGATCCATCCTTTCCATGAAATCACAAAATTAAATAATTATATAGGAATATCCAAAACCCCAAATACATACAAAAGATTATAAATTGTGCCCATCTGAGGTTATGTCATAAGTGCAAATTTATTTATCATTAAAAATCATTACAATTCACACATTGACAGAATAAAAAAGAAAAGAAACATGATCAACTCAAGAGAAGCAGTAAAGCACTTGACAAAATTAACACCCATGTATGATTTTTTTTAAAAAAAGGAAATCTGAAACCAGGACTTAAAGAAAACTGTCTCAACCTGATAGAGACATTCTGAGAACCCCAAAGCTAGCATCGAACTTAAGAATAAAAGATGAAACTATTTACTCCTAAGACTGTGAGCAAGGTAAAGATATACTGTCTCACCTCTTCGATTTAACATTGTACTGAAGATTTTAGCCTGTGCAATTAAGGCAGGAAACAAATAAAAAAACCAGACAGACTGAAAATAAGGAAGTTAAACTTTATTTATAAATATTTTGATTGTGTGCATAGAAAATCTAAAAAAGTACCAAATTAGCAAGTGAATTCAACAGGTTTCCAGGATACAAGGTAAGCAAATTAAAATCAACTGTATCACTATATATTAGTAGCAAAAGTTTAGAAAATAAAATTTTTTAATTTCATTAACATGACAAATACTTAAATTGAATAAAATATGTAAGTTCTGCATACTGAAAACCAGAAAACATTGCTGAGATAAATAAGATAAAATAAATGGAGGGACATAATCTGTTCGTGGATTTCAATATTCAGTGTTATTAAGATGTAAATTCTCCCATTATTGAGCTCTAAATTAAATGCCAGAAGAGTAAAATCCCAGCAGCATTTTTGGTCTAGATTGAGAAGCAGATGATCAAATTCATGTGGAAATAAAAATGACCAAAACAATCTCAAAAATAAGAACAAATTTTGAAAACTCATCCTACCTGATTCCAAGAACTAAGAAGATATAGTAATCAATATAGTGTGGGATTTGTGTAAAAATAGACTGATCGGTAAGACATAATAGATTCCATTCACTAATGAAAACCTGCAAGTGTCATTTACTATCCAATGAAAAAAATGAACCTTGACTTTTTCCTCAAATCATATTAAAAAAGTAGCTGTAAAATGCCAAAACTATGGCATGTTGTACAAAAATACATGAGAAAGTTTTCGTGACCTTGAGGTAAAGACTTCTTAGAAAAGATGCTATGAGAAACAACCATAAAGGGTAAAACAATGAAAAATCAGATTTCATCAACAATTAAACACTCAAAGGGTAACATAATTTTCAAAATCTGCAAAAAACTTGGACAATTCACAATAGAAGAGATAGATGTGGTCCACAAGCACCTGAAAAAACAGGTAGGCGGACAGGAAGAAAGAGCGGGAAGAAGTAGCATTTATCTATGCGTTTAACTGGTCCTGTTGCTTATCCCCCCTGGTCCTGGGCTCTGAATCTGGGTCCTGGGACTTCATGTGGACTCTATTACCTGGAGTCACAGATCTTAAGGACTGAGCCACCAGGGTGCACCAAGATTTTTTACAAAACTTGAAACAATGATATTAAAACAAATTTGGAAGTATAATTGTGTGAGAGACATTTGCTATATATGTAACAGACAAAATGTTATTATCAGCATGCCCTGGTGGTCTCGTGGTCTAGGACACCAGATGTAGTCACATACATCCCAAGACCCCCAGTTTAAGACCAGGATCCAGGGAAGCAGCCCGTGATGGACAATTCAATACAAGAAATAAAATGCTTCTTCCTCCTCTCTCTTTCTGGCAGCCTGCCTACTTATTTGCCTTCATTCCTGCCTGCACCTTTCTTTAAAAAAAAAAAGTTAATATCTTCAATGTGCAATCATGTAAGACTGTTTTGAACTGAAGTGAAAAGAATCCAGTTCAAACTTGCTGACATGCACAGGGGATTTGATGTAACTGGAAAGCTGTCTTCATGAGGGAACCTTGTGCTTCCTCTTCTACCAGTTTAACAGTCTCCTAAGAAGGTGCAACCCTGGGGCTGAGGTGGCTAAGGTGCAGGTTCAAGACCTGGGGCTGAGGTCAAAGACAAAGCAAAAATGAGAACGGTCTTCCAGGAAAGAGATGTTCTCAAATGGTTCCAGCAGAAAAGCTTTTGAAAGGATTTTGACTCCACTTAGGTCACAGAGCCATCACTGAGTAATCTGTGTGTCTGGAGGAAGGTTTCATCCCTTTTGTTTGAGTTTTCTTTTGCTCCTAGATTCTAGTGGGTTGTCCACAGACATTTCTGTCAAGTATGGACAAAGTGTTACCCTTGTGGCAGGTGTATATCGTGCCACACGAGTTACCTGGCATGAATTTTTTTTCATGATACAGAGTGATTCTGTTACCAGAAATAGGGAATATAAATGTTAAGAGACAAACCCAGCAGATTTTCACTAACACATAGAAACTGCTATCACAAATCAATAAGAAATACCATTTTCAAAAAGACTTTGAAAACCATGTAGGTTCATATTAATTAAAATTTACTTTTCCTGAGTCCTATTCTTTCCTATCTTTTATCATTTCTGTCTCAGTTGAAGTTTTATTAATTTGACAAACTAAGTTGTACTAATTTATCACAAGATGTTATATTTTAAGGAGCTTCCTCCACCCCTTAAGTAACATGTAAAGACTTACTGATGACAATGTTTTAATTCAAAGGAGTGTCTCTAGTTGTGAGAATTTTAGATGTGGTGACTAACATGCAGTCCCTCAGGCAGAATGAATTCTCAAACCTTTATTTCATTTAAATTCAATAAATCTTTCTTCTTTCATCTTTGAAAAAGTAAGGGTAGACCTTGTTCTTACGATTTTTTCTTGAATAGCCTATAATTCTGAAACAATTTTATGTGCATATTTCTTAAATGAGTTCAGGGATCTGAACTTTACTGTTTTTGTCTCAAATTTGGTTTGTGTGATTGAAAGGAAGATTATATTTCCACTTTATATATTCTACATACATTTTTAAGAATATGAAAATTTACCTATCTGAATTTAAGCTACTGCTTTTAAAAAATATAAGCTGTTTTAGACCTAGACGAGGGTATTCCTAGAAGATGAAAAGTTTAATTGTTGACAAAACAGAAAATTTTTAGAAATTTTAAAAAGTGCAATGGTTTCAGTTTGTTGACTTTCACAAGTGCCAAAGATTATTTTTATGAGAGAGAGAAAAGGAGAGAACTAATAAATGGGAGTTGACTCAAGAAAACTCTTCTAGTTGTATTGCAATGTGTGAAGAGAAATATATTCTCTACCATTTACAAACTGTGCTCGGGTGAATTATTTACCTTCTCTATGCTTCTCTGTGAGTGGGCATTACAAAAATTCAAGTACTATGAGCAGTGCCTGGTGCAGAGAAAGTGCATGGTCATTGGCTGTAACTGCTATTTGGTATCATTGCTCACTAGAGCCCATCCTGCTCATTGCTGTCTAGTTGACACTGCTGAGGGGAACTTGTAAGGCTTAGAAGTACCTCCTGATGACAGAATGCAATTAAACACAGTTGGATAAGCTTATTTCCTTGAACTAGAATTGTCTGGAAAGAGGTGTTTCATCTCTGGATAAATACATGGTCGCTACCATTAATCAGAAACATAAAGCATTCTCTGAGTTCCTTGTGACCTCTCTGTGGCCTGATGCTGTGGAGCTTTATTCTTCCATATTTCTGTTTTGTCTACTAAACTGTGAACTCCAAGGAGGCCTATGGTTTATTCACCGCTAATTCTCCTGGGTTTACTATAAGCCTATCACAGAGGTGTTCACTGAATATTTTTGAATAAATGACTGAATCACAAATGAGCAAACAACCAAACAGATGCATGACGCTCCAGCCCGCTAACTGAAATAGTGCTCCACTGTCTGGTTAGAGCAGCGTACAAGTTTGGACTAGAAGCCCCACAGGCAAACTACTTGACTGGCAATGGGACAGGTCTCATCAGCTTGAAATCTATTAAAAGATCATCCTTCAAATAGTCTTTAAAGTTTCTTAAGAAGAGGAAATTCCATCACCCTATATGCTTCAGTCATGAATTTCAAAATTTTTTTTTTGAGAAAATATGTAATGTTACACCAGCTTAGATAAAATCTTTTGGCTACTTTTGTTGGTCATTCATGCATAGATACTATGAAAGATGAAAAAGAGTGGAAAGGCGGTGACCAACGGGGAATGCAGCTTAATTTAGGGGAATTAAAAGCATGAAAGGGAAGCAATAAATATAGTTGAATTTACTGAATATTTTTCTATGCTTGGGAAAAATAATCACCTGATATACAACTGATACTTGAACAAATTATCAGTTTGATTCTGAAAGTGTTTTGAAACTTTGAATTTTTTGTGTGGATGTGGTAGGTGAGGTCTTTTATATTTATCATTTATATTATTTTTAAAAACCTACTTTTTTTTGTAAAAGAAAGATACCGACAGAATGAAGGCAAGCGGGCAGGCAGACTGGAAAGAAGAGGGGAGGAAGAAACATTTATTTATTTTTTAGTTGTTCATCTTGTTTGTTCTCTCCAGCCCTGGGTGTTGATTGAACCTGGGTCTTCAGGATGTATGTGGACTGCGTCCAGTGACCTCATTCATCACTAGGCCACCAGGGTACGCCATTTTAATCTTTTTTAAAGAAAATACCTTGGTTTAATTCTAGTCGACTGATCTTTTACTGTCTGTTTCTCTTTAGGAAAACCTTTTGTTTCCAGTTGAATACAGTGAGCAGCTGGATTCCGTTGGGTTCAGATTTCACCCAGGTAGGGTGTTTCATTCTGGTATCACTACAGCTGCTACTATTGTTTTTTCATTCACATTTTGATTTAGCTCATACTTCTGGCACTGATTTGAGACTTGGGGTTCTCTTTGGAAGCTGAATGGAGATCCCAAATGAGATCAAATGGGGCAGACCCCTTAAACAAGAAATATCAGTTGAAGAAAGAGATCTTCCAGTAGGAGTCCAAAGACCCTCCAGTCCATTCAGAGCTTTAAAAAATGCAGGCAGCAGGTTGGCCTTTCAGAAATGGTTCATCGAAACTCATTCCCTGCTAAGTTCAGAATGAATCACAAAATAGCTATAAGAATCAGAGAGATGAAAAACAAGCTATGTCTATTGCAGGCATCACTCAAGCAGAAAATGTGGTTGGAATCCATGGCCCAGGATTTGGGCTTTCTCCTTTGTCTTCTCATATCTTCCTTCAAGACAAGATATTAGGATGATGCTCTTAGAATGCAGATTCTTTCTTGGTCAACTGCACATGAGATCACTGTCTCCCATATGGAAAAAAAAATCATTCGTTCAGACCAAGAAATGACTTTCCAACCTGCCACCAATTAGGAGATGCCAGGCCCAAAGCAGATGTGCTACTCTGGTGGACACCAAGGCGGTGCCACCTACAGACAGATGGCCTGGGAGAGAGCCAGGGACCGTCAAGTCATGCTGCGGGACTGCCCGAGCTCACTGACCAGGCAAGTCACTCCTTCCCACGAGAGAAAGAGGAGAAAGGGGCGGCTGTGTTGGGAAGCATAAGTTCTCTCTCAGAAATGTGAGGACTTGAAAACAGCTGTCCCCTCCCAACATTTTTTATCCTTGCCCTTTCTATCTCATGGTTCAAAGCAGCATTTTTGAAAACTTTGTTCAGGAATTTTTTCGGTGCCCAAGCGAAAGCACCTTCATGTCACAAAGACACGGTTCTCACTGTTTCTGCATCTTGAGTTAAGAGAGTTGTGTTTTACGTTTTCTAGAGCAACTTTTCCCTTGTGCCCAACCCTCCCCAGAAGTCCTTATCCTCATCACTTTCTTCGTCCCTGAGAACTAAACCCTGGAGTCCCTTTTTCACTAGACTCAATTCTTTTAGGCTGTCATACGAATTCAAGTGGCAGCCGCCCATTTAGATACAGTTTTCTCCCTCTTCCAGACACCTGCCCCCTAGCTACACTCAGTGCTCACAAGGTGTCTTTGATCAAAGATTGCCATTTGGCTTGTTTCTAGAGCACTTACTCAAGTCAAAGACTGAAGGAGAAGAGTCTCTCCAGGGAATGTTACTCTTCCCTGTATGGACTCAGTTTTTTCTTTACTTATTGAATGTAAGAATCAAAATATTGCTGCTGATTTTGTTATCCTGTTAAGCCTGATCATGAGAGTTCTTGGGCGGGAATATTCATTCATTCATCCACTTGGAAGTTTGTTCACTTATTACTATTAATTTAATTTATTTATTCAAAGGAAAGGTGCAGGCAGGAACCAAGGCAAGTAGGCAAATAGGCAGAAAGAGGGAGGAGGAAGAAGCATCCAATCTGATTTCCATCTTAGTTGTTCACACTGGTTGTTTTTCCTCTGGACCTAGGCCTCAAATTCGGGGATACGTGTGTCCTTCAGAGGTGATTGAACTAACTGCTGCTCCACCAGGACATTATTATTATTATTATTATTATTATTATTATTATTATTACCGTCACTATTTTAAAGGAAAGGTACATGTAGGAACAAAGCAAGTAGGCAGGTGGGAAGAGAGAGGCAGAAGCACTTATTGTCATTTAGTTGTTCACATTGGTTGTTCCCCCGATCTCAGGTCTTGAACCTAGGACCTTGGAATTGTATGGACTGCTCTCAGGTGTACTAGACCACTAGGCCACCAGGGCATGTCCTCATTTATTAATTTTTATAAACTGTTCTTAAAACTGTGCTGAACTCCAGGGTTACAAGTAGGAAAATTTCTCAGTTCTTAACTTTAGAAACGCAGTCTACAAGGAAGAATGGACACATAGATACACTATGACCAGATGAGTCCAATTATGGGAGCATATTGACATGTGAGCATTCCGCTAAGGTGAGAGACATCTGGGTACCATTTAACCTGGGCCTTGAATGGAGGTTGCTAGGCGACAGACCCTCCCGTGTAAGGGATGGGGAATGGGCAGGGTCTGGTCTCTTGGGTGACCTATAGAAGGTGGAATAGAAACTGTCAAGGGAGGCTGAGCCCAGTCTCCGGAGGGCTTTGTAAGACAGAGTAAGGTGTTTTGACTTCATTCTGTAAGCAATAGGAAGCCAACAGAGGCTTTAAGCAGTTTTAAGTGTAACTGGATCAGCTTTTTATTAGGGAGATAGCTCTGCATTGGAAGGATGGGATGCGTTCTTAGAAAAGTTAATCCTTAAAGGGCAATGGGCATTTGGCCGCTGAGAAGCCCAGCTTTTAGCTTCGTGTTTGGAGGGTCTCGAATGATATTGATGTAACTGAGCTTTTAGCAAAAAAAGATGAAATCGTAATAGCCAATATGTCTAAAATGAAAAGAACGTGATTTGCCTTATAATAATGCACCCCCTAAAAATAAATCTTTAATTCCACCTATGAATCTTTAATGCTGAGAATGCTGCATAATACTTTGAAATTGAAACTTGAGATACAAGGATTGCAAAATCAGTCTGACCAACCATGGGTTTGGGGCCTATGAATGGAGCAGTACGAACTATTGATACCTCCTGGTGGCGGCAGATGTGTGCTGTCTGCCTGGTCAAAAGAAGAGGGAAATGAGTCAACGGCATTAAAAAGAAATAAACCCGGCAGCCAGAAGGAAGAGAGGGAAGGATGAAATGACCCTGGTTACGGGGGCCTGAACTGGTGAGGACTTCTGCCTGTTGGAAGAGAGAGATGACAGTGAGAGACCCAGGGTGATCCCGAAGCACCACGGCGCCTGGTGGAAGGGCAGGAACGAGGGCAATTCTGGCAAATTTAAAGCCTAAAGGTAGGCAAGCAAACTAGGTGCTCCAAAGGTCTGCTGGCCAATTTTAAAGAAAACTGTTGTCATATTGCAGTTGCAGGCATCCAGCCTAGTACATGCTTTCTCAGAATAATCTCTCTGAACTTCAAGAGCCCTTTAACCTCAAGATCCTTTCACACACCTACAGGGTTATATTTAATGTAAAACGTAGCAACTCAAGGAAGAACCCTCTAGAATCATCGTATTTCTCCCTTGTGGGTTCCTATTTGCAAAATATGAAAGTCATGCCAACACTAAGTTGTGAGATGTTGAAAACCAAAGAGCGAAAGATGATCAAACGCCATTTGAGATGGTCGCCCTAGCTACATATAAAAGAAGCTTGGTCTTCACCTCACTGGTTGGCTATGGAAATGGCTCATATGCAAGATGGGAAGGCTCAGCGGCCCTGGTTTAATCAGTCACGTCCTGGGTGCTTGAGGACAGAGCCTCTCTCCAGACCTCAATTTTGCTCTAGGTAGAGTGAAGCATAGACCGGTAAGATCTGAGGATCTGGTGGGGACAGGGCTTCTTTTTGACCTTCATGGGCCTTAAGACTCATCCTCCAAGAAAGCAATTTCTTTTGATCATATTTTACTCTTGCTTTGGTAGAAGAAGTAGAATTAGCTCTGGATTATGTTAGGTTTTATACCAACGCAGTAAAAATATGTATCATACTGCAAGGAGAAAGCTTTCTCATGCTGGGACCCCACTGCGTCCATGGCAGCTCAGAGAAGGCTGCACCGAGGTAGCCGGGGGCAGATCTGAGCTCCAGGAGCACATATCTCACAGAAGTGAAGTGTGCAAGCTTAGCTCTCAATGACCCTGGAGTCGAACTTGCACTGAGCCCTTTACAAGCTTTTTTGCTTCAGGTAAGTTATTTAACCTATCTGAGCCCAAGTTTCTCCGATGTGAAGACTGGCACTAAATCACAGTAATTCTGAGGGATTTTTGTGGGGGTTATAAAAGACAGTGCCCCAACCTTGGGGCTTTTCTTAGCTCAGTGCCTGACATTTAGTAAGCGCTCCGTAAAGGATGGCTTACTCTCCTCATTGGTCTTCATGCCACCATCTTGCTTAAGGATCTGAGCAGCAGGGAGAGATGTTAGCTCATCTCTGCAAACATGCTGTCTTCTTGATCCCATCTGCCATGAGAAACACACTCCAGTGGAATTTCACTCTTGTTTTGGGAGAACAGAAGTAGAAATAGGTCTGAATTATGCTGGGCTTTCTACCCATAGCTTGTATTTGTTTTCTACAAGAAAGCAAACCTTTGCTGCCTTACGACTAGGTGGGCAGAGAGATTTCATCCTGAGCCATTGGGATTAGTTTGAAGTCACATCAGTTCCCTGTGGAACCATCAGGCTGAGGGTCTTCAGGTGGCTGTCCCCAGCCTTGGGTCTACCCCAATGAACCTCATTCTTGCTCATATTTTGGAAGTCCAGTGGCAGCAGCAGTGGTGTCCTGCTCTGTGACTGCCCAGAGAATCGGCAGTCACATTTTATGGGGTTGAAGATTGGAATAATTATTTAACATATTTGGTTTCATTTTCAAGTCTTTTTCTTTCTTTGATATGTAGAGAGAGCATTACAATTAAAACCCAAGAGTACAAGGTTTAATACCTGAACCTGTTACTTCACCTTATTACTAGAAAGCCAATGTGAGTCATGAAATGCATGTGCGCCTGTGTGTGTCTTTCGGTCGTCTAAAGTTTCCATAACTACATCTGTTTAAGATTCTGTGGGCAGGGAAGGCTCACATTGTTGATGGAGGAAGGCTATTTTTGCTTAACCAAAGGCCGATCACCCAGGTCTGTGGCACCCCCTTGCTCAACTGCTATTCTTTGGGCATTAATTTTAATGTTTAAATAGCAAGTGCACTTTCCAAAGGCTGCATAAAGCACTAGATAAATAGAAGACCAGTGGCTTGGGAAGAGCGAATGCTCAGCGAAGCCTTTCACAGGGAGAGAATGCTGAATATCTCTACCATTATTTAGCATCAGAATCAGTTATGGTTGTCTGACTGATGGACAATTTTTTCCCGACCTGCTCTCTTTGCAAGTGACCTATACTGTCTAGACAGTTGCATATTATTTATACATTCATTTCAGATTTCATGGGTTTTTTCTTTCACTAAAGTTGTGCAGGTTTCATGCAGCCAAGTAACTATTGAAAACGTGCTTCAAGAAAAGCCATTTAATTGCACCAGGTGAACGCTTTCTTTCTTAGAGTTGTGTCACCATTAAAATAATTTTTTTTTTTTAAAATGATCTTTATGTGAGCTCTGAAAGAAAATGAGACCAAACTTACCAACCTCCACCCCAGTCACACACACACACACACACACACACACACACACACACACACACACCTCCTATCTGCAGAGTACCAGCAGTAGGCCATGGAGAGAATTAAAGAACAGCTAATTTCAAAGGTTCTTAATCAATTCAAGTTGATCCCATTTGTTGATTAGGGAGTCAAAATGCATTATTTGCATTCTGTTTCAAATTCAGAATTTTCTTACAGAGGTTTGAGGTTGGAGAAATCTCTTTCAGGGTGATCCCCTTGGGCAGAAAGAGAGTTAATTTGAAAACTCTGGAGAGTCCTATGGGTTGTAAAAGCTCCACTTGAAACATTTATAATGGCTCCTTTTGGGGTGGCAGGTTTTGGTGTGTATGTGTGTGTGTGTGTGTGTGTGTGTGTGTGTGTGTGTGTGTGTGCGCGCTTTAGGAGCCACGAACCAGGGGTTGGGGTTTAGTAATGATCAGGGTGGTGAACAAAATGCCCAGTTCCATCCAGGCTCTTGCTGCTGTAGAGACATCACGGCCAGAGGAGTCAAGGGAAGGACCCTTGCTTCCTGAGGCACATCTGAAGGTGGGGCTGTTTCTGTGCGGGCCTCAGGCCCAGAAATTCTAGACCAGGCGTCAGCCCAAACCCGCTGGTCCAGATGGCCAATTTGGAACACTGCCCTTTCCCAGCTTCATTGTGGGGTTACCCTCAACACCAGAGTGAAGTTTGAAATTGGTTCCTTCCAGTCTATGACCTGGCAAGCTCTGGGAAACGATGGCCTTGGCCGGAGTCAGAGGCCCGGAAACCCAGGGCCTGCTCTCTGGGGAGAACTTGCTCAATGCAGCCAGAAGGGAGGGCTGGCGTCTGGAAGTCCCTCCCCTGACTGCAAGCCCTGCTGCCTTTTGCTCAGAAAATCCCAGCCCTGCTTCGAAAAAAAGGGAGTTGATTGTGTGTGTACTGCATATCAGGATGACACTGCTTCTTCGGGGCAAGATTATTCATCAGCCCAGTTGCAGCTCATTTATGCCAACTGCAGATGGTGAGGGCAAGCCTGATCAGAATGACATGGAGGAAAAGTGCAACCCTAGCTGGAAAACGTTGGGTCTATGGCTTCAGAGCCTCACGCCTAACCCCCAAACACAGACCTGCTCACGTAGCTCCATGTCCACTGGGGGTCACAAGTGACATTCACATTCGCCTTGGCCTCCAAATGGGCCACCGGGTTGTGTTTCCCCACCAACAGCAAATGCTACATTGTGGAGCTTGCTTATCATGTGGCTAAAGTTATTTGGGATGTAAAAGTACACACTGTCTTCACCACTTGTTCAGAAGGGGAGAGAGTTTCAGTTGTCTAAATACCAATTCAAAAACACATCATTTCTTTTGATAACAATGCAGACTGGTCCTTTTCAAAGGCTGCCTCTCTCTCAGCCTCGATTTCATTTTCCGTTCCACTCCTACAGTGTGAGATTAATTCCCACCTTCTGCACGTTGCCTGGAGTTCAGTGCACATGTTTACTGAGGTGGACAGCTCTCAAATAACTTGGGTGCTGCTTTCACCCACTGTTAGGAAGTATATTTAAAAGAAATTGCCTTTTATAGATTTAAATTACAAAAGTACTGATATCATGCAAAAGGCAGTTTAACTCATGCAAGCATACAAATAGGTAAATCTTAGGGAAAAAGATACCAAGGCTAATATGAATGTAAATAGGATTACTGGCTGCATTAGCAGCGGCTGTGAAATTTAAAGTACTTTCTGGTAGGTTATTCTTGAAAATACACCTCTCTTTCCTGTGTGCATTTGTAGATATTTGAGAATGTATTCGACTTTGTCTTGGGTTTGCATTTTGAAGCGAGTGTAGACAACAGCCTCGCCTTCTGCTTCTTGGCGGCTAAAGCAGGAGTAGAAATTAACCTTCTCGATGGTCAAATGTTGATTTACCAAAAAATGTAAATCTCTGGGGAAATTTGACAAAGTTTGCCCAAGAAAATATAGATTCATTTGCCAAAGGAGTTCAAATACAGATGGAAGGTGTTTTTATTTTTCCCTTAAGAAGAGCCTTGTTCGTTCCCAAAGATGGACTCAGATAGAAGTGAGCTGTTTAGAGCAGGGATTGGCAAGTGCCCGTGGGTCAGGTCCGTTCACTGCCTATTTTGGTTTCATTCTCCAAGGTCAGACTTGTATTTATATTTTTTAACAGCTGTTAAAAAATCAAAAGAATACCATTTCATGACCAAGACTTTTTGTTCAAATGTTTGTGCCCATAAATAAGGTTTTATTGGGATTCAGCCACATGTATGTGTTGAACTACCGGTTGATTTCTCACAACAATAGCAGATGTGACTAGTTGTGAAGTGACCTTATGACCTCCAAGTCTAATATTCATCATCTGTCTTTCATAGAAAAAGTTTGCAGCCCGAGGTTTAGAGAAAAAGTGTGGTCAGTACTTTTATTATTGAGAATCAAAATTAGATGTCAGGAATCAGAATCATTTTCTAAAAAGAATCTCATGTGAACTCTTTGAATTTAAATTATTTTCTTAGATAGAAGCATCAGAAGCAGATTAAAGATAATAGTGCATATTATTTTGAATGTATTTATTTACATTTAATCAGGTCACAGCCCAACAGAAGCACTGAGGGAGCCTGAGGCATGGCACTTTGGGGAGAGGTGTGATAGGTCGAGCCTGAAGAGACTTGCTCTGGGGTCTGGCTTCTTGGACTTACATCTCTCTCTCCCCACTCTGCGTCATAGCTTTCCTATCAATAAAAGGGGGACAATAATGAAAACTTGCCTTCTAGGGGTGTTGCCAGAATTAAAAAGGTGCCTAAACTTTGCAAAGCTCAGTTAGGTTTAGCTATGTTTTTTAAATGTAGGATGTTTACAAGGGTTTACCTTGTGAATCCAGTTTCCCCATTCCTGAGATATATGTCAACACACCCTGCCCTCCACCAAATCTCCAAGTGTTCTTCACCATTGTCCGGTAGGCTCCGCCACCACCCTGTCACCCGTCCCATTCCCTGTTGGTCACCTCAGTTCTATTGCAAGTGTCCATGGGTTGATTTTGTTTCATGTCTTCCTTTGTTTTGTCTCTTCCCACTCCACCTATCAGTGAGTGAGATCATCTGACATCTATCTTTCTAGAAGCACCTATTCTTTAAATCAGTATATTTTCAAAGAGTTTATTAGATAACTGCACTTTGGGGTTTTGTTAGGAGAAAGCTTCCATGTGGTGCACATGTCAGCTGAGGATAAAATGCTAAAAATACTAACTTCCAGGAGACATTGACCATTTTTCTTAACCTGTACTGATCTAACCTTCGAGAAATGGGATGGAGCCAAGAGAACTGATCAGATGATTTACTTCAGTTCAGTTTTTCCTACACAATGTAATCTTAAGATGTTCAAGGTCATCTAGCCCATCATTTTCACAGGAGGACATCAAGACCCGAGACTACGATGAAATTGATCAGGGTCACACACAGGGCCATGGGCAGAACTTGGGTCTTAGAACTCTTAGACTTGCAGTTTCTTTAACAGAAAAAGCATGTACCCAGCACCCTTTTCCTTGGTATTACTTGGTATTACTGCACTCAGCACAATACCTAACATTGCAATGACTAAATATCCTCTTTTGTCTTTCAGTGGCATTGTTCCTAATAAATATCCTAATGGCGGACTCCATTTTAGCCTCTGCTTTCTGAAGGATGCAACTGATGCTTAGGCTATCAAATTCCGAGACTGGAAAAAAAGCCAAGTCTGGGATACAGAATGGAAGATCAGCTGCTTGGATGTGGAACAAGAGTTGCTATCATTCCAGAGCAAAAGATGGAGAAAGGGAGAATCAAGGGTGGGATCTGTGTTGCAGTAGACATTGGAAGAAGAGTCAACCAAAGAGATAGAGGAGAGGTCAGAGAGATTCCTTCTCCATACACTTCCCTTATACTCTCCATCAGAGGTTGGGTGAGTTTTCCTTTTTCCTTCCAATGCAGCACTTACCACACCACATCATAAGTGTTGTTTTCAGTGTGAACCTTTCTTGGAACACCTGAGAGATTTTTGAAGGTAGAGCTGGTGTCTTATTCAGTTGACTTCATAAAACTCAGTAGAAACTCATTTAACACTTGAACAAATGTATGATGCGAAGGTATGAGATCAACAAAGTATATAAACTATAATTCAGGCCTGCCATCATTTGCCCTGTAATAGATGAAATTTTCTAATCCAATATAGGCAGGTAATATATGCAAATTTTAACCCTGTTTTAACCCATCCTAACTCTATGAAATAGTTACTATTATTTTCCAATTTTCAAAAACATGCATTAGCTAGCCGACAGCATAGCTAAAACTTGCGTACAGGCCTAAAATGGTAGGACCTTATGATCTCTACTATGGAAGGTCTCTCATCTGGAGCTTTCATTGTTCAGGGCTGAGATTTTTGTCAGCAGTGTTTGCTGTCCCTTCTTCCTTCAGCCAGGATCCTGGGATCCTGGGAAGTTCAGCCCCATCTTGCTGAGATCTGTGGGTTGACTATCAAGTACTTGATGTGGCCAGATTGGTGGAAATGTCTGAGTTTAGCCTTTTGGCAGCGGGAGAGGCTAGTCAGTAAGCAAGAGTAATATTTTAACTAATACCCAGCTTGTTTGGTTGCCATGCTGCTTATCGTGGTTGGTTTCAGTGTCATGGAGATGTAGACCGAGTCTAGCTTTTGAATTATGCTATAGTCTCTTGTTAAAAAGCAAGAAGTTGAATCAGTAAGTCATGATTCTTCATTTGGGGTCATTCCTTCTTAACTGACCCTTCCTGCCCTAACTTGATAAAGTATATGGTTTTTATAGAGAAACAGTTTCAATAAATAGATTTTCCTCAGCAACATCAACAAATAAAGGGTGTGAAGATGGTGTGTCTGCAGGTTAGTCTCCTGGAACATGAAGGTGGGCAGGCTTTCCTTGCAGGAGAGCATCTTCAGGTGGAAGGCACACCTGGTCGCCCATGTCTATTCATATTTTGGTAATAACCAGGCAGTTGCACAATTATCGAGCAAATTTTGTTTAGATGCATGCCACGTTTTTCCAGAAGAATTGAAAAATACATGAAAATGACCACAGAAGGTGTCCCTTGTTGATCTGATTCTGTTACAGTGATATTAGATACTTTTTGATCTAAATTTCCATAAAGGACCTCTGAAGAGACTACTGTGGTCAAACGGTTTATCTGTTTCTAATTTGCAAGATAGGGAAACCAAAATTTATTTTAGGGGCCAGGAAATACTTCCTTAATTTTGATGTGGCCTGTCACTGTAGGGAGTAGCTTTGAAGAACTGCAGATAATAACTTGGCAAATGAAACCCAAATAATCAAGTGTGCTGCTTTGATAGAAGCACCCCTTGGTTGACCCCACCTCCTCCAGAAAGGTTACAAAGCAATGGGACAAGCATCAAGTCAGGAGACTGGCATCCTAGCTTCTTGCTTTGTTTTCAGAGTTGAACAGAACTGGCACATTAACATCACTGAGAGCTTATCAAAAATGCAGGGTCTCAGGTCCCATCTCAACGGATGGAATCAGAATGTGCTGAATAATGAGAGGCTCAGTTGATTCTTTTAGCACAAGCACTCTGAGAAACACCTGCAGCTCCAGCCTGGCCTGTCAATAGCCACACCTGAGGATTGTCGCCCTGTCTTTAAAATGAGAATTTGGCCTCAGGCAGGGCCTCCTAAATTGGGCTCTCCCAAGCATGAGTGTGCTGAGATGCTCCTTGCAAAAGAGAATTCAATGGTCAAACACTGTTTAACAGCATCCCGTTAATGAATGCATCTGAGCTTATAAAAGACTCTGAAGAGTCCTGCAATAAAGAAGACCTTTTAAAAGTAGCAGATCTCTAAGCCATCTTTTTCACATAAAACTGAATATCATCCCATGGAATTAGTGTTCCACCGAGCACGATCTTCTCTTCCACTCACCCTAAATGCCTCTCTTCTCAGCTTATCTAAGGCTTTAGAAGGCTTGACCTAGAAGGCTATGTCAAAAGAAAAGTAAAATAGCGTGACCAACCCTCCTGGTACACCCAGAACTTTCTTCTTTGAGCATCGAATGTTCTTTGTCCCAGGAAACCCCTTGGTCCCTGACAAAGCGGGACAGTTGGTCACCCTAAAAATAGATCTGTCTCAACAAGATTGACCAATTGCTCATCTTCCCTTTCCTTCTCTTTCTTTCCCTCCTTATCCACTTCCAGTCCCCAGGCCCTCCCTGCCAAATATCAGCAGGAGAAGAATTGCCTGGGAGTTTGGTCAGACTGAAAGCAAAGCAAACAAAGAGAAGCAGTTGAGTTCGCTGTCACTGTGTACGTGACTGTTCCGTCCTGTGAATAGATTTGTCCCATTCAGTCACCTGATACAGGAAGACATCCCCAACTGCAGACAGAGGGATAGTCTTTGCTTCACAAACAGATTCATCATCATCATGCTGAAAAATAAAGATCTGCTTGGGAGGAAGCATTTATGCTAAAGGTGTCAGATGTATTTTTCTGTCTTTTATCAGTCCTTAAAGAAACACAGTATCCCCTGCAGTAATGAAATCTAGATCACTCAAGTTTCTGGGTATGGAAATTTTGTGCAGAAAGCACCGAGAGTACCCCTGCCCTTGAACATGCTTTTCCTGAGGCTTTCAAATATATTAATATTTGATTGACGAGATCCACACGTGTGCAAACTTCCTAGCTCAGAGATTTGGTTTCTTTGCTAAAGTCTGACCTCTGGAAAGTAGATTTTGTTATTAAAGGTTTGTAGAGTTTCCGAGCACCCCCCCACCCCCCTTTAGTCCCTATCATTCTAAATTCCAACCTTCACATCTCCGGGCATTGAGTTTTCATAGTGTCAGTTAAGCAGAGCATTTAAAAACACCATTGCCACCCGAATGGGATCTTTTATTTTTGCTAAAGCAAAAAACAAGTATGCGCTTCCTTTAAATAACAATATTTTCTGATGTTAATGTCGAATTAATCCAAGAAATGAATATGTATTGATGGTATTCTTTTGGGTTTTGAAAATCCTTACAACCACATAATTAAATGAGTGCCTTTAGAAATACTGATAAAAGCCCATTGCCATTCAAATATCTATACAAGACAATGGCCGTAAGCTGTGGGCTTGGGAGATTAGTTTGGCCACAAGCCAGTGTTTATCACAATATTTCCATCTCAGCTGATAAAATTTAATCATTCTTATTTAAATAGAAATCAGAATTAATGCAGGTTTTAAAGAGAAGGAATAATAAACGAATCACACTATCTTTATTTCTGAGCTCCTGGCATATATTGTCTATTCAGAATGGAAATGCTAGGAGTTGTTGTGTTGTTTTTCTACTTTGGACTTTCATTCCAGAGCCCTCAAAAATAATGAGCTCCTGCTTCTCGAATATTTACTTCTTCAGCTCTGCTTTCAGTGAAGTGATTTTCACCCTCCTCTCCAGTGGGTAAGCACGGAGCCGTGGTTTGAACTGGAGGCCACAGGGCACATCCTTTGAGCTGTTTCCGGGAAGTGAGAAAGGTTTGGACTGATCCATTTACCTCCTCCTGCCTGGATCCCCTGAGACCCACAGCAGGATGCGAGACGCAGCTGGTGTGGCTGGGGGGGCGCAACCAGCTTTGATCAGAGCCCCAGAGCTGCTGTTGGTCAAGGCCCCCTCTGGATGGTCAGATGGCTGCACTTCGTAGATGCAATTACAGCCTGAAGGGGCCTGATGGACCACTTGTTTATCCCACTCATTTTGGGGGCTGAGGAATTTGAGAGCCAGAGAATGAAAGTGATTCACTCAGGTAAACCCATCCAGTTATTGGTAAATCTACAATGCAAATCAATACATGATCCTGCCATCCCTGACCTAGCCCTGCAGTGGACACACTTCGGTACCACATTGACTGTTTATACATTTTTGGCTAATGTCTCAAATGATTTATACCAAACAAGCCTATCCATAAAATAAACAAAACTGCTGAAGGACACACATTCCCCACCCCAGGATTTTTATTTCTTGAAAGGAGAGATGTAAAGACTCTTTTCTCTTCTTCCTCCTCCTCCTTCAGTAACATTTAAAAAATTTCAATGCCATGCATGTCAATATAAAAAGAAAAAAACCAATTTCTCCATAATTTTACTGGAACTAGATAATAGTCTGGTAAATATCTATAACATCAAAAATAGTGTTCCATTCCAATAGATGTAATTTATTGATCATTTTCTATGTATTAGGGACTTGAGGGTCTCGTTTATTCTGTGCATCTCAATGAAATGGTTATCGTTTTTATTCCCATTGTACAGATAAAGAAACTGAAGGCGGAGGATCAAGAAACTGTCTCCAAGATCACCCAGCAAGGAAATAACAGAACTAGGTTTCTAAAACCAGCAAGTGCCCAGGCTCTTAACCATCATTCTGCATAGCCTCAGAAATGTGTATTCAGAGATTAATCAGAAACAGAATTTACCTGAATTTTAAGTTTTATTTCACCCCCAAACATAATCATGCATCCCATTGTTTCCATGGCCATGTAATCTCTCCGAAACTGGCATTAGCCCCACTAAAGTCAGTTGGTATAAACAGTCAGATTTGTTAGAAAAGGCCCTTTTTAGAATCAATTTGAGTGTATTACTTTTGACTTTGTTATGAATTTCAGTTTGGGTTAAGGGTGTATCAGACTTCAAAACATCTGGTTAGGTCATTTAAGAACCTTCCTGAGACTTCACAACCCCTTAAGACTTCCTTTCAAATTCAGACATTTCCTCTGTCACCACACTCTTCTACAAATGCTTTGAGAAACAGTGAAACAATGCTTTATTCATTTGAGAAAATGTATAGAAGACCTCCTTACCGGTACCAATGGGAATAAGATGTTTCACACAAGTAAAGTTTCAAAATAACTAAACTTTCCATATTTAAGAACTTGACACTTTTCTCTCAATAGTTTTTGGTAGGTACACATTCCTTTCTTTCTCTTTTATTCCTTTTGCACTATTTTTTGATAACCAGAGCTATCATGAGAATTATTAATAATATGCTATGTACGTAAGTGAAAGTCTCTGGAAAATATGCTCTTTCAGGATCTGGGACTCCAAAACAAATGTCACTTTGTAATGCAAGCCCCTAAATCACTTGACACCCTTATATCTTAAAGTATAAGCAAGACCATCTAACTTGATAATGTAATAGTTAGAAGACAGACACCAGGCTTGCATTTTGACAGACTATTAGGGACATGAATGCCAGCTGAGAGGGTTGGTGAACTATTATGAATGGTCTGACCCATGTTCTGTTTCCAGCTGATATTTCTTAAAGGAACAAAACACATCAGTTGACCCTACACCATTGCCCACATTTCTGCTGCAAACCACTGTGAACCAATGTCCCTGCCTGACAAGATGAAGCTGACCTGGATCCTCCAGGACTCCCTAGCAACTAAGCTAGCAGCACCCGCCTTCTCCAAGAGACAGCTACTTTTTCACTGTTAGAAGCAGGGCTGAAGTGGACATCACGGGGTTAATGTTTCTGTGCACAGGCAAGGGTTTCTCTGGGACAGTCACCTAGGCCTCGCCCTGTAGACATCATCAACTTTACTTGGTGCTACAGACTTATTTTCCAAAGTCAGCCAGTTTATGTTCTTATCAGCAAATGCACGAGAAGGGCTTTCCATGTCCAACTACTCTCACCAACACTTAGTCCTATCGATTCTTTTCTTTTTCCCAACGATTACACCACCTTAGGAACATTTACTATTTTAGCTTATTGAGGGAACATTGCATCACAATATTGTATAAGTTTAAGGGATGCATCATGGTACAGCCACATCTGTCTTAATATATTAAGCTTAGCACCAACCTGCCAGTTCTCCTTTAAAACCCACTTTATTCAGGTCTGATGGACATGCAAAATCTGTGCATATTTAACATCTACAACTTGATGAGTTTGGAGATAAGTTTATACCTGTGAAACCATCACTGTGTTCTATGCCACAAATATATTTATAGCCTACCAACGTTTCTTCTTGCACTATTATTTTTCCATTTTATTATTATTACTATTTATGACAGGAATATTAGTAAATTTATAAGTATATAATAAAGTACAACACGGTTAGCTACAGGCACTTGTATGCTATACAATATATCTCTAGAACTTACTTATCTTGTATAACCCAAACTTTGCACCCTTTCACTGATACCTCCCCAGATCTTACCCTTAGTCACTAGTAGCCATTATTCTACTCTCCGCTTCTATAAGTTTGACTATTTTAGATTCCTTATATAAGTGGGATCATGTAGTATTTGTCCTTCTGTATTTGACTTATTTCACTTTGCATAATGTCCTCCAGTTTCATCCATGTGGCTGCAAATGGCAGAAGGTCCTTTTTTAAGGTCATCTAATATTCCATGGTACATCTACATTGCATTTTCTTTATGCATGTGTCTATCCATCAGAAAAGGTTGGATCTAAGTCTTGGCTACTGTGAATAATGCTGCAATGAACACAGGGGTGCAGAAAGCTCTTCAAGATCCTGATCTCCTTTTATGTGTTGTCTTTAGCTGTGCGTTTTACTCTACCAGAGTGAAATTTTAAACGCAAGAACTCTCTGGAACAATTGTCACTTATGAGTGAGAAAAAATTTATCTCTTTCCATTGGGCAATAATTCATAATCATCTCTCCACTTAAATATCCATGGGAATGAGAAGAAGTCACATTTTACACGACAATGGAGACCGTTTCAACCATCTCACTGCTAAAGAGGGAGACTGGCGTTTAGATTTGTAGGCGTCCACCTGATCAAGACACAGGAAGAGAAGCCTTAAGTGAAGTCGGCATCCCGACAGCTGTTCTGCCCTCCTCAGCTGACTCCTAAGCAGTCAAGCGGCAGGTGCTCTGGGCGTCCCGGGCATGCCCATTCGACAAGGGCTGCCTTGAGTTTTCTGATCACTTCCATCGTACGAGTCTGCTTTGTAAAAGTCATGTGGAGCATGCTGTCCATGCTGCTTATCATGATTACTTCAGAGGCACCCTAAGTGGTCTCCTGAGTTTCCCACTGTTGCCAGTCATGCATGCTGATCTCTTTCCTCAGCCATTGTCTACTCCCCCACTCCTAATTCAGGCACTTGACCCGCTCTGGCCTCGTGTGCCTCACTTATTGCCATTTCCCTTTTCCCCTTCCTCATCCTTCTCCTCCTCCCGTCTTCTGACTTGCGCCCTCCCCCATCTGGTTCTAGTCCGACCTGGCCTCTGAGGCTGTGTGATCCTTGGCAGGTTGTGCTGCCTCTCTGGGCCTCGTCTGTGTATGAGGAGAGTTGGATTGTATCTGCAGTTCCCAACCCCAGTGCAGGGGTCAGAAACCAAAAACTAAACTAAGATTGAACACCCTGCTCGCATATTGAATGATACTTGTTTTGATTTTTTATTTAATATTCGTCGAGGTAATTTTGATTTACAAAATAACATAAGCCCACATCTGCAGCTTCTCCATTCCTCAAATATATGACCACACAACCTTCCCACCAGAAAATTACCAATGCTTTGATTTTTCTCTAGAAATACACTGCCCCTTCTGTTTCATTTTCCCCACTAAGCACTAAGGATACAAGCGAGGCGATGAGAAGTAGGTCACATTCCTCCTTGCTCTAAGAACAACAGCACAGGTGTAGTGACCTGTAGCAAATGACAGCATCCTCAGAAGCGGGAGGCAATAGAGAGTAGTGGGGTCTGTGGTATTTTGAGGCAGTGCACATATTGAGCTAAGGGAAGATCCTTCTGTGCAGCCCAGGATTGGTCCATCTTGAGGCTCTCTCCACTTCCAAAAGGATTTGGAAATTCAGATTTATAATCAAAATCTCCCAATATTTATTTTTAGAAATGAGCATCTAGTCCAACTCTCTATTTTTTTTAAGTCACTATATCTTAGTGAATGCAGTGTGAACCTAACAAGACGCCTACGGGCCCTATTTGACTTTGGAGACATGAGTGTGCTTCCTGGGGATTGCACGGCTTCTTATCAGAGTCCCTCTGTGTTTCCAGTTAATAATTCAGCGCCTCTTAATCATGTCTTTACTCCATGGATTTTCAGTGCTCACATTCGATTTATACTGACCGAGCAATCGTTTCATTCATTGCTTTGCAGTTTCTCCTACAGTTTCATTTCTGTGCTTTATCTCATTATCTGGATTGGTTGCTCCTCCAGGCTAAGCCAGACACTGGATTAGACTCCAGGGACGATTGCTAGATTGAAAGAGCCCAGTCCCTGCCTTCAAAGGGAGAAGTAGGGAGGGGAGTAACTGACCTGGGCAGAAGGTCCCAGGGGAGGGGCTGAGAACAAGAAAACCCCCACTCAGATCTGTTTGTGATTCCAGCCATTGTTTCTGGACTTAGCTTCATTGTCCTCTCCAGAAGCTGCTGATCGACCTTCGCCCAGAGCTGCTCTGGTGCCCTCCAGGCCTTGGGAGCTGCTACAGCCTGGGAGACCTGACCTGGTCACCTCCCGAGCTTTCTCTACCTTCTGGAAGAAGCCCCCTATCCTTCACAGGCCTGCATGGTCCCATCCTCCCCTCTCCCGTTCCTTCCCTCCTGTCTCCCTTTGCTTCTTTGTTTCCTGACTTCATTTCTCCAAAGCACAATGTTTCCTCTGTCGCTGGACCTTTGCACACACTTTGCCCTTTCCCTGGGCTCCCTTCCGAGCATTCAGATTTCAGCATGAGCTTTGCTTCCATGAGAAAAGCCTTTTCCAAGGCCCCAAGTTAATTCTGGCTGTGTTCTGGGGGAATAGGACTTTGTGTCTGTCTTCATGACCATGAAATTTCTAGCAGATCACAGGATGCCTGGCACTGTGTAGGCACAAAATGAATGTTCAGCTAATGGAGAAAAGTAGAACAAAGAACTATGGGAAAGGAGATGTAAGCATAGCTGCTTGGCCCATTTGTCCTAAAAATATGTTCTCATCTGACTTCTCTATCACAAGGCATGAACTTAAATTTTATAAGAAGAAATATGTTTAAAGAAAAAGCATCCTTCTCTATCCTCTCCCCAAGAGTAAAGTTCAGGGATTGGACGGGTGAATGAAGTGTTGGTTGGTAACCAGCTGTTGCGTCCTGTGCCTGGTCACGTTGACCCACTGCAGCTCCGAGCACCCCTGGAGAGCCGGGATGTGTAGGAGAAAATGCGTGCTTGTGGCGAGAGTGCAGCCTCTGGAAGCCATCCTGCTATCTGACACCATGTTACCCCAAGTGTGGTCTCTGGTCCAGTGGCGTCAGTATCACCCGGGAGCTGTTAGAATGTAAATTGCATGTGGACTGGCACTTTTTCTAGTTCGCTATTGGGTTTTTTTGCTAGAAATGGTGCCAGGCACACACAAAGTACGTGATTGAATGAGGAGTTGCAGGGCAGGAAGCTGAAGTGAAGGGGTATGTGAACGAAGGTGCGCTGGAGATGGAGGAGGAGTGAATGGATGCAATTGATGTGCAATTGATGGACTGCCTTCTGATGGGCAGGGAAGCCCGCAGGAGAGCCTGGAGGTACTGCTAACTCTGCCCTGAGAAAGTGGGCAATGGCAGTCATCCGTGGGGCTGGAGGCTGAGTTTTGACTTTGCTTCAAGAGCTCCGCTGTCTCAGCTGCTGGGACTTCTTCCTGCTTGCTTTCTTGGCTGCACCTAGTCGGAGACATGGGGGAGCCCATGTTTGGACATTAAAAAAAAATTTGAAAAACAAAACTCTTTGGACTATTCAATTGTTCCTATTACTCCTCACCTCAACAAAACTTGCTTAACTTGACACTTTTCTGGTGTCATTATTAATTGAGACCAGGGCAGCCTCAATCTCTTGGTCTTAACCGAGCCCTGGGCTCCTGTCCTCTTTGTAATAGATCCCACGAGTCGATTCAAGTCACAGAGAGAAGAAGATTGAATGGCCCCCTCCAAGGGGTTGGTGATGTGGCTAAATCATGGTCTCCCTATTCAGATAAAACTTAAAGGATAACCTACGTTTTCTTTTCACTGTAATTTCCCAGAGAAACAGACCTGTGAAATATTAAAGGTTAAATGAATATTAAAGGCTGTATCTTGCTTGGTAAATTCTTTATCATCATGGTAAAAGTAATAAAAGTTAATACTTATGTAGCACTGGTCCGAGAAATGTACTTATATTAACTCATTTTACTTCCCTAAGAATCCCATGAAGACATCATCATCCTCCCATTTTACAGATGGGGCACTGAGAGGTTAAGTAGTGTCACCCACGTCACGCAGCCACTGAGTCAGAAGCAGAGATGGGCTTCAAGTCCATGCAGTTCATGCATAGTCCCAACGCGCTAAGCACACACCCGCTTCTGAAGTCAGAAGACTATTGAAGGAAGGGGTGTCTGCATGCATTCTGCACGTCCGTAAGCATCCTTTATGACCAAGGCCCTCTCCGAAGGGCTCCAAAGACAAAAATCACAGTTCCTTACCCTTGGACAGTGTCGTAGAAAGCACTTGCTCGATGGTCCAATGATCCTGTTCATCGATGTGGACCCCTGAAGACCACAGAGTTTACGTGCCTTTTTCAAACCCCCATGATTAGGAGCAGAACCTGAGAGTTAGCACTTGAACCCTGATGTTCTGACCCCAGGCCCAGGATTATTTCCACCCCAAGGTGCTTGTTTAAATTACCAGAGGTGATTTAAAAGATCACACACAGATGTGTGATAGAAACAAGTCAAAATAGGAGCAATTTATGCTTTTATAGAAGACTTTAAATACCATAGGTGGATACAGATGACAATTCTGTAACGGACTGAATGCCACCATCCTCCTGGAAGAACTCATCTCCTTGATTAGCTTTCCTGGGGAGGTGTGGGGTGTGTTGTTTTAAAGGAGTAAATATGAAACAGTGTAAAATACACAAATACACTAACCACAATTTCCATTCAGAAGAAAGTGTGGTTCCAGACCCCACAGCGTTACCTAAAGAGCCCTGTCTGCCAGTTTATGAAAATAATTCTGGGGCCACCTTTCTCCTTATGGATTAGCTTGTCCACTAAAAAGGTCGACCTTTTGTAATGACCTCTCATTAAAATGCTCAGTTCGCGACATCGATAAGTTTATCCCAGGGAGAAGGCGAGCATGCTGGGGCTATAATGACATGGTCTTTTGCTGTTCGCGAGGCATTGATTAACCCTCACCTGCCAAAAATCATTAACAAATGGATTGCTATTTTCTGATAGTTTTGAAAGGAGGCTAAGTTTTAGTAAATAATCATTGACTGCTTTCCCAGGGGAAAAACCAGCTCCGGGCAGCCCTGAAATGCCACGCTGCTTTATTTTTCAGTGGGTGTGGTTAGGAAGGAATGGAAATTGCATTCCAAGCAGCTAATTATAGGATAAGGGTACCTACTTAACCAGGCAGCAAGCATGTCAGCTCAGCATGGAACTATTACATTATATACATTTTCTGTTCTCTGGATAATTAACAGGATCAAAATATTACTGTCAGATTCGAGGGGAAAATTAACACATTACCTTAATTGTCTTTTCTACTCAGGTACAAGGCATTACCATTTCAAAAAGGACTTGTCTAATACATTGGAATTTTAAACTGCAGTTCCTGAAGATGCAGTTAATCCCTGTGCAAACTTTGATCTACTACTAGATAGCTTTGCATCCTGGCTTCTCTGTCTCAATTTTGAACTCTTTAAAGATGGTACCAGAGGGTGCAGTGGTGCACCGGACCTCGCTCAGACAGTCTCCCATGAACCGACTGGAACGTTTTCAGACAGCCTTTAAACTGGGTTAGATAAAGCAGTTATTAAAGAGAAAAGTTTATGAACTTAAAATTGAGTGAGTGCTACCAGGCCAAAGGGGAGACATACTTAAAACTCCTCCTCTCCTGATTCTTTTACTACATCCTCCTATTATTTTTGGAGGTTAGATCTGTTGTCTCTCAGCGGGGGAAATCCAGGGTGAGAGCTACCCAGAGCTTACCTTTTTCCAGTTCTGCATTCAGTGACCTTACTTCAGTATCTGAAAGGCAGCCAGGGTGGAGGTATCAACATTAGAGGAATTGGTAAATGCATGTATCAGGGCTCTTTGATTGTGTAGATCAGGCAAAACCTAACCTGCAGGCTGGGCGCCCATTTACATCAATAGCGTTGATGGGAACACAGGCATGCTCACTGGTTGGGG
Organism: Solenodon paradoxus; assembly: GCA_004363575.1. Taxonomy (NCBI): domain Eukaryota; kingdom Metazoa; phylum Chordata; class Mammalia; order Eulipotyphla; family Solenodontidae; genus Solenodon; species Solenodon paradoxus. Next base: position 279,257 of record RJWH01001200.1, read on the forward strand.
ATCAGCTGGGCTGCTTTACTACTAAGCAGCAGAACTGAATAGCTCCTACAGAAGCTGGAAGCCTGCCAGCCTAAAACATTCACTAAATGGCTCTTTACAAAGAACTTGCTGGATGTGCCCTAGTGGAGTAGCGGTTTGGTCAACTGCCTCTGGCCTAAGCACAGTCCACATACATCCCAAGGACCCAGGTTTGCATCCTAGACCTGGGAGAACAACCAAGATGCACCACTAAATAAAACTAAATTAAATGCTTCTTCCCCCATGCTTTGCCTGCCTGCCTGCCTGCTCGCCTTCATTCCTATCTGCACCTTTCCTTTTAAAAACAAGAAGCTGCTGACCATGGTCTCTATTTAAAAAGTGATGGAGAAACTATTGACAATGCCAGGGCAATTGTTGTACACTTTTCAGTTAAAAGCCTGTGAGTGTATCCTGTCTGTAGCCATTAACGTTTGTAAGGAGCTTGTGGAACATAAGAAGCCAAGGATCTATCTTCAGGCTTAGCTGTATCCAGGAGTTCAAATGATGTCCCTGGATCTCCAGCTTTGCTTTCTTTTCTCTTCGTCATTTTCAGCGGATTTACCATGATGTGGTGATGTGACTTCTCACAGCCCCTGACTACCTCTTCGCTGTGGTTTAGTAACTGATCCCGGTTCAGAGAGTATCGTTTTCACAGGCATTGCAGCAGCAAAAGCCCGGTGTTGGACGGTCGTGTGTAGCTTAATGAGGAGGATACGTTCTGAGAAACATGTCACTGGGCAATATTGCTGCTGTGCAAACATCACAGTGTCCTTACAAACCTGGGTGGGATAGCCAACTATACGCGAGGCTCAACGAGACACCATCACATATGCAGCTGGGACCAAAAGTTCAGTGATGCCCAACTCTATTAATCTGCCGTGGCGCCTGCGCCTGTGTGTGAGCCAATCACAAAGAAGGAGTGCCCTGATTGGTCAGGCCGATGCCGGGGGCGGGGGCATCTTTGGAGCGGGGGGGGGGCGGGGGGGTTGGAATCCGCAGCAGGTACACTTGAGTATCCTAACTGGTGGGGAGGAAACACAGGGGGCTTCCTGGAGAACAAAGACGCTGTGAGCCCTGGGCCCCCGACAGGCAGACACAGTGGCTGTCCACTGTTAGCATACCTAAGCCCCCAGTGCTCTGAGTGGCTCAGGGGGCAGTAGCCCCCGGAGCTTGTTTGAAATGTGCAAACACAGGCCCCTTCCCAGACCTTGGAGCCAGAATCTGATATTAGGGTGCAGGAGTGCTGCTAGGTCAGACTCTCCACAGTCAGAAAACAAGGCTCGGAAGGTTCGGGGCATTTGCAGTGTCACCCTGGTGAAGCATGAATGGTTACAACCAGAGCTTGGTTCTGGACACCAGGCCCCAGCTCTGGTGCCCCCGTCACCTGCCAGGGTGGGACCCCTTCCTGCTACGGGTGCCTCCCTGCCTGCAGCTGAAGTGGTCTTGACTGCTACACTCTGCCAGGAAAGTGGATTTAAGGTAAAGAAAAAAAAAAAAAAAATTTTTTTCCCAGTGTTTGTCAAAAAGAGGCTGTCTTCAGCTCTCCACTGGCAAGAAATACAAAGTTAAACTTGCAAACTTTAATGTACACGCACAATTGTTGGTGTTACGTTAGTCCCCAGGCCTCAGGTGGGTTTGTTTTCTTTGTGTGAAGCTAACACTGAAGCCTGTGTGTTTTCATCATCCTCATTATAAACAATAGCAGCGGTGATCATAAATAGATATGTATCTACAAGTCAATGATGCCTTTTACTATTCTTGGAGCCGGAGTGGAAATGTACAATGTTAGGCCTCTCCCATATTTCCTTACATGTTGACATCAGGAATGACACACATGGTTAGCAGATTTTCCACATGTTTTTCTCCTTGGCCGACATCTCCCCACTCAATCAGAGCAAAGCCTGTGATCAGAGAAAGTGTTGATTGACTGCTTAGAGGGCATGAGCCTTCATGAAAACACAGGAATGACAGTTTATATAAATATCCTGACACTTTTTTTCTTATTCTCCCCCTCCCTTAATTCCCATTTTTATTTTTTCTTTGAGCTTAAAATTAATATTTTCTTTGTGGACATGTAGCATCCCGGCATGCCTCAGAGCTCACTCAAGCAGCTTGTTAGCATTTCCTATTTAATTGGACCTCTTTCTCCCTCACCCGTGTGGAATTCTCCTGCCACGAGTTTCCAATCGATCTGATGTCAAAAATAAGAAAAAGACCATCTCCCCGAATTACATAGAGTAATTTCTCGTTTCCTCAATAGCATAATCACAAGGATTCGGAGTTAGGCTAATGTTATTTGTGGGGGTAGGAGCAGCTCTATAAAGTTCCAATTATTGGGGTAATTTGGGCAAGCAGACCCTCTCTCGTTTGTTCCAGTTGGTTGGCTAATTGCTGCTGTTTCGTTCTGACCTGGAGGGACTTTTGGCTGCGTCCAAAGGACAGGGAATAAATGGTGTCGTTTCCTTTGGAACAACATTAAAGTTCGAAAGATGGTAACATGTGCAATTTTCCCACTGATAACATTTTCCTTTCTGGACATCCTGGAGTAGGAGGGAGATTATACTATATTGGCAGAGGGGACATTGTTTTTTTTTTTTTTCAGTTTGTGGTCTCAGAAATCTGTCATAATTATGTAGTACACATTTCCCCAAACTGCTTCAGCCACCAGAGGAGACTGGTGAAATATCCTCTTCTAGTCATCTAGATAATGTCACCAGGCAACAGGCTGACCCCAAGCTCTGTCCGCATCCACCTAAGATCGTGTGGGATTCAGGATTCTCCCAGGTTGATCTGAGAGTGGAATTGACTAGGACACATTTCTTTCGGGTCTTTACTTGTACTTGCAGGTAGAACTTCTCCTTTCTCTGTCTTTATTCGAATACCTGCTCCATCCACTGAGTCTGTTTCCCAGTCGTGCCTGGGTCCCTGACTTCTAGGGAATCCAGTGACTAAAAGGTAGATCCTTACATCCATGTCTTTCCTACGCTTACCCACTCCTGAGAGCACGGTGGGACTGCTTGTGTGCATTCCTTGATACCCAAGGAATTACATGTCCCCAAACCAGCACTTACTAGCAGGGTTGTCAACATGTCTGCCACTCTCCACCCTAGTTCCAAGAAACTTGACAAATATACTTTAGTTCACCTTCGATCAGAAGCTAGAGAAGCGGGTCAGTCAAGACCTTTTCTTTCAAACCCTGATTCTGACTATTTTGCTATTTGACCTTAGGCGAGAGCACTTCCATTTCTGTAGGAGTCTGTTTTCCCCATCTATGAAATGGCAGACATTGGATAAGGTCTAGACTAAATCTAAACCCAAAAGATGAATTTAGTTCAAGAAAAGATTATCATGCACCTAAATCTAGAAGCTGGTGTTTTCCCCCTGTGAAAAGATCCCAATTATAATCTCTCGAAATCTAGCAAAATAATGACTGGCCTTAAAAACACAGGATGTATAAAGCTGCTCTTTCTTCCCTCTGCAATGGAGTGCTTTTGTCTCTGCTCCTGTGAATATCTAAATAATTCTAAAGAGAAAATTTCAACTCCAGTTTTCCCCTTTGTGGGCCAAGCTTTTGAACTGCAAATATATGAGCAGAGACTATTTATGTATTCAACCTCTCTTGTACATGTTTGTTTGACTGGTAAGATAGAAGGTAAGGGACTATTTACAGATATCTTTGAGAATAATATAAGTACACATGGGGGCCAAGAATAATAGGTTAACATCACAGAAAATGTAGGTTGCGTATAGACTTCCCCGCAGTTTTCATGATTCAATTATGAAGTAGTATCCCATAGGAAGGGCTTTGATCATCTGCACTGGAGACATTCTCAATTTCCTTGGATTTTTGAAAAATCTCTCAGAGTGATCGTTGCAAAAACAGAAGGCAAGACTGTTGAATTTGGGGTCTCTTTCTGCATTAATTCTTTCCCTTTTTTCTCTACTTGCTAATTGATTTGAATAATGTTGCAATGAAGTGAAACAAAGGATCCATTTAGGATTCCAGAATAGCAATGGTGGTAGAGTTCTGTATAAGCCTAACTCAGTATTGTTGGCTCCTATGTGAAATGAAAATGTTTATCTTATTATTCGGGACTCATAAGTGTATGCAACTTACTTATCACTAACTCAAGCTCTTTGAAGATTAGAATACTCCATTTTCTCTCATCTTGTATTTTGGTTAACTGTTTTAAAACAAAATTAGACAAAGATAGAAAAAAGAAATACATAAAAATGCTTAGTTTAGGTGCATCCTGATGGCTCAGGCTCTAAATTGGTAGACCATGTAAATAAAACCCAAGGACCCAGGTTCGTGACCTGGGGTCAGGGGAAGATCCAAAAATGAATAAATAAATAAAAGTGCCTTTCCTCCTCTCCCTCCCTCCTTCTCTTCCTTCCTTCCTTCCTTCCAAATCTTCTTCCTCTTCTCCCTTTCTTTCTTAAAAATGTGTTGTTTCAGATGTTGTTGTGAAACAAACACCCTTCCAATAACTACCCAGATTAAGAAATATAACTGTGCCAGTCACCCAGAAGACCTTCTGTGTGCCCCATTCCAATCACAGCATCTTTTCTATTCATGATCCTGATTTTTTACATCACTTCCTTGCAGTTCTTTATCACTTTGTCTATTCACTGGGCATCTCTAGATACTATAATTTAGCCTATTTTTAAAGATATATTTAAAGTTTTTAAAGTATCTTTTAATGTGTAGATTTCCTTACCAGCCTTTCTATTCTTTAATTAATTTCTACTGATATAATTGACCGTAGTGTCCCACAGCCTGGATTTTGCCGATTACAAATTCAGAGGACCATTCTTAATGTTCCTCTACCTTGCTCCTTTTCCTGAAATGGTACTCAGTGACTGAATTGGATATACATTTGATCTGTTTGTCAAGAATAGCTATTCAATAGATATTCAATGATCAGGTTCTTTCATTCAGTTTGTAAAATGGTAATATTTCATTCTATCGTTTTTTCAGGTAATAGAACTATGAATATAAAGACATACTTTCTCTCATCCATATTTGAATTTCCAGTGGCACACTTTATGTATGAAAGATTGTATGAAGACTTAATTCTTACCTCATATTTGTCCGTCTTAAAGATAATCAACTGATTATTATCACAAAGTGATCAATTAGTGTCTTTAAAATATCTTTATGAGTTGACATCAAGAAAGAGAGAAGGAAATAAAGTGATTACAAGAAAGAAAGAAGAGGAAAGAAAATAAATGAATTTATAAAGGTATAAATCTAACAAAACATGTCGATATTTATGTGGAGAATTAAAAAATATTAGTGAAATAAATCAAAGATGTAGATAAATGGAGTGATATTCCATATCAGTTGTCTTTAGTTAAGAATATTTTGTCAGCATTAGTTCTCTAGCTGTAACACATGCAGCTTTACTGATCTCAGAGGTTAACAACAGGAAAAAGTAAATGTGGGCATATGGGAACTCGGGATTATTGCTACAATTTTTCTGTAATAATCTACCCTAAAATCCAATGTTTATTTAGAAAATGTCATTATGAACTCATGAACGCAAACAATTTGATGGGATTCAATCTGCAATTTCTTTATTTTGAAATTTAAAGTGCTCCTTTATTGGCCCCTTCAAAGTTGACCCTTGAATCCTTTTCACATGACCCCAGTCTTTAAAATCTGAATATCTAGAATGATGAGATATTCTGGACTTGTTAGTTACACTTCTGATCCAGACGTAAAATCAGTCATTTCTCCAAGAAGCCCTGCTTTCTTCTGTGATTGAGAAATGGCATTTCAAGATGAAAATCTTTGCACTAGGAACGTTATTTTTAGAATGCTTCAGTGGACCATGTGAGTTTATAGTATGACGATATTTCAGATTTAAGACTCCAGTTACTGTGTTTTTATTTTTATAATGAAGTTAGCCTGTCCTGCAATATATCCGTGTCTCCTTTTCCCCATACTGAGATCTCTGGTCCTCAAGGAAATGAAAAAAATAAACATCCTCTATTCTTCACTAATTTTATACCAAATTACACAGCACTTTCAGGACAATACTAGTACTAGATCATCAATGTAATTTCAAGAAAAGTTTGCAATTTTTCCATGAGCTCTTCCTCCTCTTTCATTTGTCCTACAGCTACAATGCCTCGACTTCAGGGCCCTTCCTAATTATATTGTTTTTCCCTTTAACCCCAGTTTAGTTTTAGCTCCAGTCCTTATATTGAAATCATTCAATTCATGTCATCGTTTGAATCTTGTCTTTTATCAGCTCCCTCAAGAAGGGCTCATAAGTACTCATGGGGACATATTTCTTGAGTTCTCATAATGTATGTGGATTAATTTTATTAAGTATAAAACTTTGAAAGCTGGAAAACAAGAATAGTGACTTCGCTGTCTCACCAACAGAGTGACTGGATAGTGCCTTCACATCTATTTCTGGACTGATTTTCATTGACTGTGGAGACCTTGGTGTTTAAGGGTCATTATCTCAGGTTCAAAAGGATCTGATCCTTGTTTCTTCTTTTGGTTTATATATTTTTGCTCTCTCGAACCCCCGCTTAGTCATGCCATACTATTATCATTGCCATCACAGTAATTAATATTTGTATAAACTATTCCTGTTTGCAAATGCTTCACATGTATTTAATGCAACTCTAAAAATGTGTATCAGCTGGAATGTGCTCAGTTGGAAAAGACAGTACATCCTGTTAATAGTGTCTTAAAGATATAGGAATTAATTTTCTTACCAACTAGAATCCAAGGCAGGTGGTCTTGGGTTAATAAAGCTGCTTTGCAGGGCCATCACGCACACAGTTCTTCCTGCTTTTTCGCTCTCCCATTCTTAATTTTTGTCCTTTGCCCTCTTGATTGTAAAATAGTTCCTGTATTTCCAGATACTACATAGACCGTTGTTGAGATTGGATCTGTGATGCTGAATTATGAATAAACAGAATTTGAAGGCACATAAATATTAAGAGCATCTTATTCACTCTTCCTTAGTCTCTGCAGTGGTAGCAGAATTCTAAATGGAATGCTCTCATTTGTCAAGATTCTCTCTTGCAAAAATATGGTGTGCTTCTGGTAGTTTCATAAAACTCTCCTGGAACTTTGTAGTCTGAGCTCAAGGAGTTTCATATGCTAGCATTTGTCGTCTTTCTCTCATCCTGGCGACTTCCCGGGGGCCACTCAGAATGCTGGGGCTGAGGCACTGGACCCTGAATTTCATTTTTCTGCACGCCATGTAGAAGAAGCCACGTAAGTCTGGTGACTTGGCAAACTAGGTCCTATTGCTTATGTTGAAAATTTACTCCTCTTTGCTTGGTGACTAGATGGGTGCTTGATCTTTGTTTAATGGACACTTAATAGTGAGAGTGTTGGCGTTTCAGTCTCAGCTTTATTTATTCAATAGGCATGTATCTTTGTTGTCATACAAGTTTGTCAATTTTTGGTGCTCAGTATATAAAACATGGTATCTACCATCAAGACCATGACAAATAAAGACAATAAAGATACCACTGTCTTATAGATGGAAGCTCTAAATAAGACTGACTCCTGCTTTATGGTTGCTAATGGTATGGAATGATGATCTGTGTGAGTCATCCATTCTGACCTATAGAGTCACTTCTCCTTAGTGCCATTGGGCTGATTGTAAGTTCACCACCATATTGATATCACAGGACTGCCCCTTCCTAGACCTGGATTGTGTGTGAACTCCTCCTCATTCCAGCAGCTAAGAACAGGCAGAGAGGTTTGCATAAAGCATTATCAGATGTTTGACCAAAGGGAAACCCAAGGTCAAGCCCAAATAGATAATATGGCTCATCCTTCATCACTCTCTTATCATATCTTCTGGTTCTGAGAGACGTGAGTCTTAACCTATGCTTGCTCTGGGGCAAGGCCACTGAAATGCATCAGTGCTCCATAGCCCTGTTTTATAACAAACATAGGCAACTAAAATTCTTAACATATCATGAGTGCCTCAACAGAAGCACAATGAAAATAAATGTTACATGCTTTTGGAGTTAAAAGGAAAGTTAGAAGACAAAGAAGTTCAATCTGCTAGAGAAATCTTTTTATAGTTGTTGGCATGCCAGTTCAAATATGTTAAAGAATTTGTCTAAGATCACAAAAGATGTATGGAACAGAGTCAAGGTCAGGCTCCAGAGTCTGAATTTCCAATCTTGTTGGTTTTTCATTTAAAGAATGTAGAATCCTATCCTTCTGGGATCCTGACCACCTTTAGGAAAGGCTGTTGATTGCCCATTTCAGCATGAGCAGGAAGCCTACCTTCATATAACAGGTTCTGACGGTTCTCAAACAGCACTTCTCAAACCAGAGTCTTAGACTCTTGAGATTTTATGGGTCTATGAGAGTTTAATTTTCTTTTCAAAGGGAAATGACAGAAGTTGACTCTAAAAGTCAAATAGACTTACATTGAAATGGATCATTTCAATATCACAAAGGAAGGTAATATCATCCCATGTCAATTAAATGTTTGTTCAAGTCCTGTATAATAATGTTTCTTTCTTTAGTTATTGCAGAAGGTTTTCTCTTCATTAAGAATCCTTTCTTTTTTATATACAGCTAGTGAATATTAAAAGAAAAGTAAGTCCCTTTAACTAGTCCCTCTCTGCTCCCCTACCCTTGAAAAAACACCGCTACCCATCATTACATTATGCTGGTCTGAGTTCTTCTATCTTATTTCAGGCAAAAGAATAGGATGCTATGATAGATAAGTCCACAAAGAATGAAAATCATAGAGTAAGTTTGTTTTCACCAAGGAAGTACTTGACATCAAGTTATTGTACACTTTAAGGCTTTTGCCTAAACCTAATCATTGGTGTATTGATAGTTTGAAGCAATGGAAGTTTTCTTATGGGATAATCAAGAGGCTAATTTTTGAAACTGCAACTTTTTGATGAAAAGTTGTCTTAAAGAGTCCCAGTATCATGGAGAAAACTAATGACAAGCTCATGAACACACTTTGAACATCCCTTTCCTCTTTGGGGCTGTGTGCTTTGTAATATGTCTATAAGGGGAGCAAAAGGATCTTGAGATGAAGGAGCCCCTCTTAGATGAGGATGGTACCTGTCTTCCAGGGATTACCAGCAGCAGCCAGGGGAGAGGCCCAAGTTTTATCCAAGTGAGCAGAGTGAGTGGGAAAGTTGGTCATGCTGCCAGGTTCCCTCATGCATGCAGCTTTCTTCTCAACAGCATCACAGCCAGGGAAGAAGAATGTGCTGTCATCTGTGTAGAGGAGAGAGTCACTCTTTCCATGGTATATTCAGATTTCTCCTGGAGGAGACTGGTTCCAAGTGGAAGGTTTTTCTAAACGTGTGACTCTTCCCTGAATTGCTTCAGGAGTGGAGGAAGATGAAGCCTAGCTTGTGGTCGTCAGCATCTCAGAGGGACCTCTAAGGGGCTTCAGGTGTCTTAAGCAGCTGGAAAATTGGCTCTGCCAGCAGCTAAGGACGTCTCCAAAGTCTGATGCCTAGAGAATGCTCAACAGCAGTTCCCTACCACTGAGAACTCAAAGACTTCATCCATTCACTTATTCATTCATTCACTTGACTGCTTATAAATTAAGAATAATACTTACTATTCACAATATTTCCTTTTTTTTTAAGAGAGGAAGGAAGGAAAGAAGAAGAGGAAAAATCATTTTCTATTTATTTATTTTGTTTTTACACCCTGGCCCTGGATCAAACTTGGGTCCTGGATATTTTCATGGTCTGCACACCAGTGTCTCAGCCATCCGAGCCACAAGGCTGTGCCAACAACATTTCTATGGGGTAACTTTTAAAATAATACTTGTTCCTGAACACAGAAGACCTTTGATACATCTTTATGGAATGAATGCAGGCATGGACAGCAGAAGGGCAGCCCACCATGGTGGGAAGAACACAGACTTTGGTATCACGTAGACCTGAGTTTGACTCTCGACTATATATCTCTTATTAACTTGGGTGAGGATGGTGCTCTCCCTAACCCCGATTCTTTGTAAGATTGAATAGCAGTCCTTACCTCACAGAGTAGATGCCTAAGTGAAATCATCTCTAAAAATGGGAACACCTCTATAAATAATGAAGAAACTGACTTAAAGCTCCAAACAGGGTATCAGGCACATAAGAAGTGTTCACTCAAAGTTTGCACTTACTTTTCCCATCTGTATTATATGGACAAGGATATTGTAACCCAGGAAGATTTCAAAGATTGGTCCAAGGATATTGGGCTGCATTTGGTGGGGCAGGAATCTGAACGGACATCTCCTAGTTCTTAACTCTAACTTAAAGAGGGAAGTAGTAAACATCTGAACGCAAAAGGAGACTACCTCACTTCACTGGTAATGCTCAGGTGTAAGGTTATAATTTACTTGCAAAACACTTCATAGCACTGCTTTTTTGATACCGTATCTAACCACTGTCTGGTTAGACAGGATAGTTCAGGAAGAAAACATGGAAATTGTATTCTGGTCTTGTATAGACAATATACTCAGACCACTGGCGGATTTCTGAACCCTACCCTACCCCATTTCTTCCTATTTCTCTTTTCTGTTCTCTTTCAATAATGGACTCTAGCAGGAAAAAATATGAACCTCCTTCCTGAGTTCTTCCTTTGTATGGCATGTATTAGAGATCAGGTGTGCTGTTAAGTCAACGGATGGATATTGGGAAACCAAATGCATCAAACAGATGTCATGTTGACCAAATAGTTGGAATTATAAACTTACCTTATATCCCTTCACTTTGAGTATTATGTATGCTCACAGGTCTTAATTTATTATGCTTAGTTAATGGTATTGATATAGTGTCACAAAATGGAGAGAAGAGGAGAGAAAAATCCATATGCCTCTGCGACATACATAGAGAGCACTTAAAGCATATCTTTTTTGATGCGACTTTTAAGACTTCAGGGATGGGCTCGGAGGGAGATTGAGAATGGTGGTAAGGGAACATTCATCTCAGTCCTGTCCCATGTTTGCCCGCCTCTCTCTGTTTCCTCTGATTCTACTCCTCACTGGTAGGAGTGCTGTGCATGACAGCGCTGGGTGTTTCCTAGACCTGGTACATATAGGAACCCGGCAATCACAAGAGGTTGCTAAAGTCCCTGGAGAATAGATCAAGAAAGTGTCCTGTCAAAGTCTCTGTGTTCTGGGTATGGCTGTGGGAAGAGGGGAGTGGAATGCTGCTGGTTCTTTCTTAGATAGTCTGTCCAAGCTCAGGACAGTTCTCAAAAAGCAGATTGTGTCTCTTTATTTTGCTGAGACAACTGAGTCTCAGAGATATTGTGGTTTCCTACGACCATTCTTTTCTTCTGTGACCAAGTTGGGGGTCTAACTGGAGTTTCAATTTTTCTGCAGCAAGCATCCTTCCCACTACACACACCTCTCTTCCAAATGTTGGACACACTGCTGGAAAAAGACAAGACAATTCTGGGGTGTCAAAACAGTGTACAAGGTGACCTTGAATCAGTGGAAACCAAGCTATTTCCTTTCGTATGTTCCTTCAATATCACCAATTATGTGAAGCAGAAAATTCCAGTTTAGTAAAGCTGAGCTTTTTACAACTGTCTAACATTTGTTAATCTCCCGTTTTAATAAAGAGACATCAGCCTCAAGCACGGGGCTCTGGGCAAGCAATTACGTCCAACTAGAACTGAATAGTAGTGTTGTTTTTATACTTGTATTTATTGTGTTTGGTGACTTTCTTTTTATTCCAAGTGATATTAATTTTATAGTAGTGATGACAAGTTTCCCTTTAAAAGACATCAATCTAGATTTTTACAGGTGAGTCAGTCTGAAGAAAAAAGTTAAATAAACAGTGTGGATCATATGCAGATAAACTATGTCAAGTTAGTTCTTGAGTGGAATGTTAGAAACGTTGCTCTACTCAATCTACTACTTACGACCCACTGGAAGCAGGTCCTGTAAGGACTGCTGCTTCTGTTGTACAGGCACTCTTTTGTGGCACTTTAGTCCTTTCTAATAGATTCAGAATTTTTTCGCATTATTTAATAGACGTATTCCCAGGGCTCTGGCCTTCATGAGCTCCAGTCTAGAGGAGGGACCAGGCTGGTGTATTGGTAACTATAATAGAAAGCGAGTGTGAAAAGGACTGGAAATGAGGCATGGACAGTGTGGTAGAGTTTCCAGGCATGTTCTACAAGTGGAGACCAGGAAGGTGTCTTAGAGGAAGAGACATCTAAGTTAGGCTTCAAGCAATGGCAGCCATTGACTTTGTGGATATGGGACTAGAGGGAGGAGGCAGAGAGAGAGGTATCTCCAAGAAAGAGTGAAGAAGTGCACTCTACATTTAGAAAACAGCTAATGTTCAGTTTGCCTGGAATACTGGGAGATGCAGCTGGAAGGTAGATTAGCGTGAAGGTAGCTTAGCCCTTAAAAATAGGCCAAGGAGATGGGACGTCTTTTAGAATGGGGTGAAAACTCTGCTCTCCAATAGGGAGTGGAATTTATTGGGGTCAGTCACTCATAAGACTCAATTACCCCTCCAGATTTACCCCCAAATTTATCCTTCCCTTGTATAGTAGGTCAGCTTCTTCTGTGGCCTCATTTCCACATTTAGAAGTCATGTTCAAAATCCCATCGTTACAAATCCATTCTTTTGGTTCTGATGTTTCACACTGAAACAGGAGGATTCGTATTTTCAGTTCTTGAATGTTGCACTGGGTAAAGAGGTTGGGGATTCCACATGGGCTCTCACCCAGGACTGGAGACTGGGGCTTTGTGGTCACCTTCCAGCCACAAAAACTTCATTTTTCCCCTGACTCTTCACACGATTTCCCAAGAAACCACATTTCTTGAGAGAGTAAAACAGTCAGCCAGGTTTGCCTAGCCAGGAGGTGGAGAGAGAAATCTTTTTCCATCATCCATCTGTTTGTCTCTGGATGCTTGAGGAGAAACCTGGAGACCCAGCTTTTTGGACACACAGCGGGTTGGGTTTTCCTTTCTGTGTTTTGTAGTTTTGCTTATGACCTCGTCTTTAGTGGAACCTTCTGGGAGGGAATCTTGTGGGACCTGGTTTAGGAACGTGTCCTTCTAAAGAGCTTGTCTGTCTCTGCCAGGGGGCCGCTGGGGTAAGCCCCAGCTTGAGGCCACTCACCTCGTGACTTCCCGGTGAACCCGAAACCAGAGCACCCTCATCTTTGTGAATTCCCTCGGGAGATCTTGCCATTTTCCTTCCCAACTTGGCCCTGGTCTAGACAGTCCAGTTTCTTCATCTCTTTGCTTGAGGGAAGATTACTAGCCCTCCTGCCACTGAGGGTGCCGCTCTTTGATGTAAACACGAAGCTCTTTGTATATACACAAAACCCAAACTCCTAGCGTTGCGTGGTGGTGAAAGTCCAACTCCAGTTCTGTTCAGATTGGCTACCACGCACCCCACCCTGGGGCTGCTGCGGTGTCTTTCCCCTTAGAACTCTCAAGACTTCAAATGCGTCTTTGTTTTAAGTCTTTGGGGATTTTCCTGACATTTTTTTTTTTTTTTTTGCAAACACAGCTCTGCATTTAAAGGGTGTTCATTATATGTCATCCAGCATTTCTAGAGGCTTTGTAATCACGGATGCTCCAGGTTATATGCTCCAAAATGGTCTCAAAATGAAGGTGTTCCAAGGAGGCTGAAAGCTCCTGCATCACGAGCTAGACCTACCCTGTGTGGGCTGTGGCTGGGCTTCCTCAGAAAATAAACATTTAGAGGAGATTTTGCAAGAGTGAGGAAGAAAGAACAGACCATCTGATCTTGCCTTTGTAAATGAAGAGAGAAGTCAGGCTTGTTCCAAGCAATGGAGCTATCCGCAGGAAAATGGCATCAACAGCAGAGCGTCTTATTATGTGGTGTTAGAGTTTCTATTCCTTAAATTATGGGAGAGTAATGCAATAGAGAGAAGGATATTTCATTTTAATCTTTTACATCTGTTCACGAGGTCTAAAAGGATAAAATAAGATGAAGCAGTACTCTCTTGAGAAGTCCATATTTTCAAAGGTTTTCGGCATTAATGTGCATATTAATTGTCATAGATTGTCATTGTCATGAAAGAATATTATGTAATATACAGTGGCCTTTATGGGGCTAAGAGAGAGAATTTCAAGTTTCTCTCTTAAACCGAGTCACTTAAAAATGAAAAACAAGACCATTAAATCCTATTCCTCTGAAGAGGACCCTAAATATAGTTTATTGGGACTCTTAATTCACCCTGAAAATACTGTAATTATTAAAAGTGCCCAAGCTGTTAACTCGAAAACAACATATGCCACATTTACATACTAATTTGCATATAATTTCCATGTAATTCATTTAATGTCAAAATGTACAATTACGCTTCCAGCCCCTCTGCCTTTTACCCCCATGCCCTTCCCTGGTGCTGCTGGGTTAAACTGGAGTATCTTACTTGTTGGAAGCTACTTATGAATGGGTTTCCAAATGGTGGCTGCTTGGATGAGGTCTATCATTTTGATTTAAAAACGTCTGGTCAAATGTATATATTTTGGTTAAGTCACCGCCTCTGGCTGAGCAGTCTACACAAGGACCCAGGTTTGTGTCCTGGGGCCAGGGGGAACAAGCAGGATGAACAACCAAAATAAAATAAGCTGCTTCTTCCTCCTCTCTCGTCCTGCCTGCCTGTCTCTGCTCGACTTCATTCCTGCCTGCACCTGTCCTTTAAATTAAAAAAAAAAAAAAAAAAAGTATATATTTTGGTTGTATTGACTGTGCATTGTGACAAAATGGGTACCCGTGACTAGTTCGGCCTGGGACTATGGACTCATATCACAGATGAAGAAACTGAAGTCAGGAAGTTCTGCTTGTGTGCATGGTTGGTGCTTTCTCTGCCCCAGCAACCCAAAGGCATTCTCACACTTCTTGAACGAGCTAAAAAATATGCTTTAAAAATAATAAGAGCTAAATTATCAGGCACTTACGAAGTTCCAGGTGCTGAGCAAAATGCTTTACAGGTATCATCTCACTTAACCTTCACAACACTTGGAGGGGTGGGTTCTGTGAATCTTCCCATTGTGCAGATAGATCAAGGACTGAGTCTCAGAGAGCGTAAGTGATTTACACAAAGTCATACTAAGTAAGGAGAGTTACTACACATGCGTGTAGCTCAAGTGGCAGAAACTGGGTCTGTAATCATCACGATAGATGGTTAGAGAACTGCAGGGTTTGCCCCAGGCTGTGCAAGGGTGCCGCTGAGTTGTGAGCCTGTATGCGAGTGTATATGAGTGTATGTGTTGTGTGTGTGTGTGAGTGTGTGTCCTCTGTGAGGACGTGTAGCGAGATTGGTGACTAAGTATAGACTAGAGCTAGATGACATGGGTTGGAAATGTATCTATTTTATCTTTGTTCTCTTAGGCAGACAACTGAAACCTCTGTTCCTCAAGTTCAGCATCTAATTAGGCATAAAAGCAGCTAGCTCACAGGACTGTTAGCACTGAGAAGGATAACGTGTGTGCATCCTTCCGCCAGCACATTCGCCTACTCCACGTGTTGCTAGTAGAGATGTGATGTCAGAGCAGAGTTCAGTAACAGCAAATGCGCATCGATAGTTTAATAGTCTGAGCACTTCCTGGGCGACAGTCACTTACGCCTAGTCTTGGATGCAGCGCTGCAAGTGCATTCCCCAGTGGGCCTCCCACCTCTTCTGTCAGGTAGGTGTCATTGTGCCCATTTTAGAGACAAGGGATTGAGTCTCAGAGACATCAAATAAATGGGCAGAAGTCAGAGCAGAAAAGCAAACGTTGCTCTCTGTGCCTCGTGTCCGACACACCTTTTGTGGCTTCAGTTGTCCAACTGAACAAATTAGTACCTTCCCTACAAGCTTAGATTCTTTTTTTTCCCATTGGGAATCGTGCCCATCTGCCCATCTGAGGAAATGTGCGCAGTGGCTTTTAAATGGTGACCCCTTGCAGCTTTATGATTGCCACTATCTCTTTGAACATTTGGAATTGGTAATGAAATCACTTTCCAACCCTGATTCATCCCAAATTCAATATTCTGTTTCCTTTCAGCTCTTTTTGTTTCCCCAGCAATGAAAAGATTGGTAACTTTATAAAACATCTAAAAGCATGGTGGAAGTTTCCTGGGGCTTCAAGTGTAGTGTTATGTTATCTTTGGAATAACTTTGAAGTCCCACCGGTGTAACAGAAGCCGTTATTATGTCATGGAGCTGATTAGCATGCCTGTGGTAAACATTAATTCATGCTGACATCATAGCTGGGTTTGCAATCAATCAGTTTGTTTTCCTTCTGGTTGCTCCCGCTGCCCCCAAATCCACCGGCCCCCACCGAGCTCTTAATGTGAAGGTGGTGGGCTGAGTGTCTGAGGATCATGGAACATGGATGGGTGCCCCTGGTGAGGCTGAGCTGAGCCACAGCAGATGCCCTCTCCTGACAGCGTGGGGAGGAAATGGCCAAATAAAGCTTTTGGCAGAAGCAGGGAGAGGGCTGCTGGCCCTTTGATTTGCCTTGAAAGGTTTTGATTTAGTTGGTATTCAGGCTCTTGATATATAAAACTTTTTAACTCACTAGTCAGCATGGCTGCCTGAATCCATTTGGTTCCGGTCATTCGTGATTACGCTGATTGCTGGTGGCCCTGGTGCTGTGGGAGTCGTGCTGGCCGTCGTTGAGGCAGACTATCACATTCCAAACTACCGCTTTCTTCTGCACAAAAGTTCACTTCAGCGACAAAGGAAGCTGGGAAGAGGAGACATGTAGACTCCTATTATCTCAAATTGTTAATATTTAACATGCATTAAAGAGCTATCTTTCTGTCCGCCACGTGCGATTAATTTAATCACCAATGCACTGTTAAGTATCTATCAGAAATGTGAATTTTTTTCACAATGTATTAATCTGGTAATGATGTCTTTCCTTTTACCTTTAGATTTAGTAGTGTTATTTCATGTTATGTGGAGTGTTCTCTGGGGAGCTGGAAAGAAATGATCAGAAAGATTTAGAAGAAGCTAATGACATCTGATGTGGGGTAGGGAAAGTTCAGGATCTTTCTAGTTTGAATATAACATGAGGCTCCTTTCCTCCCTCCAGGGCACATGTGGTTTTCTCTCCTCCCTCTCACCTCTATCTCGTAGCTTGGAAAGTTGACATGATCATTGTCCTGTGTCAGTTTTTGACCTGGAAGTTGGAAATTCTCTTGTCTATTGTGAAACAAGACCAGAGAAAATTGGGGAAAGGAGATTAGATTTTAGTTGCACAGGGAAGCAACTACATTTTTCTACTTGAGGACTACTTACCCAGACTTACAATCCCCCCACCCCCGGCCCTGCCTGCCCCCAAAGCTCCGTTAATGCCCCTTTTGTAATACTCATCACATGACTTCCTGTTCAAGGTCTCTTCTCCATTAGACATAGGCTACCTTACTTACCAGTGTGTCCCCAGGATTGGACACATAGGAGCTGCTCAATAACTACTTGTGGAATGGAAGAGTGATTTAATCAAGCCTAGCAGGAAACAATCCACTCAGATGGCTTAAGAGTCTTTAATGGAGAGATGGCTCCAAAAATGTAGTTAGCACTAAAGGGATGGATAAGGAATGATGACACACACAGGGAAGTAACAGTTGGAAGTGGTTACCACCCAAAGCTTGAAAGGACAAGGGGAAGGAGTGGAGTTATCAGAGTCCACAAGATCTGGAGCTTTGAAGGAGACCACTTGTAAGAACTTTGGGCATGGAGGGTGGCAGCTCCTGCCAAGGAAGATGACCCAGAAAAGGAAAGGAATGGAGATTGTAACTTCAACTTCTCTCTTCTCCCATTCTCCAACTCCACCACATTGATCCTATTAACCAAACTCAACTGCAGTCCTGCTGACAGGAGAACCCAGGTGATCTTAGGGCTCAGCTTTCCAAGATAAAAACATGACGAACCAAAGACAAAGATAGATCCAGAAGGCGGGACATAACCAGCACAATGAAGGATCATGAAAGTCCTTTCCTTCAGCCCATAGTCAACTGGAAGGAAATAGACAAGAACCCCAGTCATCGGGGGAGCACAAAGTCCCTTTTGCTGAGACAGGGGCCTCATAGAGAATGATCCGACTTATTCTTACTCTAAAAACATTCAACAGTCTTGGAGTTGTGCTTCCTAAGCAAGGCGAAGGCTAGTCACTCCGAAGTGGACAGGGAAGGCTTATTACAAGGTGGTACAATGTTAGCAACAAGCTGGTGCTCTCAATTTTTATTAAAAGAGAAAGAAAGATTACAGAAGACACAAACCCCACGGAAGGCAGAGAAGTCCAGGATCATTTAATACAAGGACAACTTCCCCCATACACTTCAACAGCACTGTGAGCCTTATTATTTTCATGATGGATGTAGTCATTTATATCAATGTCTTAGTCAAGTGATGATCCATACCCACTGTGTAAATAGGCAGGAAATGCGTCATCTACTTGGAAATAATTTCTGATGAGAATCGTACAAGGTAAATACAAGACTGCAATTTAACAGAGAAATTATCTGAAAATGTATCAGCTTATTCTCGCAAGTGCTGGAGGAATGAAACATTGTCATAAATATCTAGATCTATACATACCCAGTGTGATGGATATGAGAATATGACCAGCTCATCCCCAGTGTGTTTCTGCATCCCTTTCATTAATCCAGCTGGGAGATACGTTTTAACTTCTTTCTAAAAACCAAAGCTGCCCAGAGATGGGAATGTTGAATACCACCAGAAAGTGTCTGATTCTGTTCAGTGGCTGGATAAATAATCCCCTTGATTCCTTCCCACTCTGAGATTCTGTGTTTTCATATTTGTACTGATTTCTCTCAATAACCCTATGAAATATTACTTGCTCCATTTTATATATGAGGAAGCAAGTCCTGGGGAGCCCAGTGACTATATTTTCAGTCAGAAAATGGTAAGACTATTTATGAAAGCGATAGTTACTAGTCTAGGTCTGAGGTTTAGCAAGATCAACAAAATGAAGTCCCTATCTTCAAAATGTGCATATTCTTATATGCAAGGCAGCCATGCATGCATTCGAATAATCAAAAGAATATTGGGAAAATGTCCTAAGTGAGGTCTCATTCAGATGCAATAGGAACAGAGAGAGAATGGGCCTCATAGCAACAGTGAGACTTGAAAGGTGGCTGGGGATTTCTCTGGCAGATTAGGGGTGAATATGCAAAATCATGAACATGTCAGAGTGTGTGTTTTTTTCACCTGCAAGAAATCCAGAATGGCTCCATCACAGAGGTCAATTGGTGGAGCGGGGAGAGGAAGGACAAGAGGCAGACAAAGAGTATTGAAAGGCAGAATGACTTGCAGAAAGATCTGGGAGTTGAAACAAAATCTGCTCATAAATCCAATGCTGGAGTGCTAGTTAACATGGACTGACCATATTAGAAAACATAGTCTTAGTACCTGGATTCTGATGAGGTGACCCTATTTGTTCACAATAGACTTCCAGTTAATTCATATTTTTGAGCCCCAAATTCTTAATGCCTAACCCCATGGGGAAGACAAAGTTTAAAAAATTCATAAATTGTCATGTTGGGGAATGAGATTTTTGCAAAAGTGAAACATGAGCTGTATATTGAACCTGCTATAGAAATTCCCCAGCTGAACTGCTGGTCAGATATGATCTATTTTCTTTTTCTCCAGTTCATGCTAGATACTTTTAATTTAATTTTTTATATTCCATTTTATTTTTCCCTAATTCCTGATTTCTCATTCTAATTCCAAATCTCTGATTCTACCACGTACATGCATGCATCCTTGCTGGTGAATGTACTTGAGGTTCTGTACCAGTCAGTACATTGCTACGTACATCTCCTTCCACACGTGTGCAATTTTGTGTGTGTTCTATAATTAGGGGGCACTAAACTGCACATCCCATCCTGTCAGTCCTGGGTAGCACCCTGTAATCAAACACATTAATATATTTCTGTACTAAAATGTATGAATATTCACACTAAGTGAACTAAGCATCAATTCAGGTCAACTTTTGCTGTGAAATAAGTTTGTGCCAAATTTATGAAAGGATTTAATATTTTTAGAAGGTTAGTATTTAAGAATTGTAGGTAAGGAACTGTGCGCTGGACGCACATTGCTTCAGTATGTCTGCTAGACACCTATGCATTTCCAACTCTGCTAATCCAAGCAGTGTTTCAAAGGCAGGCTTCTTTCATGCATTCCTATGACCCTTTTGGAAATGTCTCTAAGGCAGACTCCCAGAAGTGGGTGTTCTAGGATTCTAGGATTTATGCATATTTAATTTCACTAACTATTTTAAATTTTTTTCTCCAAAATATCTGCAGCAGCAGTTCTATTCCCACCAGAAATGTCTAAGGGAGAGTTCCTGTGTCCTAACATTCACACTACTGCTTAATATGATTGTCTAATATCTTTTCCAATTGGGTGGATATAAAGAACTATAAAAATCTAGTTCTAAATTGCATTGAGGTGGCCACTAGTGACCATGAGCTTTGTATCTATGTTAGCTAGTCTTTTCTCCCCTTCTGGGAAGCCCCTATTTATATCTTTTTATCTTTCCATTTTTATTTTGTTTTCACTAAATCATTTGTTCTTTTGGGTTTTGACTAAATGATGGTCCTCTACCCCCAAGTCACAAGTACATCTACATACATACATATATATTATTTATTTCTCAAGTTTCATATCTATTACTATATCAATCTTTAATTCACCTAGTGTTTGTGTTTTACATATGGTGTGAGGCTATGATCCAACTTTCACTGTATACTATGAGTCAGTTTAGCCTTTAACTAAAAATCTGTGCTTTCCTCATTCCTTGGTGGGGCTACCTCTCTTAGATATCAACAAAGGGTAAAATACTTCTAGGACATTGATTGGAATTATAAGTTCATTGGGGGATATTTAATATCTTTGCTGCTGAACCATTTGATCCATGAACATGGTATGTCATTCCATTAATCTCTCTTCTTCTGAGCCCTGAAAAAATGTTTTACCTTCTTTTGCTTCTCCTTAGAGACCTTCTGCCTACTTGACGTTTTATAATTTGACTTACTATGTTAAGTGGAATCTTATCTTTTATTATCCTTTACAAGTTTGTTAATTGCTAATGTCAAGGCCCTATTGACTTTTATCAGTCTTGAGTAGGAACACCCTCAAAGATTCTCTTCTAAATATGCCTTTTGTTGTCAATCTCTTTATCAGGTTGTGACAGACAGTTCTCTGCTAGCCTTTATTATTTTAAGTTTTTAAAAAGTAATCTGAGTGCTAATATTATTTAAAAATATCAACTTCTGTTGAAATCATCTGGTAGTCTCCTTACATTTCTTAAGTATTTACTTATTTTGAATTTTGTCTTACATTAACTAGTCTTATATTCTTGCATACATTCTATTTGTTTATACTTTGAAAAATGTACTAGGTTTGGTTTCTTGAGATATTCACATCTATTTCTCAGATAAACAACTTTGTTCTTCTTTCTCTTTTATATTGTTCTTATCTGATTCTCTCTCTTTCTGATCAGTTCTTCATTTCAATTTTCTGCAGTTCACTACCATGCTGACCTCCAGGAAACACTGACTCTATTTAAGACAAATTAGCTGTGTCTGTGTTAGTGTGTGTGTGTGTGTGTGTGTGTGTGTGTGTGTGTGGTAGAGACAGACTGATGGTCTAGAGGGAGAATGTAGATAGTTATATCTAAAAGAATTTTACCAAATAAAATGGCACGAGGTGTGGGTCAAGGAACAGAAGGAAGACAAGTTTTTTGAATTATCTGCCTTCTGCAGTTCTGAGGTTCTCTTAAGCAGAATATGCTTCAGTTTGCTTGTTTTGTCAAAGCTATTCTTAGAGATTTTGCTATTATTGTGAACCATTGTAGCCTAAAATATGGTAAAGAGAGAAAATAACATATTTCATGATCTCATCCATAAAATAAATAACTGATCTGGCATATTTGGGGACGATAAATCTTAAAAAGTCAGGGTAGGAAAGGGTTGCTGATTTTGTGTGTTTACACTCTGTGTAACAGGACAATGGTGGGGTTTATATATCTCACTTAGTCCTCCCAGCAACACAATGACTTAGATATCATATGCCCATTTGGCAAAGATGAAGCTCTAAGAAACTCAATACACCAGTTATTAAGTAGTAGAGCAAGGATTCACATTTGGATCTGTGTCATTCTCCTAGTCATTGTTTTTTACATCATACCCGCCTTTAGTGTTACTACTCTGCCTTTCTCCTGTCCTTGTGAGTGCAACCCTTGCTTAGTTATTTATCATCAACCAACACTTCATAACCTGCTTTGCTTTTGCTATAGAAATAACCCAAAGGCAGTAGTTGCCAAAACAACTCGAGTTAACCTATAAATGTTTTCTTCTACCTTAAACCCCAGGGAATCTCATGGCTGCTGCCACAGGAACCAAAAACAATAGCTTTGAGGTCTGCCTCCCTCAAATCAGATCAGGGTATTGGAGCAGTGACCTATTTTATAAATAAAACCAAAAGAACAGACTCGATAAGTAAGAAATTTCCATTTTCCATTTTAATGCCTCTGATGAATAAAATGATACCTGATGGCTGAACTTAAAGACATTTGAAGTTTATAGAGAATCTCTATTTTAGTCTAAAAGAAGTAATACAATTTTTATTGTATAAAAATAAATAGGAAGCATTAAGAGCATCAATAGATTACATAGTTTTATGTTGTCAAAGCATCTTAGTGCTTTAAATGCTTTAATCCTACCAATGATTTCTTAAAGCAAGTAAAGTAAACCTGCATTTTACAAAGTAATTGAGGTATGGTGTTTTACCCAAATGCAATTTATTTTGTTAATTCCCCCAACTCTTCACCCCTAACCATATCCATGTCCATATCTATCTATCTATCTTCATATGTACACACAGACATATATATATATATATATCTGAGTGTGCATATATGTCTGTGTGTCATATGTCATGTGTATATATATTGTGTATATGTATGTATGTATATACTATATATATATAGTATGTATATACTATATATATATAGTATGTATATACTATATATATATAGTGTGTATATACTATATATATATATATATATATATAGTCTTTTTTTCATTTGTCTTTGAAATTCTTTTCTTGAGAAGTATATTTCCCTGCCTCTTGGTTTTGACATGGACCATGTAATTTGCTTTGGCTAATAATATGTTAGCAGGGATTTGAAATTGCTTGGTGTATGCGCCTAATTTTCTGTTCTCTTGTGCTGTGAATAAGCAGGAGGCTGCTCGGGTCTTCTGAGGAGAAGGATGAGGGACTTGCAGAACAAAGCTTCCCCAGATAACGTGCCCCAGCCAAGTGCAACTTGAGCAGAACTTCCCACAGCTCCAGATTCAGGAATTTTGTTTTATGTCAGATGATCGGTTTAAGCCACAGAGTTTGAGAGACAGTTTGTTACACAGCAGTAGCTCATCGATACATCAAGATAATCACCTAGTGTGTTGTAGAGCTGAAATTAGACTCTTGGTTTTCAAAAACAGAGTTTCACGTACTTTCAGCTCTGTTCAGTTGCTTTTCATACAGCAAGGCATTTGACTGTAGAACTAGCTCAAGACAGAGTCTGCCGAACAGGAACCACGTCTCACTCATTTCTGATCCCTCGGCGTGGAGCTCAGTACCTGACACCTGGTAGGTACTCAGTACAGGGTTATTAAATGAATTAGAGGTAAAAATACTAAGGATGTACCTCTATCCCTTTGGTCCTACTTTACAGAATTCTGGTTAATAAAAATAATGTAAAAGAGGAAGGTATTACACAGTGAAAACCAGCTTCTAAAATCGGGTCGCAGCAATGGCACAAAGAGGGCACGAGTGTCATTTTCTCTCTCAGACATCTGTCCATATGTGGCATATTTCCTCTCTGAAGAAAGATCAAGCCCCATAAAATGCATCATTTATATGCCACTCCCCATTATGAAACAGCATGGAGACCATTAATGAGAAGCAAAAGCTAAAAGAAGTGTTCCAGGTGTCTGTTTCAGGCCGACCGCGGTGAAAATGTGCAGTCCTTCGGGATTTACACACATGAAGAAAAAACAAACATTGTACCTGATTCCTTGCTCACCCCCACCCTCACCCGCAACCCCATTCGCCCAGTTGCCACGACAGCTTGAGGTAGGGAATTTGTAAAACCCACATGGAGAGCTTCTTCCTCTGATTTTTTAATCTCTGAAGTCCAACAGTGCCGATGAAGGTAGCTGTGACATTTGCAATTTTCCATGCACCAGCCCACTCCATTTTCTTTCCTGGTGCTGCTTCCATGGTACAGTAAACCTCCAGCTCTGACAGTAATTATAGCTGGAATAAAATGAAGGGAGTAATAGGAACAAAGCGTCGCCGTAATTGCCTTTTCATTATTTGCTAACAGTTAGTTATTCAGTAGCAGGGAAAAATTACACAGTAATTGGCTGACAATGGGGAAGCAATCGCTGAATCCCACAACTATGATATTTTTGCTTGTTGGGCTTTAGAGCTTTTATTCATATTTTGATTAAACAGCTGGAGCATTAAACTGACATATGAATGTATCCTTGGTCAAATTCCGATGTGTTGGTTTCTACCCCATTCAAAATGTTGAATTTAAACTAGCGCATACAGTAGACCTGGATACTGTAGTCTATTGACTTTCAAATCAACCCCTCTTCTTTACCCCAGTTCATAAAGAAGGCACAGTGAGGGTAATAGCACAGACATGTATTAACTAATCCGTTTTCAGTTGGGTGTTTTAAAAGGAAAACAAATATGAAACCACATGGTGCGTTCTTTCTGCATTCAGATTTTCCTTGAATTTCACTTGCTAAATCTAAAATCTTTATAAATGGATTCTTAGAGCACTCTTGCTTCCTCCTCCAGGTCCAGGGAGGGAACTGAGAGGTTCAGAATCCTCTTACTTTCTTCTCTTGGGAGGGCTAGAAATCAGAACCTTGACTCTTTCTGCTCTATTAAAACTGACTTCTGTTTCCATATCTGCTTACAGGGCTGGAAAAGCAAGACAGGTAAGACCTAAGCCTGCAGAAACATGTGTCTCCACATATACACGCATATGCATGTACACACAGGGAGGACATGGATGCTGCACATTATCGGACTGGATTGTTTAGGCCTTGCTTGCTTCATTTTAGGACCTCACTAAGATCTCCAAGGGGCCATTTTTCCTGGATTATCCCAGGAATTCAAGGGCCCAGCCTGAAGCAATGTGTCCTGGGAAAAGTTTGATGATGATAACAGTGTGAGAAGACCTAATCCTTATGGTCAGGGTTTAGGAATCTTTTCACTCGTGGTGACATAATCATTACCTCGGTTAAACAAGCCAGAGGATTAGTTGGTGCCTCCCTGGCAATTGTAAGAAAAGGAAATGGAGCTGAGAAAGTGCATTTTCAAGAACAAGTCCATGTGTTTGTATATAAACATGCATGTGACTGTATTAGAGGCTGGTTATGAAAGATGGGGAAATCGCCACCAAAATCTCCATTTAAAGATGGAGATGTTCTGTTTAGGAAGTGGAAGCAGTAGACTATATGCATGTGAATGGACCTCTTGAACCCTTTTCTACAAATAGGCAAGAGATGGTCAAGACGATGGCTCTGAAGAATTGGTTAGGGACAGGCAAAGGGTGAAGAAGTGGGCTCTTTGGGAAGAAGATGGGTGTAAATCTATGACTGACATGGAGACAGACGTGGGACACAAACTTGGTGCTTCACATGCATAACCACATTCAATTCTTCTGGCAGCTCTAGGAGACAAATTTTATTTCATAGACATAGAGACTCAGTCTTACAGGGAGGAATGACTTGGTCTAGATGGTCAAGTCAGTAAGTGGGAGAGCCATGAATAAAACCTAGAAGTCGAGCTCTGACCCCTGAAGTCTTTGGTGACCTTTAACTACTTGTAAGTGATAGGAATTTGCCCAATTTCCCAAGTTCATCCCCCAGACATTTATCTGATGCCTGCTCCCTGTGTGCGGTGCAGCCCCAGGATTCGAAGGCGATTGAAAGCTTACATTCTTGAGGTGCTTAAGCCTCTCCTGGTGGGAACTCTGAGCCAAGGGCCTGGAGGGGTCAGTCCCATCAGAGGCCACTGTCATGATTGTGGTGACTCTGTTTGGAGTCCCCAGATGCAGATACTGAGACAAAGATTCAAGTGCAGCTAGTTTGCTTGGAAGGTGGTGACGTCAAGAAGCTTAGAGATCAGGTAAGGAAAGAAACAACAACAAAAAGGGCAGGAAGCCAGCACAGGGTGTGCTGAAATGTACTGCTGAGGACACGTGGGGCCTGTTCTCTGCAGGGAACACCAGGAGGTCATGGGAACACGCCTCCAGGGAACCGCCACACTCTGGGGTGCTTGTCCGCAGAGTCCTGCCCATCTCTGTGCAGACCTGGGTCTCGGGGCACTGTCCTTCATGTTTTCCTTTTACTCTGTGAGAGCCCAGGGCACGTCAGGCGCTTAAACAGCCTGTGACAAGCGTGCTGATGTTCCCAGTGAACATCCTTCTGTGCGACAGCTGAGCGCCAGTGCAATGTGGTGGGGAGTGGATGGTGTCAGCCAGGTTGACAGGCAGAATATGTCCCAGAAGGGGGTGGCATTGCTGACCAAGATTTCAAGGTGAAAGAAAGCACACAGAGCGCAAGGCATCTCCCTGTATGGGGCAGGATACCAGACCAGCCTTTCTAAGGGCTCTGCCAGGCTCTGTACCAGCGGCAGACATTACCTGAGACGCGGCATTCACTCTCAGTAAAATTATTCTCTTGCTCATTATATAAAGCCCATATTCTTGTCTTGCATTAAAAGCTCTTCACGGGGAGTTCTGGTAGAGAAGTAGTTGGGTCTGCCACCCCTGGAAGAGTGCAGTCCACATACATCCCAAGCACCCGGGTTCATGTCCTGGGCCTGCGGGATCAACCAATATGAACAAATAAATAAAAACAAGTAAAGTGCTTCTTCTTCCTCTCTCTTCTGTCTGCCTGCCTGCTCGCCTTCATTCCTGCCTGTACCTTTCCTTTTCGTAAAACAAGAACAAAAACCAACTCATCACAATCCAGCCGATGTTTCTCTCTTGACAGTTTCTTTGCAATCCACGTGGTCTCTGTTTCTTGCCCATTGTTGGCACCTTGTGTCTTTGAGGGTCTGGGCTCCAGTCCCCCTCCCACACAGCCTTTCCTGACCAGCTCAGGTGGAGAAGGCTTCTCTCTGCTCCTGTTCCTGGCCCGGTCCTCTGAGGCAGCCTCCCATCACTTCCAGCGATGAAATTCACAATCCCTTGTGTGCATTTCCCACATCTGCAAAGCTCTGGAAAGTCTTAAGGGTTTTGTTTGCATTTGTTTGCCTGTTGTTGTTGGTTAAAATCTTACATGGCAGCAAAGCTTGACCCAAATTGACATGAAGTTATTTATAATTTTTATTTGATCTAAAATTCCTGTATTTCACTGCATAAATATTCATGTATTTGGTCACACAAGGCAGCACCAGACCCTGATGTCATTGTGTGTGTGCATCATATTTCTTTTCTACAATATGAACAATTCTGAATTAAAACATACATATTTCTGGCATCCAAGGATTCGGACCTGGGATTGTGGGCTTGTGGTTGTGGTAATAGTAAAAACTGCATTATAGTCTCTCCTAAATGTCTTACATATTTAATGATTTTAATTCTCACAATGGACTTGACACAAGAAGTGTTATTAATATCCCTATTTTTCCAATATCCCTTAGGAAACCAAGATTCAGAGATGTTATTTAATTTGTCCAAGGCCACACAGTAATAAATGCCTGAGCCACAGTCTGAACTCAGTCTGGTAGAGTCTTAGCTCAGACTTGCTCCACTGTGTTTCTGGTACGAGCACCCAGCCTTGGGGCTGTTCCTAGTACTCAGCCCAGATGTGTCCTCTGGATTGTCCCTGGAGGCTCTTTTGGGGACCCTCTCTTCTTCTGACTGAATTTTCGACCCTGAGTTGCAAGTCACTCTTTCTCTAGGGCACTGAGTTGGTGCCATTGAGTTACCTTCTGGGATGAGACTTTCAGAAGCTTTTGCAAACATTGATGGTCTTCAGCCCTCCTCCCTCTACAACAGGGAGAGCAGCTTGCCCCTTGCATTTCAGCGCTGGAACTGACTGCTGCGTGAGCCTCAGACCCACCTGCCCCTTCACGCGCCCCCTCCCCCGCAGTGCCTCACTCCTGCCTCCCCATGTCTTGGAGCCCTTGTAAGATTAGAGGCCAAGTACATCTACATCCTGAGCACTATGCCATGACCTTGTGCAGAGCAGGACTTTGGTGATGTGCGGGAGCTGGAATTCAAACTTAACAAGGAGGTCCAGCTCTAGGCTTCTTGACTAGTGCAGATGTGACCTGATAGTTGGCCCCCTTCTCTTTCACCCCGATCTGTAGCAGACACTTAGTTCCAGAGCTAGGATTTGAATCAAAAAAATATAGTGATGAGAATAAACTCCATGTATTAACTGCTTGTGCTGCTTCAGTCTGTGTGATAAGCATGTCGCATGTCTCATCTCTGAATTCTTCCCACAGACTTAGTGAGTCACCTCTGTACTGTATCCTTTTACTAAAGGAAGAAACAGGTGCAGAAGAAGCCACTTGCCCAAGGCCTCAGACCTACTTTATGAATCAGCTGTTGTCACAATAGCTGTGTAACAAACCACTCCAAAACTCGGTGACTTCATATAGCAGTCATGTGTTCTTGTTTACACACCTGTTGATCGGGGCAGCTTTTTTTTTTTTTTTTTTATTTCACCTGGGCTCCAACAAGCTGACTCGAAGCTGTAATTGGGTTCACTTCTGCTCCACATCTCTCTCATCCTCTTTGGACCAAAAGCCAGTTGGGGCAAAGCTACTCTTTGAAATGCATTTTAATTCTCTGATCATATCCAAACCAGTGGCATCCCAGTGCTGATGGAAGTCACAGAAGCAATCCCCACACCACTGGAGCAGGAACAACACCGTGTCTCTCACGAGGTGTTGGCATGTAGTTGGTCAAGCCCAGCATCAGTGGAAGAAGGAAATGTATTCCTTCCAAGGCCATAAGGGATGTAGGGGACAGAAAGAACATGTCAATCAGTAGTCTAAACACCTCTTCACTGAAAGGTGGAGCCAGAAGTCATTCAGAGCTTCCAAGAACCGAAGCCGTATTTTCTCAAGCACTCTCTTGATTGGTGACAAGTGCCCAGCACAGGTCATTTGGTCACAAAGGAAACAAGACTTGTGCAGTCTGTTGAGTTTTTTGCTCTCGAGTCAGGAGGTCTGTCTGTCCTAAGGACATGAGAGATGGGCTAGCTCGAGTGCAGGTGAATTTGTCCTCTGCCATACTGATATTCTCCCTACCTCCCCACACACATACATGATCTTGCAGTTCTGCTTCTCTCCAGGACTCAGGCCTATCGTTAGAGGATTAGCTTTCTCATCACTCGCCCTGCACATGTTCTCATGCCGCCTTGGAATGCGCCATCAGAGTCTGAAGCAAGGAGTCTTGTGCTTGGCAGATCTGCTCTCGTGTTTAAAGGGATTGTAAGAAATTCCTAAATTTCAGATCTATGTTCTTACTGAGAGAGAGAGACGAATAGAAAAAGCTCCCACTGGATTAATTTGTTTGTGTTTTGTTCTAGCTTTTGACATTTGGAAAAGGCTTGAAGATCTTATTAATGCTTGCTATTTTTGATTTGCTTTGTAAGATGATAGATTACATCACAGAATCCTGGAAAACAGACTTGTTATTTTCCTTTTCAGAGGTACAAGGTCTGAAACCAGTTTCTCAGGGACAAGGGCGGTCAGTCCTCAGCTCTGGTGCCACCAGTTGTTACTCCCCTCACCCGATCAGACATGGCAAACGGATCCCAGGTCTCTGCCCTCTGTGCCCACAATGGCCCCCAAACCTGTCACCGCAGCCCTCCAGGCAGAGTTCATGCACCCTAGTGGCCATCTTTGCTCTAAATTGTTTCCATTTTTAGCATGTCAGTAAAAGAACTCTATCAAAATCTGAACAGAGTTCTGAAAAAGATCTTATCTTTTATTGTAGCTCTCACTAGGCTCAGCTCCTCCCCCTTCAAACTCCTTAACTTACCCTCAAGGTCCTCCACCAGCTGACACTTCACTCCCCAGGACTAATGACTTCTCACCCCTTTATTACCCCTGTCATAGGCAAAATTCTAATGTGACTCCGGAGAGTCCTGTGACCCTGGGAATAACCCTGTGTTTCCCCTCCTCTTGAGTGTGGGAGAAAACTGTGAATAAAATTAGGTTACTTATCAGTTGACTTGGAATTCATCAAAAGAGTTCTCTTGGGTGGGCCTGGCATAATTAGGTGAGTCTTTAGAAAGAGGGACTCAGACAAGCCCTGGTGGAGTAGCTTAGGTCCACCGCCTCTGACCGAGCACAGTCCACATATATCCCAAGACTCCAGGTCTGCATCCCGGGACCAGGGCGAGCAACCAAAATCAACAACTAAATAAAAAATGTTTTTTCCTTCTCTCT
Source organism: Solenodon paradoxus (assembly GCA_004363575.1). NCBI lineage: Eukaryota > Metazoa > Chordata > Mammalia > Eulipotyphla > Solenodontidae > Solenodon > Solenodon paradoxus. The sequence continues at coordinate 309,756 of RJWH01001200.1, forward strand.
TTTCTACCTGCCTGTCTAATCGCCTTCATTCCTCACTGTGACTGTCCTTGAAAACTAATAGAGGGACTGAATCCTTCTGGAAGTCAGTCTCCCTTGCTGACTTGAAGAAGGAAGTCACCATGCTGTAGGAGGACCTAACAGAGGTCATGAGGCAAGGAAGGTGGGTGACCTCCAAGAATCGAGAGTGGTCCCTGGCTGACAGATACCAAGAAAGTGGGAACCTCAGCCAGACAGAGGCAAGGAACTGAACCCCGAGCCCCTCCAACAGCCCCGTGAGTGTCACAGCTCCAGGATGAACACGGCCGCCGGCTCGCACTTGACTTCAGCCCGGTGAGAGCTGCGTGAGAACCCAGCGAGGCTGGGCCCAGGATTTGGACCCACGAATGCTGTGAAATGGTTCTTAATTGAGCCTCAACTATGTGATAATTTTTTACATAGCAATAGAAAACTGAGATATCCTTATCTCAGGCCACATCCAAGCCCTCATTATTATCAACACCCAGACAAGTTTTCCAGAGACTTTTCTCATCTCTGTGCCCAGACATACCTGAATGACACCTTGTCCCTGAAACCTTTTCTTGGTAAGTCTAAAAACATGTTGCCTGGCTTTTGTTTTCTTTTGGTTTTGGTTTTTAATGCCTATAATTGTTTTCCCTGTTTTGGGCCATGTGTGGTAAAATTTCCCAAACCTGTGTTTTACGGCTCCGGCTGCTCAGTTTTTGGGAGACTCCCTGTCAGCTCATCATTGAAGCCCGTTCCTAACTCACAAAGGTGATTCATAAATGTTGATCCCATAAATGGGTCTTTCCAGAGCTTTTGCACGCTTGCAATATGTATTTGGCTAACTTTGGAAAAATTTTTAGCCTTAATACATGTTTGTTGCTTTGAAGGAAAGGTGTAGGCAGGAATGAAGATGAGCAGAAACAGGCAGGCAGGAAGAGAGAGGAGAAAGAACTAATTTAATTTATTTTATTTCGTTATTTATTTGGTAGTTCCTGTCGGCCCTGACATGAACCTGGGTCCTTGGGGTGTATGTGGACTATACCCAAGCACTGCTCGACCAGACGCATCTAACACATAATGCTTTGAAGGCATTAAAGCTACTTAATGGAGACTCATTGCCCTCCACGCCCAGAGGATGAGTGAGTTACTCTCACACTCCTCCCTCTTCTTCTACTTAATTCAATTCAGTGTCCATTTGTTGTGTGCCAGGTCTTGTGCTCAGACTGCTCTTGATGAATTTAGAGGCTAAGGGGGATGAGTCACTATCTTGATTTACTTGGGAATAAGGGGTTTCTTGGGATGCAGGTCTTTCAGTGCCAAAATAGGGACAAGTCTAGGTGTAGCAAGGTGGTTGGTCCACTGAATACGGGAAACACATGAGTCAAAAGGCAGGTACCAAAGAGAATCATAACTGTGCTTGTGGAATTCAACAGGGTTGGCCTACAAGCTGACCATTGAAGGGTACCTAGGAATCATCCAAAGAAGCTGGGCTACTGAGAGTGTGATAGGGACACACCGCTGGCGTCATATTCATTGCAGAAACTGAAAACAGAATGAGCAAAATCATGGCAGTGAGAGGGAGAGACGCCTTCTTTAGAGAAATGCAAGTGGTTCATAGCCAACGCTTAGCATCAGTTGGCTAAGTCAAGCCTGCTGTGTGTGAGCGTGTGTGTGAGCGTGTGTGTGCACTAGTGATAGAGGAGCAGTGAGCAAAAGGAGGGAAACTTCAGGAAGAGGGGATAATATATCAAAAAACAAACTCGCTAATACGTATATTATATGTATATGTATATGTTGTCCTTCCGTGTTAGAGATGGAGATAAGGTGGCCTGCGGGAAGAGACGAGGTACAGAGGGAGATCTGACCAAAGTGTGGAGGACTTGCGAGCCATGCTGAGGAGTCGGGCTCATCCGGTAGGAGAGGGGGAATGACCGAGTAGCATTAAACAAAGGAGTTATATGGAGTCATTCTTCTTCTCGAAGGATTATTTTGATCACTGAGTAAATGATACACCTGAGATATCCCAGACAGGCAGCAAAGTGACAACGAGGAGACTGTTGAACTTGTCTAGGAAGACATGAAGATGGCCTGAACCGGACAGTGACTGTGAGAAGACAGGAGGGAAGAGAGTCAAGAGACACTGAAACCATAGATTCAGCAGGACTTGGTGGTGCATTGGATTGGGGGTGAGGTGAGGAAAACAGGGGAGTCTCAGATGATGTCAAAGTCTCTGGTTTCAGCAACTGTGCAGCGGTGGTTCTGATCATGAGCTGGGGACACATAAGGAAGCGTAGACATGGCAGATCTGGGGCTTGGCGGTCGGTGGAGAGAGAAGAGCGCAAGATTGGCTCCATTCTGTAAGTCGAGCTTGAGAGGCCTGTGGGTTCTGTGTTCTAGCAGGTCCAGGGTAGGAGGACTAGTAAGTGTCCACTGATTTTTATGACCAAGAAGTCACTGGAGACCTTTCTGAACTTCGTCTCAGTGGAGTGGTGGGAAAGGAAGTGAATTGTATATGTTTACCATTGACTGAGGAAAGAGTGGAGGTGGGCAGTCTAGGAACTCTTAGAAAAGTTGGATGTGAATAAAAGGAGAAAGACAGGACGCAGCAGGAGGAGTGTGTATGTACAAAGTGTCCTTCGGACCCCTCTGTTGTAACTTTGAACCCTTTATGCATGATTATTTCTCTGGTCTTTTAGCTCCTTTACACTGGGAGCTCTTGGAATTCATCATTCATCTCTACAGACCAAGCACTTCTTAGCATGGTCCTAGCACATAGCAGTAAAAGTGTGTGCAACTTGAGGTAGAGGAACCTAATTAAAGATGAAAAATTGCAACCCCCTGAAAATTTGCATCAAGATTTCTAGAGAATTAGACATAGTTAAGAAAGACTTGATGGCCTCCTCATGGCAGTAATATCCTCCTTATATAATTTCAGACCTTTGAAAACAGAAGGGGTAAAGGACTGCTAATTGAAATCAATATCCATTTTCATAAGGCTTTTAATTTACAGTAATGTTTATTTACAGTTTGATAATTAACAATAATTAGATTCTGGTAAGATCCATCATCTATCATAGAAAATAAATATATCCCAGCCATTAGCTACTGAAATAAAGGCTAGATTCTTTTAAGAAATAAATTCTGGGTAATGAGAAATGGCACATGAAATATTTGAAAATTATAATGGAAATCAAAAATGAAGGCTGTGCCCTGGTGGTTTAGCAGATAAGTCCACCAGTGCAGTCCAAGTACATCCCAAGGACCTGGGTTTGCAACTCTGGGCTGGCGGGGGGCAACAATCAAAATGAACAAGGAAGTAAAATAAAGTGCTTCTTCCTCCTCTCTCCTCCTGCCTGCCTGTCTGCTTACTTTCCTGCATTTCTGCCTGCACCTTTCCTTTAAAAAAATTAGACTTTTATAAATTTAAGTTAGGGATCTAAGAGATTGGCTACATCTTACTTCCTGATGGAACTGGAATGAGAAACAAAATCAGTGTCCATCTGTGTTACGTAATCGGACACATTAGTCACCCTTCCCCACTCTCCTGTTCTGTTCTCAAATTCAAGCTCTGTATCATGTAGTCACCTGGGCCTCTGTTCCTCTGCTGTATGATACTGCTCTTCAAGACAGTGAGCCATGACAAATGCAAAGCAGAGAGTGCTCCTCAAGGCAGAGTAATGAGTGGGGAATCATAACACATAGGAAAAACTACCATGAAACATTCATCCTAAAGACCCAGAAAAAGAGTAGGCTTCTGAAAATGATTTACTACAGGAAACAGAAAAGGAAATTTCCAAAGCTATGTAGTGTTTTCTGTAGAATGCTAAAAGAAAACATCATCTTTTTCAAGGAGAAGCACGTCATACGGCAGATATAAACTGATAACAGAGTCTCATACAGTGAGAGAGCAAAGAATCTTGAAAAAGTTAAAACTGCCAAAACATAAGGAAAATCAACATTGGAATCAAGAAAGGACAAACTTGTTAAAAGGAAATGGCATGAGTGACACGAAGAACGAAGTTGAACTGTGGATCAGGATCAAGAGACTAAAACAGTGTTCTAAGTTAGACAAGTACTATGCAATGCTGCCTCGTGGTCATTTAGATATTTATCTAAGGAAGGGACAAGCAAACCTGGAATAAAAGCAGCAAAGAATAATTGGAGATAAATTCCCTGACCTGAAAAAGATCAACGTTTATACATAGGAATAGCTCCTTACATTTCAGAAAATTATAGAGGAAAGGGACTCAAGCTAGCTCACTTATTGATTTCAAAAATGTGAATAGCCGTACAGAAATAACAGATTATTCTAAAATAGGATGAAAACCAGGTAGCCTTTTCGTTCTTCTGGGCAAGCATGAATCTGGAAAACAATGAAACCATGTTTATAGATGTGAAGGGAACAGCCCTGAAACAATATTATATATCTGTAGACAGCCTGCCTTTTTTATATGAAGATTTCAGAAAGTTCCCAATATATAAGAGTGCTGGAAAAAAAAAAAAACCAAGGAAAATAATTCAGCATTTAGCAGTATTTATGAAACATCTTTTATGCGCCAGGGAAATTCAAGGGCACTGGGCACACAGCATTAATCAACGCAGTAAAGTTCTTGCTGCCTCGAGACGTACATGTTAGTAACAACAGAAATAGGTAAACAAATATCAAACAGATAAGTTGAGCAAGGTGAAAAAGAATGACGAGGGTGATTATTTTAGATAAGGTAGTCATGGGGAACCTCCCTGAGAGGGAAACGTGGAAAATAAACAAGAGCACCAGCCAAGACCATGCAAGCGACTCAACAAGATCATGTGGAGGAGAACTCATCTGCCATGCTTGCGGCCAGTTCAGCTTACTGGAGTTTGACAGAACGTCTTGTAGAAGATGAATGTGGAGAGAGAGAGAGATGGAGCAGATCTGTGAAGCCTTGGCACTGCGATTTCAAAGTCTGTATTTCATTTTAGACTCAACGTGTGACTCTTCCGTGTTTTTCATCTAAGGGGGTGATATGACCAGACTTAGGTATTGAAAGGCTCACACAGATTGACATGTAAACTAGACGAGAAGTGGAAAGGGTTGAATAGAAGTGGGGAGATAGACCAGGAAATGATGGTGCTTTGGTTAGGTCATTGGTGAAGTTGTTTTAAAAATTAAGCATATTTGAGATATATGTTTAAGGTAGTGGTGGATGGGTTGAATTTCAGGTAGGAGAGAAAGAGAGGAGTTCAAGAAATGTTTGGCTTTAAAAATAAATGCATGGAGGTATAATTTATGTGATGGAAACAGAGAAAAGTATAGAAGTGAAAATTAAGCACTTCATTTGGAAATTATTATATTTTAGGAGGCTATTAGATATATGTGCTAGTTAGGGTGATAGGACATACAGTAACATAAATTCCCCATATTCCTGTGGTTTTGAAACAAGTAAATTTCTCACTCACGGAACAGAACAAAGCAGGGATTCTTGATATGGAGGGATTTGAGGAGCCTCCCACATGGGCTTAGGAACACTGGCTCCTTCTATCTTGTGGCTCCGCCCTTCTCTAAAGTTGCATTTCGCCAACAGAAGGAAAAGGGCAGGAAAGTGCACTGGGAAGGAACTAGTTATATGGTGCTACCTGGGTGCAAAGCGGGTAGAGAATGGGAAAGGGAGTCCTTGGTCAGGGAGCTGCTTCCCCGAGCCAACTATGCTATGGAAGCAGGCACAGGGATCTTGGATGGTTAGTCATCTTTGCTCCAACACAAGAGCACAATGTTGACTGGCTATTTAAATGCAAGTATCGTAGTCAGGTAACAGTGGGGTAAATCCAAACTTGGGAGTTACTAGCACGCAGATGACACACAAAGTCATGGAGCCTGGGTTAGATCATTAGTACAGGGCTCTATAAACAACAGGTTGCCGACTGGCCAAAGTTTTCTGTCAAAGTTAGATGGGCGCATAGTCATGCCTGTTCCTTCACACACTGTCTGTCACTGCTTTTACACCAAACAGTACCACTCTCGCGAAGGAAGAGCTGATCATGGTGTTGTGCTCTTTAAGACACTGTATTTATGACTATCACTTATCATCTATCTACCAGCCTCATACAAGTACATCACAGACATACACAGTGATGGAAAATATTCATATAAACATTTATTTGAGATGTATATGCATATACATTTTTTAAGTTAAAAAAATGAGATCATACCATACATCATGCTTTATAACTACATTTTTCCACTTAATCTTGGACACCTTTACATAAACGTGCATATGTGTCTCTTCTCTATAAAGCAGGCTTTCATTAATTGGCAATTTGATTATTCATTTATTTGCTATCTCCTTCACTTTTTTTAACTCATCTAAAATTGTAATGAACGTCACTGTACGTTATTTTTGAGAAATTATACGTCTATATGCAAGGTAAAAATCTATTAGATAAACGTCTACATCAAAAAGACATGTACATTTTATTTTTATATTTATTGATCCATTGCTTTCTGAAAAAGTTGGGCCAATCTACATTCCCACCAAACATGTATGGACATATTTATTATCTTTATAGTCATAAAAATTAGAGGGATTTGAATATATATATGACATATGTGTATGACTCTGATTTTGGTATTTTTGGAATATGACCATAGCATAATGTTAATAAGCCATATTTATCTAATGTGAATCACAGTTGATTTCAAAAAGCATTTTATAAAACACACATGTAAAAATCTCGATTGGGCTTTAAACAGTATGAAATCATATCAATATAATATCTCACTCTGCCTTTCAATGTGACATACATGAAAAGGTATATTAAATGTATCTATCGTGTGATAAATGAAATGTTTTCTATTAAACAAGTCTATCACACTTCTCCCAGGTTCTGTTGCAATGCAAATTTTGTATTATTGTTCTTAGGACTTTTTTTTTTTACAGCTAGATCTTTATTAAAGTCAGTCAAAGCCTATGCTTTTCATGCTGTGAATAGGCATCATAATTATCTAGTGCCAGCCCTCCAAAAGTCAGATTAGTAATTAGCTGGACCAACTGATTGGTATGACTTCCCGGATGCAGCTCTTTAATGTGAACATTTACTTTGTGCTTGAAGGATTTGTTTGTGTGTTTCCTCTGTGTGATGATAGCTTTTCGATAATGAGTTCCTAAGGGATGTCGTATTCCAATAGTTAAAGAATAATTACAGTCTTATGAAAAGTGAAATGACTTCAGCTTCCTTTTGTTGTGGTTTAATTGTATGCAACAAGTCCAGAAGGCGTCTCATCTCAAATTGTGATAGTGAAGATGTAGCTTTCATTTAAAAAAAAAAATGGTGAATCTGGTAAAATGGCAAATTGGTATAATTTTGAAAACAAGCAAGCAAACCACCCTATTAAAACAAGCGCTGTGTTATTTCATTAGCTCATAAATTTGATTACAAATTAAACTGTGGCGGAGTGAGAAAGTGTAAGGTTGTAACTACAATGAGATGGAACTTGAAAAAGTTCACATCAAAAGACCTCAGCTGGGGGAACGGCATCGGAATGGACGGTTAATTAGTGCCAACCACAAAATGAGGAAGAGTAGAATGACAGGCCAGTTCTTACAGTTCATATTGTTTAGGGGTGAAGTGAGAATAAAACAGACTAAAAAGAATGTATTTTCTTCAATGCCTGTTAGCTTTGAATATTGACGTTTGTGAAAAAAAATTAAAATCCAACTGTGCCAAGGTATCTTTTTTTTAACTTCAAACAAGTGTGGGGTGATAAAAGATGCTGCTTTATATAATAAAATAATGTGAGTCAGCTTTTGTTGCAATAATACTGCATGACAAGCTACCTCAAAATTCAGTGTCTTAAAATAACAAGTATTTGTCATTCAGAGTCTGTGGGTTGGCTGCAACTTGAATGGATTAGACTGGACTTCAAGCTCTTGTCTCCAAAATCTAAGCCATAGATCAGGTTTGGGTCTCTACATGGCCTTCTTGGACCAATGGTTATGCATAACATGTGCTTCTCACAGAGAATAGCAGAGGCATTGCAACAAACCCAAATACAGGTAAGCATCCTGCTAGTGCCATTTCTGCTAAACTTGCATTTGTCAAAGCAAGCCATCAATCAGTGGGGTAGGGAAGTGAGCTCTGCCCACAATGAAAGAAGGAGAGGAGGAATTATGTGCAAGCAATCATTCAAATGATCACAACACCATGTGTTGATCATCATGGTTGAGATTATTGTCCCCATTCATAGGCATTAAGAACTTCCAACATGTTCTCAGATTCCATCTGTCTTTGCATTAGAAACATGCTGAAGAATATAAAATATGATGGAATCATTTTATTTGCAACTCTGGATGTGATAGGACAGCATAAAAAGTCTTACTTGTGCAGTGAGGTATAGACCAATGGAAATAAGAAGTGAACAGAATTAAAAGAGTATTTTCCATCTGTCCAGCTCAAAAATCTTCTCGGCCAAATGATGTTATGTGAAAAGCAAGCTTGTTTTAGAACTTTGCCTAACTTTGTATTGTGTCCATGCAAAACTTGTTTCAAAGTATCCTGGAATATTGCCTATTACAACACCAATGAAATAATTCACCTAGTTGAGCAGCATTGTTGAAGTCATTTACCTTGGATATGGTTGAACAAAGCTATCATTTGGGAAGAGGAACACCAGTGAAAAACTACTTTGGTCAGGTGATCCAACCAATTTAAAAATCACTTATTAAAGCAGATCATGGAGGAAATTTCTAGCCACTCTGTGTCCCTTCATCAAAAAAAATCGAGGAAATGAGAGGTGTCCCCTGCACTGTTCTTTTTTCTGTCCATTACATGGATGTCTACAAAGCAAATTCAGCACTTGCGAAACTGTTTTTGGAAATGCAGCAGTCTCTTAGAAATAATGAAAATATTACCTGGAAGAAAACTCACAGTATCCGTGTGTAGCAGACTCTGTCCATGTCCTGTCCATATCTCCTGGGCACTCACTGTCCCTGCATTCTGATGACTTCTTTTCACTTGCAGAAGTTGGCTCAGCCCATGCACCAGACAGACTCAAAATGCTTGAAAAGTTAACATCCCCAGGGGAGCAGCCCTCAACCAGTGATGGATGGATGTCGATGTTTAATCGATGAACTTTCTCACCCCTCACTTGGGATGATTCTGAAGCAAGTTCACTCTCTCACAGGATTTTCCAGCAGGACAGAGCCCGAGTGGTCCACAGCATGCTAATGCACTCTTTATTGTCTTCTTTTCATTCCTTGACTCACTTCCCAGTCCCTTGCAGGTGCTTCCTGGGATCACCTCCAAAATAAACTACTTATACTCAAATTCTGTGTCAGGGACCATTTGTGGGGGAAACCCAACTTAAGACACTATACACCTGCTTAGCTTGATCCCTCACTTGCTTTTGCTACTTGGTGAATAAAGAAGGTCTGTATATTATCTTAACTCATTCCTTTTTTGTTTTTTTTAGAAGATTCTGTTCGTTTTGAAACAGTCCACTAACAATGCTGATAGGCATCTGGTCAACCACAGGGAAGAGCTCCATGACATCAAAGCCAGGTCCGGATTCATCACGTTTCCAGGGGGCATGTCACACAATGGAAACAGACTGTGAATGCTTGCCCCAATATCCTGAGGTCCCCTCCTTTGCAGGGCTAAGTCTTAATGTGCTTGAGTGACCTTTGTGCAGAAGTTACGTACCCATTCTCAAAACAATTGGGAAGAATTTACTTACATCTTTGACATCCTTGGTAGAATTTTTTTTTTTTTTTAACAAAATGAGCAGAATAAATATTTTAGTTCAAGGTTCTGCCATTTCTTGTTATAGAAGCTGTTACAATAAAACTCAGCCTTGGTGTATCCTGGTGGTTTACTAGTTAAGTCTGCCTTAACTAGCAAGGGAGCCCATGCACATCCCAGGGACTCATGTTCAAGACCCAGGGCCAGAGGGAGCAACCAAGATGAACAACAAAATAAAATAAATAAAATGCTTCTTCCTCTCTCTTCCTGCCTGCCTGTCTCTGCTTGCCTTCATTCTTGCCTGTACCTTTCCTTAAAATAACAAACAAACAGAAAGCTCAGTCCTTTAATCTTATACTTCCATTTTGGATGAGGGAACTGATGGTAGAGTGTTTAAATGTTTCCTTGATTTGAATATACCATTTATTGTAATAAAGTCATTGCTTTAATAATAGTTTGAGGGGAGGAAGGGACACTGCCCATATCAAGTGTGTCTGTCAGCTCGCCGTAGGCAAACTTAGTTTAGAAATGTTAACATGTACCTGTGCGGGTGGAGGAATGATGAAGTGGGTCCTAGTGGAAATGCCACACAGATGTACTTGTGATGGCAAGTCTTTGCCAGTTTCAGGGCAGGGAGAAGTTGATGGAAACTTGGAAAGGCTACAGTGGCTGTCTGAAGTTTTCTCATGTGTAGGCGCTTTAACATTGAAATGTATAACTTTGGATGGTGTCAATGAGGCAGATGCTGGAAGATAACCTCTCCAAATTGACAAAGGAATTTTCCACCTGAAGTTGGGGGAATTCTGGGGCTTCTCTGAGTGGCCTCCCCTCCACCTGGTCATAGGAGCAATGGGAATTCTGACAGCATTTGTCACCATTCACGTCTGTACATTGGTGTCAATACTTCTACTCAGAGTTAATGAGAAGTGAATGGGTCCGATGTCACTGAGGGTCATGCTGAACTCCAGCGCACAGGCTGACCTTCTCAGTCAATCCAAACATATCACCCCTCTTGTGGAAACTGACTTTTGAACAGAATTAAAATATATTGTTTTGTTTTTATTTGTATGATCTGTATCTCTTTCTTTTGAAGGAGAGAGAAGTAGCCATTCACTTTTACCTGGTAAAAAAGAGTGAAAGAGACCAAAAAATGTATGAAGATTAATTTAATATGATGACTATATAAAAGGCATACATTTCCAATACAACAAATAAGCTACATGTACAATTTGGCATGAATGTCCACTTCTCTGAGGTTGGTGAATTCCTTTAGATTTTAAAATGGAATTGCCAGTTACAATTTTTTTTCCAAAAATTACTGATTTAATCAAAAATTTTCAGAGACTGAGACTTGTCGGAATTTACCCATGAATATACACAGTTTATTTTTGAAGCTATTAAAAAAATATATTTTTTCTTGAAGATGATCAAGTTCTTGCAGTATTGACTTAACTATCATCAATTATCCTAATAATTCTCATCTCCCTTCTTATATAGTACATAAACCACAATGTCCATTATTTGGCCCATTCGCAAATGCTTAATAAATTAAGTGCCACATTGTTTCATAACATAGTCTTATTTGTTACTTCTGTCTACATCTCAGTTTCCATCTATTACTTTGTAAACAGTGGATAATCTTATAGGAATTCCCTCTGCCTTCCTGAGGGATGATTTGTCTCTTCTGTCCACGTATCTCTCCTCACCTCCACCCCCACTAGAAAAGTCTTAACATATTTCCTCTCCTTCAGAACCTATATAAATATATGTTTCTTTGTGATGCTAAAAACTAATCTTTGTTTTTCCAAGCTTTTAGGAGGGGTACTTACCTTAATCCTCTTAGGTCCCTTTGCCTCTGAGTGATAGACCTTGGAAGGTTTCAAGTTTCAAGCAACAAACTCTCTTAGGACGCTGCTGAGTTAACTTCCCTGCTATTGCTGCTCCATCAGCCTGGTGGGGAGCACTTTGAAAAGATGTGTGACCCCCATTATTTCCCTGTGTTTGGATATTTACCAGTAGCACCTTTAACAAGGAGAAAGGAAAGGGAAAGAGAAGAGTTAAAGGAAAAAAGAAAGGAAGGGAGAGGAGGGAAGGGCAGAGAATTTGAGCCCCAGTGTTCAGGCTTATGCATTTGTTAATAAGCTACAGCAATTCTGAGCGGGAATGCAAAGCTGTTGGTAAGTCCTGTAGATCTTTATGACACTGGTCAACAAACCAGCCCTCAGTAAGTTGCTTCCATGAAGGTTCTCTCTCCCAGAGCATGTATTAAGCCCCTGGCACTGTCCGAGATGCAGTGAGAGGTTCACAGAGAGCAATTGTCCACATTTGTTCTGTTTATCTTAAGGACTCCCTCTGGCTATTATTTGGAATTTAGCAAAACTCTTTTAATACGCAGTAACTGTCTCTCTTCCAAGCCACTTCACAATCATTACGGGGGGGAAATGTGGATTCTGGATCTGTTGAATTCGAATTTTTAGGAGTAGAAAACAGGAATCTGCATTTCATGTAAATCGCCTCTGGAGAGTCTATTTTAAATGACGTTTGAGAGCCACGTGTTTAGCTGGCCCACCCGAGCCTGACTGTTTGAACTGTGTCCGACCCTAGATACTCTCTCTGGTCTCTGCTCCTTCTACGCAGCAGTGCCTGCGAAATAAAAGGGTGTGAGCATCTGCTGATTTTGCTGGTTTGGCATTGATTTTCCCCCCACTGTTAGGAATAGGGTTCAGATTTTCCTCCGGGAGAATTAGCCTTACCCAGACTTAATTCATCAGACGGGGAACCAGATCTCCTGCCTCCAGGAGTAGGCACGTGACCCAGGCCTGGCCAATCAGCACCTTCCATCGCTCAGGCCCTCATGATTGACTCAGTGGGCGCAGGAGAGCAGGTGAAGACTGTGAGACCCAACCTGGGGCTTTCACTGGAAAAATTGAGAAAGAAATTTGTTTGCTGGGATTGCTGGCAACAAGAATGGTGTTTCCTGGAGGTGCTTGGGAGGCAACAGGTCACCTTGCTTCCAGGTGAGCCCTCTATTTAGGACAGTCACCAAGACAGAGACAAACAGCGCTGAGAAGTGAAGATGACTGGAGTCCTGCTGATGGTATTTGACATATCTGATGATAGACCTGCTTCAGACAGCATGCCCTCTTTTCTGTTTCTGCCAGTTCAACTGGCGTTTCTGACACGTTACATGGAAAGAGTCCTGCTATGAAAATAACTGATTCCTTCTCTGTGCAACCTGGGTCTGATTTAGACCAAACCCTGGTGTTTATTGGGAGACAAAGCTTAGACCTAAGGATAGTCAATACAAATATAAATAAATGTTTTGGAAGCCTCCAGGTAAAGATTACTCCCATGCTGACTCCAAGAATCTCAGACTAAGTCAAGGTCTGGAAGATTCTATAAAATAATAATAATAATGATAATAATAATCTTGACACAGTGTCAAGATTAAGTATCTTTATGGACACACTGGGAGATGAATATTTGAGTTAGGGTTTCATGGAAAGTTCCAGACCACGGGCCTCAAAACGTTAGCCCTGATAACACAGTATCTTGAACACCATAGTTTAGGTCTGCCTAGTTCATCCAGAACTTCCAAATCATTGTAACTCGAGATCTCTCAAGTTAGAGTGGTGTTGACCCAAATTCATGGAAAATGAACAAGCTCTGTAATCATGGGCATTGGGAGAAAGTTCAATACATAGTTACGAACAAGGATTTTGAAGTCAAACAGAACTGAATCCAAGTCTTGACTCTATTCAATGCCCCCTGTGTAATCTGGTCAAATTGTTTAGCGATTTTACCTCTGTAAAGGATAGTAATAATGCTCTTGTGTGCAGGTTATTGCAAGAACTAAATGAGATATATGTAAAGTGCTTAGTACAATGTCTAGTGCATCCAAATTAATAAACCGTAGTTTCTCTGATGATCACTCTCATAATACTTCTTTCACTATGTATTGGTATGTTTCATATCTTCCCCATCCTCCCCTTTAGCTCGACATTTTAAGCTCATTACAGTAAGCATTTTGTCAAATCACTCTGGATGGCATTAGGTCTTTGGACCTCGATTTACTTACCTGAAAACAGAGTGAAGGGGTAGAAAGGGCATTGTTGGGCTAGGACATTCACTAATGGTTTTAACTCCATGAACTCTAAGCATTGGGCAATGAACTAACTAGAATTTCCTCGGAAAACACTCAATTATGTACTATTTAATCGCTAGTTTGTCAAGGTACTTTAAAATACACGTTTTTTTTTCCCTCTGAATGAGGAACTGTAGGTGTGACTCAATATGTAGTTGACTCAATATGTGACACAGTATGTATTTGGCCAAGAATCAGAATGACTTCTACTGTGTACTTTATGGCTTTATTGTAAATGGTATCAACTGGTAAGACTGTTCTTTTGAAGCTTCTAACCTAGAAGATAAATTGCATTTTTTAAATACTCAAAGATTCCCCCCATTTTTCATTTCTTTGATGCATGTAATTCTTTTGACTTTAGCCCAATTCTCATCTTTTGGCAAATGACCAAATCACAGACTCCAAGCAATATTCAGAATGTATTCAGCTAAAACAAATCAAGTCCGACAGTTGTCACAGAAGCATTTAACCAAAATTATTTCAACATTTTAACAATGCTTGACGTTTTCAGGGATGTCTTTGAAGTATAGAGCTCCCAAAATATTTAGTGTTAACAGTTTTAGACAGGTGTTTTGCCAGAGACATGTAAAGATGTGTTGAGTGAAGATTATTATTTTGCAGTGAGCTTAGCCTCTGGAAAAATATTTATGTCTTAATTGGATGGAATTCCACCTGTCATTTTATCAAACACTTTGCTTATGGTTCCTTTTGCTTAGAGTCCAAGAAAAATGAAAGTATTTTCGTTGTGAGACTTAATGCAACACATGTTTGGGCTTTATGGAATCAATGCATTTGTTTGGTGATAATTATGAGTGTTTTAGGAACTTGAACTAGAGTTTACAATTAGAATATACAAAATTGGGTCTGAAAAGAAAGCTTAAGAAAGACGCAGCATGACAAAAAGACCATTTTCTAGCAAACCAAAGGTATGGAACTGAAAAAAGAAAATCACTTATTGAAACTCAAATGGAAAAGGCAATCAACACATTTTCTAGGGACTTCTATCTACCCTGGGAATTCATAGTTTTAGTGTTTGGCATGTAAGAAGTTCTCAAAAAAGAGGGAACTTGTACCTTTTTCTAGATTTTGCTTTTCCCTTCTTTCTTTTCTTCATTTTCCCCTCAAGTTGTTTTTGATTATTTACAACATAATTTCAACAAGAGGTACTGAGGATAGGAAAAATAGCTGCTCTTGAATCAGTCTTTAAGTCAAATCTCCTTCTCGTGCTCAGAGAATTTCTTCTTGTTAGTGTGGCTGGTGAAGTATTAGAAGTGCTGACTCCATCATCGAGAGGAATGACTTTGGTTCACAACTTGATGGGTTAAGAGAAGCGATGCCTGTACCTGATCTGCTGTATTTAAAGACCAACCATATGGAATGAGTGTCAGTTCTGAGAGGGTCTCTGTTAGTCCCAATGTCACCTTAGAGATGGAGAAGTGGGTCAAGGTGAGGTGTTTGCAAAGGGGAAAAGAGATTGTTTTGGGAGCCACTTTTGGAACTACTCAGGGTACGGTATCTCCAAATCTAAGCAGTAGAAGATCGAACTCCAATCAAAAATCCAAATCTCACTTTTGTGAGGTGAATCTAAAGACAGAGGATAAAGGATAAACCCAAGTAGAAGAAGTGATCAGAGATTCATCGTCTTTCAATGGTGCAGCACCACACCCGCATTTTCATCTTTGTCACCTAGTCATTCTCAGTCCCCAGAAAATGAATTGGGCAAAGTGTAATTCACCAGATGTCCTCTTGGGGTGAGAAAGTTTTTCTCCTAGTGCAAATACTTGAAGTGTTTGGAATGGAGACTTGGAGAGCCCTGGGAGGAAGTGGGGGTTTCTGAGTGGGATTTGGGGGATATGAAGAGGAATAGAGGAAAGTAGGACAATGGAGCTAGTGAAAACCTGAGGGTGATGCTATGCATGCCCCCAGTATCCCTGCCCCTGAATTTCTAAAACTCCCGAATTTCCACCGCATGCTGAGGTGGGGAAGCAGCCCTTACCCTCACAGACACATGGAGGTCAGACAGGAAATGAAGGGAACTCACAGACAAGTCACGGGACTGAAGTTCAAGGCCAACTTAACTGAGAGCCAGTGCTCCTAACAAACTTCAGCTAATTATCATAAAGACTGTGTGTCCTTTTTTTTTTTAAGAGTGTGAGCCTCTGCCTTCTTAACATGATTAACTCCTTCCCTTCATCCTATCCTACAGCCTCTCATGCTGTAGGGCCCTTTATTGCCCCCACATTCTTGGATTATTTTTCCAATGTCGTCCCTGGCACTTGTTTTGATCAAGGTAGTAATCTGGAATTTGTTGTGTCTGGTGTCCCAAGCAGACCTTGGTGCCCCTATTAAAATCATAATTTCCCCTTTGGATTGGCTACCTTGGGTCTGTGTTCAGTGACTTTTTATTCCTTCAAACCAAAAGTATTCATTATGTCAACTAAAGTTATTACCTATTAGTTAGTTGAATTTATAACATACATGCTGCATATTTATCCTGAACAAATTTTTACTTCATACCTGTAGTTTTAACTTACCGGTATCTCCTGGATCTTACCATAGGATGAGAGAGGGACTCAGATGGGAGAATAAACTTAGACAAGGCAGGAATACCACTGCCCTCTCTGATCTGCTTCTTGCTTCTGTTGGCCATGACTGGTGAAGACATTGAGTAAAAGTCTGAATGCATTACAGACAGACCTGGTCTAGCCACAAATGCCCTTTACCTGTATCAGAAGCGTGGGACGACCTGGGTTATAGTTAAATGAGCGGACAATGGAGAAAGGCCCAAGTTCTGCACTTGGATTTTGTCTGTCTCTCCCATTCCCAAGGACTAGGACCTTGTGGAGACACCTAATCTCTCCGTGTTTCATTGATTTCATGTTGCTCATAGGATCATTACAGATAAAACTCGAAAGGCCTAATGTGTATAAAATGCTTGGAATATGATTGAACACATACTAGGCAGTCAAAATTGTAGAAATTAATATTTTGCTATTATTGTAGGGAGAAGGAAAGGGCTACAAGGCTCATCTTTAGTCACATAAAAAATACAGATACAGATACAGTAAACAAGTGGACATGATGACACTATAAATGTTATTAAATGGCCTGTCTCACCAGTGCTCCTTGGGTCCCTGTTTTGTAGAAGTGAACTTGCCAGGACTCTCAAGAACCGTGTCAGGAGAAATATTCACAATGCGGCCTCAGCCTGCAGTCTCAGCCGGCAGTCATTAACGCTGGACACTGTCATTTGTTCTTGACAGGGTTCAGTCGTATTCTGAGTGTGCTGTAATTCTCTCCCTTGTCACCAGCTATTCAAAGGAGCAGACATTTTTAACGGTTGGGTTTTCAGGTAATTGGTAGCATTTCCTCCTTGTTCTTGCAAGCAAGGAAGCATCCAACACTCTTAGAATGCTAAATAATGCAAATGTAGTAAGGTCAAGTCCAGGCATCATCTTGCTGTCATTGAGATTTTGGGGCTTCATTCAACAGATAAACTATTTCTCTGCACAAATCATCTTGTGCAGTATATTTACCTAGAGAGAGTATTTGGGAGGGGAGGGGATGTGCCAAGAGGCTCAAATCTTTTCTTAAAATGATGGTCTCAAAAGTCAAATTGCCAGCCAATCACTGTTAAAGAAGGGTGGAGAAACTTGACTGCAATGCCAGTTGCAATAGCGAAGGTCATAAGAATCAGTTCCGCTAATGGTAGCATTTTAGCCAAGCCCAGAGGTTGGCTGAAGTATCCTGCTTCTTGAGCAGCAAAAGAAATTGTCATCATCCCGCTGCAAACATAGGGAGGTCCAATGACCTTGCTACTCTTTTAGGGGGTTCCGGAGAGTAGGAAGTAGTGCGTGGGGTGCCGTTCTACAGATTCCCTGACCATTCTTCCATGCTGCCCATCTCCCAACTAAGTGATGAAATGTAGACTTCTTGATCCCTGCATCAAAACCCACTCACACAAGCCCTTCATGTGCATAGCAGACTTTGCCACGGGACTTGGTGACTGTCTTTGCTCTTGCTCATGAGTCAACCTCTTGTTTTATTGCAGAGAAATAGGAAAGTAGACCACGTGGAAATGGCCAGTTAAGCGCGGATGAGGCACCATCCTCCTCTGAGTCTTCCAATGGGAATGGAGCATTACCTACTTCCAGGTGTATTTCAACAGGCCTACAGAAGGGAAATCTTTTAATTTTTTTAAGGAAGGTATAGATAAGAATGAAGGCAAGAATCAGGCTGGCAGGAAGAGAGAGGAGGAAGAATCACTTACTTGTTCATTTTGGTTGTCCTCTCAGCCCTTTGGGTTTCGAGTCCAGATCGTTGAATATAGGTGGTCTGCCTCTGGTGACCTCATCCACTAGGTCACCAGGGCATGCAAGTGCGAAATCATTTTTTACAAGACAAGTAAATGGTAGAGTCTTGACCTTGATAGGCACTTAGGTCTATGATACTAAGCCCATTACTGCCATATGTATTGCCGTGGATGTCCCAGCACACATATTATCACCAGTTTTCAAATATTTCAGTGTTTACACTCTTGACATGGAAGCTTGCGGGAATAAAGCAACGTTATTCTTGATAAATTCAATGTCCTGCAGAATCTTTCTCTTCTCGGAAACTATTGTAAACACCGATGGCATACACCTTCTTGGAAGACCTCCTATGAATGAGAAGCCATGCTAGGGTGGGGAGGGGGCACAGGGATGGATAATTAAGTTGAAATGAGGTCATTCAGATGGAGCCTAATCCTGTATGACTATATCCTTAGAAGAGGAAGCGTTTAGACAGGAAAGAACATGTGAAAACATAGGGAAAAGGCAGCCATCGAATAAGAAGAGGCCTCAGAAGAAACCAATCCTGCCAATACCTTCATCTCAGACTTCTAAGTCTCCAGATTGGTAAGAAAATGGCTTTCGGTTGCTTGAGCCACTCAGTCTGTGGTCTTGGTTATGGCCACCCTAGCAAACTAACACAGTCGGAATTGTGGGACGACTGCAAATAAAGACCTGTGGTAGTGAAGATAACAGGAACCAGAAAGAGATACACAAGGGAAGGAATTCTGGTGGAATTATCAGCTCAAAGATATGGAAACAGAAAAATGGAAGGTATGTCCAAGACTGGACTGCAGGAGGGAATAAAGAGCAGTATAATCAGAAAGGTGAGTTGGTCTCATTGGATTAAGGACCTTGAATTCTAGGTTGAGAAGTCTGGTCTTTCCAGCTTTTCTGAGGAAGCTCCTTAGCTAAAGAGAACTAGGGGAATAGATGTTGGACATAAATTTAGAGCACGTGGGGAAACCCAGCATTTTTTTCTTCCTCCCTCCTTTCCTGTACAAGCTATTAGTTTAAAAGTTGAAAGACATTCTGGAACATAAAAGTGTCTATAAAATGAAGAGAGAAGGTGAAAGATGATATCTTTGCTGCAGGGGCTTTGGATGGACACTTGTGTTGGCTTGAAATTTTTTATGGACACAAAGGCATTTGAATGCCCATATATTTAAGCGAATTTGGGAGAAATTCTCCAAGATGGGATCTGTTTATTATCAGGGAAGGTATGATATTTCTTGACCGGGTCCCCTACTGTGCAACCAATGAAATGACTTTGAGTCTTTGACACCGTGAAGAGAATTTGGGTGGGTCACTTTCCACTGCTGTGACCTGCCATAGAGGGGGTGGGCACTGCTGATGGCTATCAAAGAAGGGGCTCCTCATCGTCTCCCTACATGGCAGACTTTTGTGTGCATGGAGGAGAGGGAGCTGGGCGTGCAGGGACAAGGTGTGGCTGATGGGGTCTGATAAACCCCACACAAAAAGCCCACTGTCGTGCTGAAAGGGTCTCCAATGTAGCGCTTTAATTTCCCTGCTTAGAAATGTTTCTCCTCTTTTCATCCTCCACCTTTATCTTAACTGCTAATCGGAGCAAAGCGGCAGCCTTTCAAATTGAACAAATAGGTTCCTCTGCCTGTGACAAGATGTACCTCATTTTCTCGGCAAGCCTTCAGCAAGGTCACACCTTTTTAATTTATTTTCTGTAAGAAAAATCTAGTTGCTGGATAGAACAAGGGCTAGATCTCGCTAGAGGTCATTTCTTGAGATAGTCATAAAGTAGAATGGGATTAGAGTCCTTTAATATCTCGCCCTCTCCCTGCTGCCCACCACCAGCACCCAGGGAGCACTCAGGCTTGTTTTGGCAACAGAGACGTGCCACATGGCATGTGCTGCCCTCTTACTGTGCTGGGATCCTTTTCCTGGTATTTGTATTTCAATCAGGACTTTTGCTCTCCAGAATTTCTATGTGATGTCAGTGTACCAGATGCACACTTCGCTTCTGTAGGATGTCACGAGGCCCTGTTCCTTCGAGAGCGCTGATGTTAGCAGTAAATTAAAAAATGTGAATGAAAAAGCACCCATTGTGTGTGCTGAATATTTGCTAATATAAAAGAAGGGAGAGCAGACAGTTTGCTTTTCATTTATTGGAGCTGGTCATTAATGTTTCTTCTCATCACATCAACTTGAGAGTTTTTCCCAGGTCATTTTTTTTTTCCCCTCATCATTGAAAAATGGAAGGGAATGATTTATCTCTGAAATAAATATAAAATTTTTGTTCTTGGATCATCCACTAAAATCTCCAGCCAATTTTCTTCTTATTCCCCTAAATTTTTTGTTAAGTAACTTAAATTTTCTGCAAGTGAAAATAGTCACCCAGGACACTTAGATATGTAAATAGATAGAAAACTGTCGCAGAAGGTTATGTTCTAACCTTTAACAGTAATTACTTCTGCGGCTGTGAATAGAAACACGCAGGGACAGGGCTGCTTATATTAACCCATTACTTGAATACTTTAAAATAATGCTATGCTGTGTTTCCTCAAGAAAACAAATGAACAAAATTATTTTTTTTTGGTAGAAAATTATGACTATGCTAAAATAAACAGTAAATAAAATCACCTATAAACTTACCTTCCAGGAAAAATGATTGAGAACATTTTGCTGTATTTCTTTCCACACTTTATTCCAGCACGTCGCTAACTCTCTCTTTCCTCCTCCTCTGCATTATATTGTGAAACTTTCTCTATTTTATTAAATATTCTTTTAAAATTGTGTATCCATACGCTCACAGTATTCCATCATGTATGCACACCTAAAGCACTTAGACATTTTTAAATGGTTTCAATATGTGGCTATTACTAAAGAAAATGAAATAAGCATCCTAAAACCATTCAGTCATTTGGGTATATCGTCAATCAATTTCTTTGACTGGGAGAAGATTCCTCAAGGTAGAGAATATGTTCAGGACTACTGATATATTTTGTCGGATTCAGCTCTGGGAAAAATACTTCCATTTTAATTACTACAGTGGTATTTCAAAGTATCCACCATAATCGTTTTGCTGACTCTGAGTTTTAGAAAGGTTATGGTAACTGTTTTAATTGTGTTTTTAATTACTAATGATGTTAAATGCTTATCACTAGTGACTGGCTGTTATTTCTGCTTCTCTTGTGAATCTGATGTTTGGATTTTATGAGCATTTGTCCACTAGGGCTTTCAGAATTGCTTATTGATTTATAAACTTTCTTTATAGTTTAAAGACATTACCACTTTGTAAAGAAGATAATTTACATTCTGCCTAATTTAGTATCTACTTATTAATTATTAAAAAAAATCTTTGTGCTTTTTCTGTGTCTATGCATTCAAATCTACCACTAATAGCCTTCATAGTAGTTTCATTTCCATTTAGGCTTAGAAACCTCTTTTCCACCTTAAAAAAACAGATAACTAGTTAATATTCTACCCAGATACTTTTCCTTTTGTTTTCACAGAACTCTATTAGTTAGAATTTATTTTGTATGGTATAAGACATAAATCTAATTTTATTTTTCTAAGTAGCTGACCAGTTATTCTAAAACTGCTGATTGTATTAATTTTCTCAAGAATTTGAAATTCTAAAATCTATGCCCGGTTCCATCCATTGTTTCTTTGTCTGTTTTTATGTCTATAACACACTAGTTTAATAATCATAACTGTATCATATGTTTGCATATTTGTCAGCTCATTCTTTATCGTTCTTTTTCATATCTTTAGTGGTCTTGTCCATTTAATTTTCAAATGAATTTTAAAGTCTGTCATTTAGTGCTTAACAAAAAGCATTTTGTACTTAACCAGTAGACATTGGTGTGTAAGTGAATCTTTTCACTGGGATTGAATTAAACCTACAATTGGTAAATATTGACATATTTGCAATATAATATTTACATTATTAACTTTTATATTTATAGACAATGTACATTGTTTCACCTTTTTGTTTTTATAAATTATGTTCCTTAGCAATGTTTAGTGTTTTTCCCAAAAGATGCCTTAAATACTTCCTTTTCCCCTATGTATTTAAATATTTATTCTGCAGTATATTAATTCTATTTTAAGATAACAAGTATCAAACTGTCTTTAGAAAATCTTTATTTTAAAGGACTGACTATAATAGAAATACAAGATGCTCTATGATCACTCTCATTATTTCCACTAGGAATATACTTTGACCAACCTTTCTAGAACATAATTCCTTCATTTGCTTCTTCACACAATTATGTGCGCATTTATTCTTCAATCAATAAAACATTCAACTATGTGCCAGACAAGTGATACAACAGTGAACAAAAGCAGACATGGCCTGTTCCTTAATGGAATTTACTATCTAGTGAAGAGACTTCCACAAATAAGAGCAGACCTGTAATAAATCTTATGAGAATTGGCTTGGGCAGAGAGATCAGAGAAATCTTCCCTAAGGAGGTGATAATGAAGATAAGGCCCCAGGGGACTGAAGGTGATAACTGAGGGACTGAGAGAGTCAAATAAATGAAGTGAGAAGACATTCCAGGCAGGAGAAAATAAAGTACATTCAAAATCCCCATGACTGGATGCAGCACTGTTCATTCGAGTTGTTGAAAGACGCTCAGTGTGACTAAAGTGTAGAGTTCACAGGGAAAAGTGATGGGAAGGAGGTCAGTGAGGAAGGTAAGACCAAGTCATTAGGGCCTAGCAGGCCATGCTGATGATTTTGATCTATATTCTAGGAGGAAAACAAAGAGTTTTAAGAAGGGATTTTATATATATATATATATATATATAAAATTTTATTTTATTTTATTTTTTTAATTAATTGCTCTGGCCACAGTTATAGAGAACCATTTGGAAGAGGCAAGAAGAGATGAGAGTAGATGAAAATGAAGGCTACCGCATTCTAGCCGGGGAATGAATGAACATAACTGACTAAAGAAGAGCTGGTGAGGGACAGAAGTGGATGGGTTTAAGAGATAATTTAGTCACACAATTCACAGACATTACTGGTAGATGCATCATGAGCAATTAGGGAGAAAGACGGACTCCCAACTTCTTAGTGCGGATAATGGAGTTGATGGAGAATATCAGAAGAGAACCAGGTTTGGGATCGGGGGAGCCATCATTTAGTTTGGGACACGTGCATTTCAGATACCCATGTGACACCCAAGTAGACAAGTGCAAGTTAGCAGTTGGATATGCAGATTTGAAGCTCAGGGGAGAAGGGTGAGCTAGAATCTACATTCTGTGCATCTTGTAAATGGGATATAATTAAGACTAGATATTGCCTAGAGCACAAGCATGGAGTGATAAGGGAAATATGTACACAACTGAACCTTAATGGCTGGGGAAAAGATGTTAAGTCTGCAGAAGAGATAGAGGCCAAAGAGAATGCCAAGTCACCAAAGCTGAGGTCAGAAAGTCTCAATTATATTAATGAACAATTAATTTTTGACAGAGGTGGCAAGACCATTCAATGGAGAAAGATTAAGCTCTTCAACAAATGATGCTGGTACAATTGTGTATTCACCAGAAAAAGATTGAAGTCGAACCCTTATTTCACACCATGTAGGAAAATTAATTCAAAATGGACCAACAACTGACAATTAAGAACTAAAACCATAACAATTGTATTAAAATAAAAAGCATTAGAGTAAATCTCTAATAGCTTGAATTTGGCAACAGATTCCCAGATATGACACCAAAAACAAGAACAGTCAAAGGAAAAATAGATAAATTGGACCATTAAAATTAAATGTTTGCATACTACAGGGAATTATTAAGAAAGTGAAAAGACAACATACAGAATGGTAGAAAATATTTGCAGATCGTTTATCTGACAAGGGTCTGGTAGCCCAACTATCTATAGAGCTCTTACAATAAAAAGACAAAGGACTCAATTTTAAAAAGCAGGTAAAGGACTTGAAGAGACATTTCTCCAGAAAGAAATACAAATGTGCTCATGAAAATGCTCAACTTCATGACTCATTCGGGAAATTAGGGAAGTAAATAATTAGTCATCAGGGACGTCTAAATCAAAACCACAGTGAGGCACACAAGTTCACTCAGATTGTGCTAGATATAGTCAAACAGAAAACCCACTAAAAGCAAACCCAGTGTCGGTGAAAATGTGGAGAAGCTGAAACTCTTCTACATTGCTGGGGAGAATATAAAATGGTTTCGTCCTTGTAGAAAAGTATGGCAGTGTTTTGAAAAGTTAAACAGAGTCTTGTCATATAAACCCACAATTTCACTCGAGTATATACACAAAAGAGTTGAAAACAGATATTTAAATAATTAGAAGTACACACATGCTTACAGCAGTGCTATTCACAATAGCCAATAGATGGAAACAGCCCAAAGGCCTGATGGATAAATAAACTGTAGTATAAACATACAATGGAATATTGTTTAGCCATAAAAAAGTACCAATAGATGCTATAACAAGGGTAACCCTCCAAAATATGATGCTAAGAAGCCAGACAACTAAGAGTATATATCATATGACTCCATTTATAGAAATATCCAAAACAGATAAATCCAGAGCATGGGGTGAGGGTTGCCAGCGGCTGGGGAGTGTGGGAAATATGGAGAAACTGCTTAATGGATAAAAAGTTTTGCTGTGTAGTGTCAGAAAGACTTTGGAACAAGTTAGAGGTGGAAGTTACATAATATTTGAATGTACTAAATGCCACTACATCACTTTAAAATGGTTACTTTTATGTTATGTGAATTTTACCTCATTAAACTATTTTTTTAAAGAATAAAATATGTCAAGAGGGAGGGGTTTAGCATCCAGCACTCCAGAGAGTTCAGACAGGCAGGATTGGAGAAAGCCCATGTCTTGTAATTACATGGATCATTGGCAACCTTGACAAAAGTTACGTAATGGAGGCAGAAGTCAGTTTAAAGGATATCAGTGAGGTTCTTGGAGAGGAAAAAATGAAGACATTAAGTCCAGAGAGCACTTTTGGTAAGCTGGACCATGAAAGGGAGGTGAGAGGGCAAGATAGAAAGCAGCATGCTGTGGAGCAAGGATTGTTAAATGGACCAGACTTGAGTGTGGTCAAAGCTGTCAGGAAGGAGAGAAAGGTCAAATGGGCATGTACAAGAAAGGATGAATGCTTGAGAGTGGTGGTTTTCTGGGAAGAGTAGGATCCTCCTTAGCTTATCGAAGGAGAGAAAGCTCTCCTGTTAGAGAAAGCAAACCATTTGGCCATGAATTCTGCAGTAATTTTCCCAAACAGGGGCCTGTTATAGGTTGTTTGCAGTATCTTCTGATTAGGATAACGGCTTTGGAGTAAGGCCAATCTGAGCAGGGATCCCAGCAGGGTCTTCTGATTAATGATTGCATAACCCTGAGAAAATTGCCAACCCTTTCAATATCAGTTTTATCTCATCTGCATATGGAGATTATTTCTGTCTCATAGGGTGTGAGGCTAGCACATGCCTATCTCTGCCACAATCCTGTGAACTCTCTGAGGGCAGAGATGACTTCACCCTACCATAGGGCCCACTACATCGCAGGGACTTAGTGAATGTCGTCCAATAAAAACACCAGGGTAACATCGATTTATGTCTATAGATACCTGGACCATTTTAAGAAACTATACATAAATCACTGACTATTCCTCAAATTCTGAAAGTCTTTCAGAGAGTATTTAGAGCTTTATGCTGTAGTTAAGTTTTGATTGCAAGTTACAGAAATGGACATCAGCTAGTTCATGTGGAGAAAAAAAAGATGGCGTTAAAGGAAACTTCAAGAATTTAGTAAAAGTCAAGAACTGGTAATGGCCCCAAAGTGGGTGCCTGAACAGTGGTCGGGTGGGAGGGCCAACAAAATGGATTGGTTTCTAGGTTTCTTTTCCCTCTCTTCTCTCTCCCATCCCCCAAACTCTTTTTCTCCTCCCGAGTCCACCCCACCACCTTGCAAACATACACGTTTTGTGTCTTTTTCCTTCATTCTCTTCTATTTTTGCATTCTGAATTTCTCCAGTTCTCATTCTGAGTCATGAATCATGACCAACAACAACTGACAAGTGTACACATGTTCCGTTTCTGCCACTCTTGGTTCCATTTCCAAAATCCTAGCGAAAGACTGATTGGCTCTCTTTGGGTCAACCACTCCATCTTGGCCCAATCGTCTTCCACATTTTATGAGCCGTGGTATCCACCTGACTAGCAGAAGAAGTGTGTGGGGAAGAGCGTGTCCCAGGTGTATGTGTGAAAGGTGAAGACCACATATAAAAAGGCATAGCCCAAAACATCTAATTTTAGAAGCAAGAGCCTAATTTTCAAATACCCAAGCCACTTTAAGTCACTATTTGTATGATTTGATTCAGTATCTGATATCAAGCCCAGGCCTTCAGAAATGAGACCTCCTCTGAGCTATCACTGGTGATTATAGGCTGCTGCCATTTTGAACACAAGGGCAAGTTTATGTGATTATGATTTTGGAACTCAAGTGGTTTGAAGAGCTCAATTGCAGCTCCATTGCAAGGTGGCCTTGAAACACGATGCTGGAGGGTCAGGCACTGGAATGGGAAACGCTTTATATATAGGTTTCTGTATCATGGCCACAGAGAGACAGTTTCCCAGGGTGACCACTGAGTGATCAGTGAAAGAAAGCAGGTGTCCTCATGTTGCCCAATGACTTGAGTTCATTACAACATCAACTATTAGCAACTGAGATTCTTAAACAATAGACCAGAGAGTGTCATTTTTTTCTCTCATAAGACAAAGTCCTAAGGAAGGCAGTCCAATGCTGAAACAGCAGCAATGCTCCATGCCCACATTTCTCTGCCTCATCTGAGTGGCCATCGCTAGCAATGCTGTGTCCATCCTCAAGGTTGCCTCAGCATCACAAAATGGCCCCTGATGTGCCAACAATCACATCTAAGTTTTAGGAAAGAAGGAAGAGAAAATGGGGAAGGTAAAAAGCCCTCCATCAGTTGAGTCAGCGAATTTTTTAAGTTCCTTTCTCAGACACCCACCCAACATTGTCCTCTTAATTCTTGTTCCTAGAACTTAGTCATGAGACCACTCTTATCTGGAGTTTTTGCTTGACTACCATATTGAAAAATTTTCTATGGAAGAGAAGAGATGGGTAAGAAGAGTAGGCCCTGCCATTTGCAACAACATGGATGGAACTAGAGGGGATGATGCTAAGTGAAATAAGTCAGAAGGAGAAAGACACGTGCTGGATGATCTCAGGCTAACGTGGAATATAAAGAAACAGAGAAAACAAAAACAAGAACAAACCCTTGGACACTGGCAACAGAACTAAAGGTATCAGAGGGGAAGGGGCTGGGGCGTGGGAACCAAGGGCAGTGGGGTTCAGCAGACAGTGGTGGGGATGGTTAGAAAGTTGGTGGTGGCCATGAATGACATCATCTATTTGATGAAGAGTGAACCTGCACATCTGAAACATATTGTTTGGTAAATCAAAGTTACTCAATTAAAAAACAAAGTTGGAAAAGACGAGTTGGCAGTTTGTGTTCCCAACTTTGCATCCTCTGACGTGCCTCAGTTTCCACCTTTACATTAATGTTTCTCCCACATCTACATGCTCATGTAGTCCCCTGCTTGGAGAAATACCATTTTCATGATTTTATTTGTTAGTTCCTGTGATGTTTACGAAGCTGTACCGACTGTATGCCAGCCCTTGGAAACATGACAGTGAACGAAATAAAACAAAAACCTTCACAGGGCTTCATTTTAGTGGGGAAGGCAACAGCCATGAAAAAATAAGTGAAATCAGAAGTGTGTTCACAAGTGCTAAGGCAAAGAAAACTGGAATTCCCACAAACTGATCGAGTTCTAGCATTATTTTCCTTCACGGTTTGTTTAGTGAAATCGCAGATTTGAGGTCTGATCGCCAGATTTTAGTGAATATTCCTACTTCTTGCTCATCACCACGAGGTTTATATTAGTAGCAGTAGACTCATTCCTTTATTCTCCCCAATTATGTACACACATTTTTTCATTTTTACTTTTTAAAAATGTCATATTGCTGCCCACAGCCTGGCTGCGCTGGTGCCCACAGGAAAGTTCTCAATTCTTGGTGCAAATGGAGCAACATGATCCGATGTGGTTGATATGAGTGGTGAGATACAGAAGACACGTTAGAAAGATGTTAAATATGAAGGCGATGTTTTTGCAAAGTGGTTTCTAGCAATGGTTTTAAAGATGAGAACCAACCCAGGGGCAGATGGAGCTACTTAGAAGCAGTTAGGGAAGGAATGTAAAGTGCAAGCTGAAACACACACCTGGATTAAACCTCAAAAATATGAAGATACTTTCATTCTGAAGTGTGTTTTCATTCTTTCTTTCCTCCCTCCAAATCCCAGCCCCAAACTGTATGTCTCCGATGAACAGAGAGCAAGTGTAATTAACTGAATAGCGCAATAAAAGGAGAATTATGGGATGTGGAATGCATTTAAATATGATTCATGGGTTTGGAGAGATTGCAAACGTGTGATAGATGCTCGGAAAAGACCATCGGAGAGATTGTGCTGAGAGCCCCGTTGGGAAATGACTTGAGCTGCACCCAAATCTTGGCAGTTCATCTAATTAAAAGACTAAATATTTTATAAAGATGAAGCAAGTAAGGTTTCACCAGCACCACACTCTGTGCCAGAAGTGATTACACACAAACCAAAAATGCATGCACATTTTTCTCACTGGGAGACACAGGATGCCCAGAAGCCGGACCTCAGGGGGTGCTGTGCTCGCCTGATTGCTGAGTGGATACGAGTGGCAGGAAGTTGAAAGCAAGTGTTCAGGAGGACCTTGGCTTCCTGGTTAGTGGTACCTGATGTGGGCTGCATTCTAAAAGAAATACTCGCAACTTGTCGTATCATTTCCCTCCCCAGACCCCTCAGGATACCAGTGGGGGTCTTTCTCGCAAAGTCAAAATGGAAACCATAAGGCTTTTTAAAGAACACAGGAGACTCTCTTTAGGATCAATGGATAAGCTAAGATTTGTTAGACAGAAAACCAAGAGAACGAACCCTAAAGGAGAAGCTTTGATCTATCGAACATGAATCAAAAAGCAAAACCTCTTCTCATTGAAAGAAACTTGTGAAAATGTAAAAGTGAAACACAGACTGGGAGAAAATATTCACAAAATAGATATGTGTGGTATCCACAATATATAAAGAACTCCTATGAGCCAATAACAAAAATACAAACAACCCAATTTTAATGTGAACAAAACAAACCAAAAATTGGCCCCAAAACTTGAGCTGGAACATAAGAGACGATCTATGAATGATCACTAAGAATATTAAAAAGGCGACTTAATATTATGATTCACCAGGAAACTGCAAAAAATAACCACAGTGGGATACCACCAACACTTGGCAGAATGGCTCCACTTAAGAAAAAGAGATGGTGCACCCTGGGGACCTAGAGAATAAGGTCACTGGACACAGTCCACATACATCCCAAGGATCCAGTTCGAGACTTGGGCTTGGGGGGAACAACCAAGATGAGCTAAATAAAATAAGTGCTTCTTCCTCCTCTCTTTTCTGCCTGCCTCATTCCTGCCTGGACCTTTCCTTTAAAAAATAAAAACGAAAGTAAAAGGAAAGAGAGGGGAGAGAAAAGAAAGAGAGGAGAGCTGTCACTGGGACCATCCTCATCCTGCGCCCCTAGTTGGGGGTCACTTTTTGGCCAGCCCTTACTGTCTCTGGGTCTCCCTATTCCGCATCCTCAGTTTGGAACAGTCTCTCCTCAATTCTCCCTTCTGCTCTTGCAACGGTGTCCTCACTCATCTGTCTCCCTGACTCTAACCCTCTCCATACGCTCTTCTTCACTCTGTTGCAGTGCTGGCCAAATTCCTCTCTACGCTCCACTCTAGGTGAATTCCCCAAATCTTTAGCATCCTTGTCCTTCCAAACGCCCCACCTTCTGCCCTGACCTCAGAAACTACAACCAAACTGGGAGCTCTTCCCAGTCCATATGCACCCACCTCAAGACAAACACTAAACTCCTTACCGTATCCTCCGAGGTTCTGCAGGGCCCAGCTCTCCAGGCTGGCACACACTGGTCCCTCTTTTCACTCCAGCCACGGGAGTGGCTAGACTTCTTGCTGCCACTGGGACTTTGCACATGCTCTTCCCTTTGCCCGCAACCCTCCACTCCTTTCTTCGTCTAATTGACTCCAACTCAGGCTTTGACTTTGCCTCCATTTTCAATCAAGGAAGTTGTCTCCCTGCCCTGACCCTTACCTGGTCTGAGTCAGATCCCCATTTCCACCCTCATAACCCCATGGATTCTTTACCTGTCTGCCACAGCTGTTGGTTTACATTTACTTAGTTGATACCCGCCTTCCCTGTCTCTTGTTAGATTGTAGGCAGGGATAGCATCTGTTTTCCTGCCATTACACCCAGGGCTCATAGCCATGCCAGTTCCTGATAGCTACCCAGTCAGCTTTTGCAGAGGGACAAGATGGCTGGGTTAGGTGCTCAGACTCTGGAGACAGACCTCCTGGCTCCAAATCCTGTTTCTGGCACTTCCTAGCGTGTGACTTTCTGCAAGCTTCTGAACCTCTTGGTGCTAGCAAAGGGCCACAGTGAAGAGATACACTTGAATAGACTTATAAAGATGAAATGATTTCATGGGTGCAAAGCACGCATGCTGTGAATGTTGAGTCTTCATCATCAGTCATGGTCCCATCATGGTGCCTTTTCTGCCATTTTCCCTTCCATTCCAGGCCCTCGTCTCCCTCCCTTCGACACCCAATATTACCTGTCATTGTCTTCTTCTGAAAAATGGCACTATTAATAGTACCTAGGTGTGTATTTTTCCCTCTTTAGCAGACAAAACTCTTCAAGGGCCTCTGAAGCCAAGGGCCTTCTGCTCAAGCCCAGGACCCAGCACAGAGGCTTCTTCCCTGAAAACCAGCAGAATGAACATCTGCTCGTGTCTCTCGTTCAAGGCAGGTCCAAGAGACCTTCGAATTCCGTGAGCCTCCTAGAGTGCACGGAGTGCTGACACCTGGTTTTTAACTTCAGAATTTGAAACTGGTGTCAGGGGACAGGAGAGAGGTATGATCCAAGCAGTATCCATTCCTGGACTCAAGAAGCTCCAGTTTGCTGACCAAACGAGCCAGCAGTCCATGGAAGAGCAGGAGCGTTCAGAGAGGTGCATCTACCGAGGCAGACTCCTAGGTGCTGTAACACGGAGACATTTATGCACACAGAGGTCAGTGAGGCTATCTAAACAGCTAATCCTTTCTTTTTCTGAAATCCAGAACCACCTAGAAAACACTGCACAGGGGCAATCCCTTCTGTCTATGTGGTCAACAAGCCTCTTTTCTGTTTTCTTTTCCTACTTGTCACTCCTGGCCTCTGTCTCCCATTCGCTGCCATCCATTCCTGCACATGGAGAATGCTGAAGGGTCCCTGAAGCCCATTCCTTCTGACAGCCCTGACCCTCTGCAAGTCCGTTACCTCTCACCAGAATTACCACATCTCAATTTGACTGGGATGGTTTTGGTTTAGCAGTGTGGTCTGGAGGCGCCACAGCTTGAAATTCTGTCCTGGTTTCAATCATAATTTGCTAAAAGTTAATTTGGGCAAACACACACCCAATAAACTAGCTCCAAGTTGCCAGACAGGGTGCAGGTTTCCCCAATGGGGGTGTTACACAGCCCTCCTCCTGTGCACACACACACACCCCAGCACCCCCTCCATCAGGCACTGCTCCAGTTGGTCCAGGTTCAAATTTAAAAATGACGTTAAGTCTGCCTTCCCTTCAGCTTCCACGTTGCCAAGCCCTAGCCAGGCTTCCCACAGACCGGGAGGTTGATCACAAGGGGGCCACTGAGAGGGAAAGGACTTCCCAGGCCTGGGATGGGGGAGGAGCATGCTCAGACTCGTGCCGGGCAAGTGGTCCATCTTCTTCAGACTCATAGAACAGCGTGTCTTTGTTCGTGAAGGGCGCCGCACCAGAAGACCCACCTCCGGGCTGATGGCACAATGACTCACACCCAAATGCTGTTCATTTCAAACCCTGTGGGAAACAGAGAAACTGAAGTTGGTTTCCACACTGTTGGAATCTCGTTTTCCTCCTGGTGGAATGTCGTTTTCCTCCTGGATCCCCTCCTCCTTGCTTTTTCTCTCCAACAAGAGACACTGAACATAAGAACCATGCAGAAGAAGTTCTCCCTGAATCTATGAAAGGAGCTAGAGGGAAGGACTTGAGATTCCACACATCTGGGCCCATTGGACCCGTGGCATCACCGACCTCAGATGTAAACACTGATATTCTTGACCTTAATCTGAGTCCCTCCACCTGCCTCTGAAGGGGAGGAAACCCAGCAACTCAGAACATTGTTGGTTACTTGGAGATGAGTGAAGAACAGTCTAGAATGAGGTACAATGGTACGTGGCACACAGGGAGTGGATTACTTGCAGTTCAGTTACAAAAACTTCTGTTTCAATTAAGAGTGTCTTCAAATCAATACTTAGGAAGCCAGGAGAGAGAGATGGAGAGCCACGCGTCAACACCCGGCATACCACGTGGAGGCCCTTTCCAATCAACCCGCAGGAGTGCTTCTGCCATGGTATCTGCTGCTCCTGCGCAGGCAGCATAAATATGTGCCGCACTTAACAAGCCCCCTGCTTGTGTATTGGCAATTTGTCAGCACGCTAGCAGCAGGAATCCAATGCAAAAGTGCCTGGTGTGTGGTTAGTGTCGCTTTTCAGAATACCAATGCTGGAATTTGCTAGATCTGGCTAATTCTTGGAATTAAAATGACCCACTCCAATCCCAAGGTTCCTCGTAGTTTTAGCTGTCTCTCTTTTAATGATATCTGTGTTTCTTTGATCTCCTTACCCCTTTGACAGCCAACTTAATTCTCCTCCGGGCTAACTATCCTTCTCCTATTCTCATCCAATGGAGTTTGGTCGGTCTTCACTCCAGCTCCAACCTCTGTTTTGATCTGGCCACAGTGATTAGTTCAGAAATAGGCAAGTTACTCATTTTGGACTCTTGAGAGTCAGATCTGGGGATTTTGTGTGGGCTTCTTGAGAAAGAAACACTTTCTGTCGAACTTAGAGCTGCAAAAAGTGAGCCTGAAGTGTGAGGGACCCACCACATAGAGAAAAACTTATCTGAGAATGAAGTCAATGTTGAGGAAAGCAGAATTAAGAGGTGGTAAAAAACTGAGTCCTTGTGATGACATTTGTGCCCCTGGATCAAGCCATACCTGAAATGAAAATTTTAAATTATAAGAATACATTTAAAAGTTATTATTTGTTGTTAAAAAGTTTGAGTTGCATTTTCTGTCGGTCACAACTAAAGAACTCCTAACTGACCTACCCTAAATCCCAGAAGCATACAATCTATTCTTTACAGTGGCATGTGAGATAGGTCCGTGATTATACATGACTGTCTAAGTAAAGCTAAGTGATTATTCTGAAAGGGGAGTGGGGTTTTGGTGCAAGAAAGGATGCTTGATCTGTCAGCGACATCTCTGAGGTTATTCTCACCACATGTGCGCTTCCTCTCACTTGTTCATTCTCTATTCCATGTGGGAATAACGCTTCATGCTTCCTCACCGGTCTTTCCTCTCTGGGCTCCAGCACTCAGGGCACTGCTTGGCACGGAGGAGATGCTTGATGTGTGGCTTTGAGGAAAGCACTCACCTTCCTTGGACATCTGTCTCCTCATCTGCCAAGTGGGTCTCCTATGGAGATGTCTCCTCAGGCTCCTGCAGTCCCAATGATACCTGGGTATCTCTATGGCAACTAGAAAAGAAACCAACATCATCAAACAAGCTGTGTGAGCAGCTTAGATGGAGCTAAAGCTTCAACTCTGAATTTTTTGCTCCTACTCTTGTTCTATGTCCATCATCTAGAATTGTCCGCGAGGAAGAAGACTTGCTTTTACCAACACTTTTCGAAAGAACACTCTTCCTTGGCTCCCTCTTCTAGTGAACGTGTCCATGATTTTGTGTCATTTCTGCAAGGATGGTAATGGGGTGGGGAGAGATGCTTTAATTTGCTTTGCGTCACTGAGATGCCTTCGCTCACTCAGCCACAAAGCTGCTCAAAAACACCTGCAGCGTAAGTGTTTACACCTCTGCAGCCGAATGAGCGTCTGAGGCCTGTGTTAGGACTTGATCATAACCACTTTGCTATGTTGCTGTCTGGTCATTCTCGCATTTCAGCTCTGAGCATTCAGGTTTCCTGTTACCCCCTAATGCCATCTCACCAGCTCTGCAGGTTCAAGGTGGCCCCAGGCAGCGAGCTGTAAGGTGGTGCCATCACTGTCGCAGCAGATGTAACTCTTGTTCAATAACACACCTGCCCCTTTCGCATCTCCCAGTGACTTCAGCCTGAAAGGACAGGTTAAGGATCACTCTTTGCAGGGAGATATTTTGTCTGCTAAATGGTTTTCAGTGAAACAATCAAAACTGCCATGTCCAACTTCAAACCTCGGGCAGGAACGAAGTGGGGAAGGTGAAGGGTTTTATATTCAATCTGGCTTGGGTTATGGCAACGTGTAGGCGAGAACGTGGCTCCAGAAATGGCTGGATGTCTCGATTTTGATGCAGAAGGAGACAGCATGCTGGGAAGCTGACAAAACTGGGCCATCTTGGTTTTGGTACCCAGGGACCTCAGTCCTTTCACTGTGTCTGTGTGTCTGTCCCTAGCCTCCTGATCTCCCAGGCGTGCTGTGTGTCCTCCCCTCAGTGAAAGGAGAAGTCCCCATGAAAGCAAAGATTTTCTGTCTTTCTGTTAACTGTTACTTCCTCAGTGTTAGAGCAGGACCTCGTGGGTGGCAGGTACTTAGACATGTTTGTTGAATGAAAAAAATCATTCTATCGACAGGCATGAGTCCCCTTTGGGTGTGTACAGTATTGGGAAGGAAAAATGCAATGCATAAGAACTAATTATTGAGTGCCCCAAGAGAAGGAATAATCCCTCTGCAATCACAGTTTTGCTTTTCATGTGTAGATTTCAAAACCTTAGACTCTGCCCTTACTGATATGTATGTGACATGTTCATACTCTTATGCAGCAGGATGATGGCTGCCCGCTCACCCTCCATGTTCTGTGGCCTGTGGGTGGGGTCCCTGAAGTGGGGTGGGGTTACATGGATGCTAATTCGGACCCCATTGCATTTAAAACAGAATTGCACTCGTTGGCAATTTTTAAAATCTGGGAGACTTTGTATTACCCAGTGAATCTGGATTTTCTCCCAAGCACAGGAAGGTGCCCACCTCCCTACAACGGTGAACTGGAGCTAAGAAGTGGATAACCCTGCCAGGTGAGTCTACATGTGATCTCTAATTTGCTCTTGTCTTTCTTTACCTGGGTCACCTCACTCGCTCTCATAGGCCCCTGAGGTCTTTCAAGCCTGCTGCAAGGAGACTGAGATTGTCTTGCAGAGAGAATTCTGTCCATGTTGAATTTTAGGTGTGAGACAGTCTAGAAAAATGTACCCTTAAGGACCCTGGTCATCTGTGAAAAGAGAAACGTTTTGTTGAGGATTAAGAAAACAAAAAGCATGATATCAAAAGCAGGTGACCTTAACTTTTCAAATCAATAAGGGCATTTTTGAGAATTTTAATATAGATCTATGACCAAAAAAATGGAGGGCAAATCTTTTGGGGATAACTTGAGGTCTCTGCAATGGTTACTTTCCAGCAATTTTAATGGCAAACAAGTGAATTTCTTTTCAGAAACAGAAGCCTGCTGAAATTTTAACTTGAATGTATTTTTAAAATATGTTTAATGCTTCTTTTGTTATTTGGGGATGAGAGTGTGATCTTGCCAGGCCTGGTTCTGCCTGTCATTTTTTTTTTCTGCACTAAGAACAGTAACCTAGTCCGTGACAGGTGATGACCCTGTGGTGGGTTCCGTGTCAAATTGCAGAGTTCAGACTAAATGTGCTGTGGAAATTGAGCAAAGGTTTGACATCAGGGCTGGAGTCTGCTTCAGAGGAGCCAGGAAGCGGGGTCTGCGTTGCCAGGATGACATGGGGTTGAGCCAGCCAGGAGGGGTGCCAGGAACTTGAAGGAGAACGAGGTGGTGGTACCATGTCTGACAGGTAGGTTAAGGCTCTTAACTGGAGTCAGACTGCATTCACACCCCACATCCCCTGTTACCCTGCTTCCTTGGGCAAGGTCCTTACCTGTGCTGAGCATCCACTTGGTCATGTGACAGAGGGCTCCCGCTCCTCAGTGGTGGTGGGAATTCAATGAGTGAAGGCTGCACTGCGCTTCCCTTTGTGCTGCTCTCATTGCTGGCTGTGTGCACAGGCTGGGAGGGCAGGTTTCACTCCGGAGCAGCTGGGGAATGAAACTTGCTATAAAGTGGAGAACTCCAAGCCCTTGATAAGACTCCATAGCTTTGATACAGGGGAGGGCCGGGCGCTGTTTGAAAGATAAAGACCTCATAGGGCCTCCTGTGCCTGCTAGGGAGTAAATACTTGGTACCTATGACTTACCAAATATTGGTTAGTTGATTCACTTTCAAGTCTCCCAACCTGTCTTAGGTCAGTGAGATCGCATTGTTCAAGAGAATGCAGAAATGACCATTCTTGGGTTAAAAAAAAAAACAACCTGGTCATGTTTATACATCAGCAACTTTGCCGGGATCCACTAAAATAGACCTGCAGCTCACATTCCACCAATGAGCTGCTGGCTTGGAGCTTCTAGGCGAGCTGCATGTGGCAGAGGCTCTTGGGACGCTCCAGAGCCTTCTTCCTTCAGGACCCTCACAGGTGCTCCAGGACTGGTGTCCCTTTGCCTGGGGTCTTTCTCAGGCCTTGTACCCATTCGACTCACACAGTAGGACTCCAGTGCTGCGGAATCTAGTGCTGGAAGCAGCCTACATTTCTGGTGGATGGGAGTGGAGGATAAATACCCCAGCTCCCTCACCCATCAAGTAAGGTAGCTCTGAGATCTCTGTGCGCTCTACACGGTGTCTCTTGCTCTCCAGCAAGATGGAGTTCGGATTGACATGCTTGAGAACTCACTTCAATTGACAACTTTGCTTTCTGACACCACTTCCTGATCACTTGCACACAAATCCTTCTCGCAGGAAAACCAAAATGAAAAGAATTCTCGTGGGCACCTGTCATTTGGGGAAATGGGGGTCTTTCAGTCTCTCTAGTAAGTGGCATTCGCCAGGCATGGCAACGTGGAATGGCTTTGGGGTCCAAAAAGGATGTACTATCAGTCTAAGTTTCAGAGAATTTCCCTCAGACTTTTGGAGAGTAAGGGTTGGGCGTGGGGAGATACTTTTGATTCAGTGCATTCATTTGCATTTAAATTTGAAGTTAGAATGAAGGCTTTTAGAAACTTTTAATTTCTATTTAATTATAAGAATTTCACTGCAGGGTATCTATCTGATTTAAAAGAATAATTAAAATTAAGTATAGCTGCAGTGATTTGCCACAGTATATGTCTGTCCTTCAGAACACTAAGCAGCAGCAAACCATTTGTGGCTGGAGGTGCTGTATATGTAAATCCCCACAAGAATAGAATTTGGTGATAGAGAAGTTGAGATTATAAAAATCACATCGCAAGTGGAAACATCAGTACCTAATAAATGCCGTAGTTGTTACCATTACTTCTCTTAATATCCTCAATTAAATGATTTAAAATAGAACAATAGATAAGCAAGATCAATTAATTTTATAAGATGATCAAAGGAATGTGGTTCGGCATTGTAAAAACTGTAAACGTGATAATGTTTTTATCAGACGGGAAAAATAACTCAAAGTGGCTCAAACCTGATTTGTTTCTGCTTAGAGGGGTATTATTTGTGATTAATCAAATTATCTTTTGTCACAGGGAGAATTTTAGGATCTTGCCCGTTAATTTTTAGAAAAAAAATATTTCAGACATTAAAATAGATGCTATTCTCTGAGAGTTGTGCGTCAACCATAATCAATGATAACAACCATCAAAATATCTTGGCCCTGGAACCTGTTGGAAGGAGGTTACAGAAAGGGCCGGGGAGCTGCCGGTGGTAATAACATTGATCCTCCTGAGTAGTCAGAGGAGCCCTAACTCAGCGTCTCTGTGTCTGAGGTCTAGGCTGGAGACCAAATAGAAGATACAGGGTCATTCAGTGATCCTCTACTTAGACGAAGGACGTGCCGCTGGGAGTTTCAGTGGCGGGGTGAAGAGAAGGATCAGTTCTGAAAGTCTTCATTTATCTGCAGTGTGCATTGGGGTTAAGAATGATTCAATTATTTATAGCCCTCTGCCTTTCAAAAAGGAATTAGGTAGTTTCCCCCCGCCTCCCCCCTCAAAAGGACAGAACAGTAAAAGGACAGAAAAAGAGCAAAACTGAGTAATAAGGGGACAGTGGTAATAAAGTAGCTCAATCCAAGCTAAGGACACATGCAAGTGAAGATGAGTCTGGGTTAGGAGTTTCCTGGCAACCAAAGCAAAACAGGGAAACATGATAAGTTATTTCCTCATTATCTTATTTAATCAGGAAGAGATATGACTTTTAATCTAAGAGGGTCTTTTTTCTTTCTTTCTTTCTTTCTTTTTTTTTTTTTTTTGCAAGAAGAGAAAGTGGACACAATTCTGGCAGTTCAAGAAAGGGGGAGGGGAGAAATAGAGTAGAAAATGCAGAGTTTCTCTGTAAGTCACCCTGGTTCATTTGGACCAGAAGACTACAGTCTGAAGGGAGCAAGTTAACAAGTTGTGAGAAGGCTTCTGTCTGTCTCGGGACATCAGTCTCAAAGGCCAGAAACATCAGCACTGATCAAGGTTTCCATAGACCGTGTAAGTTGCTATGTGACTAAGGGACCAGTAACTGTACTTGGCAAGAATGGGGTTGAATGGTCGAACACGAAAATAGATGTGCCAGGGAACTTTCCTGGCAAATGACGATCCTTTCTCCAAGTCTCCTGATGCTTTAAATATGGTCCCAGAGGGAACTGTCATTACTACCTTACCTTACATTACTTCTAGTGCTGATACAAAGAGTTTGAGTTTGAGGGCAGCTTAGGGTCCAAATCCCATTGTGTCACTTACTGCTCATGAGATGCTTACTGGGTAGATGATCTAACTTTGCTGAATCTGTTTTCTCATCTGGAAAAAAATAAAAAAGAAGTTCCCCTTAATAAATAGAAAGCATCAAGATCCGTCCCTTGTGCTTGGACCGTTCTCTAGTCATTGTTCCATGTATAAAGAGATGATAAATACTGTTCGAGGTGCCGAGAATGCAGAGAATAAAACACAATCCTTTGAAGAATTCCAGTTCTGGGGCTACACCAAGACATGGTGACATGTTCCATGATGGTCGGGCAGGTTGACAGTGCCATTGGCGGAGCAACTCAAACTTCGTGATTTGTACACCAAAGGATGGTGTTGACCTAATGATGACCATGGAGAAGATCCAAAAAGGCAGACTCCAGTCCTCTTCACTGAGGGATGACTGCTGACGAGAGGTATTCAGGTACGTTTCAGTTGCCTCATCTAAAAAGGAGGGAGGCAGGTCTGAAGATCTTGTATGTGCCCCATAGATTAGCCCTGCAGAGACAGACCTTCAAGATAGATGATGAGAAGATGGTAAAACTCAGGCTGATGTGCATATCAGACCCATTTACCCCATCTCCACCTGGAGTTCAACATGCAATTCTTCTCCAAGAGTCACAGTTTTTCCATTAACTAGTGCCTAGTACCCCCCAAATACATAGGAGACATGAAGTATATAATACCTTCCTGTAAAAGTTATTGACCTTGTATTAGGGTCCTGTTTACAAGGTCACTGGGACACTATGGATACAAAGGTTCCCGCCGTGGCTTAGTTCAGGGAAGGCAGGCCATGGAGGTTCGCTGAGTCAGCGTCACTCAGGCAGCCCAGTGTGGGCCTGTGCTCCAGCACTGAACTTCATCAGCAGTGTAATTCCATTTACGCTATTACATAATTAAACCGAGCCTTGAATTGTGCTTTTTAAAAGATTATGTGACCATATGTAGCTTGAACTACGGCCAACTCTGGGAAAAAAAAAAAAAAAAGCAGTCTTTTCACAGTTCCTTCCTATCAGATTAGGACTTTTGTTATTTCTTGTTTGTGTTTTTTCCCCCATAACTTTGAATTGAACCCAGTCAGTAGTTAATAAATGGATATGATTGTAACTTAAAATACTTTTATTTTAAAATATGCTCCCAATAGGTTTTAAGACAAAGCTAAAATCTGTAGAATCCAGATCACGTATCAAGCACGGAATATCAGCGTTCCCACATTCTGAAACAACAATGTGAATTAACATTTCAACTGACTTTTTATCCAATCGGGTTTTAAAGCAGAACATCAATACTAAGAAATTTAATTAGAAAATGGTATACTTAATTCCTCCAGTAAGTCAAGGAAAACAAAATCTTATGTCTTATGTCTAGCATAAAGCTAACTTTTCTTTTTTTTTTTTTTTTTTTAGAAATGATATAACATTTGGGAGAATCTCTTGTTCTTGGTCATCATAAAGACCTGAATTCAGATACCTAGTTAATCCAGCAGAGAATGTTCATTGCAATTAATTTTATAAACAAAACATACTAATAGTTTTAAATGAAATTCAGTCGTTATTTTAAAGTTATAATTATATTTGGAAAAATTAATAGGAAAAAAAACTGTACTTGAAACCTCAGGAGAATGTGACCGTTTTTATTTTCAATCAGTGGAAACTATTCCTTGTAAAATCTGGACTAGTCTATGCATATGCAATAGCTCTTATTAAGATGCATTAGAAAATCTAAGTGCCATTAGATAATGAAACTGACCAGAGGAATTTTCTAGTCCTTCAGTTAATACCCTGGTGGTTACACTGTAATGGCCAAACTCAATCGGAGTCAAATTCTAATGAGACGTGTGCTTAAGGACCTCAGAGTCACGTCAGAGTGAATTGGTTTTGAAACACAAAAGCACTAAATTAAAATGATTGTTTTGTCTGAAAGTTTTTTTCATTGATAACCAAGATGGGTCCTCACCCAAACACAAACATTAGAACAGAGCCCCTTCCATCCTCGCCCCATGCCCCACACACAGTGCTCAGTAATACGCTGGCTAAGTGCAGGAAGAGTGTGTTCATCAGAGCAGTGTGGTCTGATCCAAGATCCTGTGCTGTTTCTGCTGAGTTCTTTAATTCCACAGGCTTCCCTTGACTTGATATATTGTGCTAGTCCCAATCCTGTTTTTAATGAAGAGCGCACAGCAGTGCTTTTCATTTTGTGACTGTTTAAATAATACACATATTCATTTATCTGAGCCTCACGACAATCTTCCAGTGTATCATCCAAACTTTATGGGGTGAGATTATTAAGTAACTTCCTGAAAGTTGCGAACACAGCAGATGGTAGCACCAGGCTTTGACTCAGTCAGCCTGGATCATGAAGCTGTTCCGTTTGTATATTGGAGTTTACAACTATTGCCCAAGGGCTGAATCCAGCCTGCCTTTGTAAAGAAAGTGTTGGAACACAGCCCCACCCATCACCTGTACATCCTGAGGGCTTTGTTCACGGCTGCAATGACCAAGTGGAGCGGTGGTAATGGGGACCACATAGTTACAAAGCCTAAAGTATCTACTAAATGACCCTTTAGAAGAAAACTTGACAGTCCCTATTTACATACAGTCCCTCTTACATGTGAGTAAGGAGGAATCCCGGTGCCAGCTCAGATAAGGGTCTTGCCCCCAAAGCCTTCCAACAAGGTCAATCAGCATCCACTGTCAGACATAACTGTCTGTTAACCAGCTCAGGAGAGTTGGCGATGGTGGAAAGACACAAGGCTTTGAGGCCAGGCCAGGCTTAAATATTAATTCCACCAGTTAATGAACAGGCTGGATCAAACTGCAGCTTTTCTCTGAGTCCTGATTTTTCACCTGTAAAACAGGGCTGTTTCTACCTCCCATGCTGAGTCACTATAGAGGAGGATTAAATAAGGTAATTTATATAGAAGGCTTAGTGCAGTGCCTGGCCTGTAGCAGACGTTCAGTAAAGAGGTATGAAGAAACAGGCACTTATCGCTGTGTATTTTGTCTCAATCTATCTACAGGCATCCATCCGTTATCAAGTGGAGGAAGTTAGGTCACTAGGCTGCAGTTGTTCCAAAGTGTTGGGGGGATCCAGGACATTTGGAGGAGCTGTCAACCACATCAGAAAACTCATCTATCCAATAGTTCTGCAGAGGATGTTTAACCCAGCCTCTTGGTCCATAACCCAGGAGAAGGGGTCTTCTTGAGGCCTGTGTTTTCAGTCAGGGTCAGACAAAACAGAATCCATTCCACACCCCGAGATGTAACCGTTGTCCCTGTAAGGTCACCCTGAAATAATATGATTTCTTACTAGG
Organism: Solenodon paradoxus; assembly: GCA_004363575.1. NCBI lineage: Eukaryota > Metazoa > Chordata > Mammalia > Eulipotyphla > Solenodontidae > Solenodon > Solenodon paradoxus. Next base: position 352,279 of record RJWH01001200.1, read on the forward strand.
GCTCTCAGGGGCCACAGAGGGCTTTTGAGAGATTGGCATTTGTCCAGTCTCTGAGCTGTGAGGGGAAGATTACTGTGGAAACTTGAAGGTGTTTTCTGCCACCTCGCTGGTTCAAACACCACCATCTATCAGTTGAATGGATTTCAGTAGCCTCTTAACCAGACTTCCAGCTTCTGCCAAAACCTTATATCGTCTGTAAACAACATACAGGCCAGAGAAATCCTTTAACAGCACATGTCAGAGCTTGTCACTGTGCTGCACCAAACCCTTCTGCAGCACCCATTCCTCTCCAAGTGCAAGTTGATTCCTTACAAGAGTGTTTGACGCATCATCAGTTGGGCTCCTCATTATTTAGCCAAGCTATTTTGTTGCTTTGCCCTTGCACTCACTTTCTTCCAGCCATGGTAGCCTTCTTATGTCTCCCGAATGACCCAGGCACATGCTTCCCTGAGACTCTTTGTAATTGCTGTTTCCAGTTTTTACAGCACTGTGCCCCAAACTATCAACATGACTCATGCCCTTCTCTCCTTCATGTCTTTATTCAGGTGTCACCTTCTCAGCAAGTTTCCCCTGATCCCTCTCTCCCAGGTAGTCCCCTCTGTCCTAAGTAACTACCACACTTATATTGTCTACCCTCCTTCCTGGTTTTTTTAAATTTCTTCCAAGCATTTGCCACCACTTAACACACTATATATGTTTTCTGAATTAACTTGTTTATATCTATTCCTCCTAAGCAGACTATAAACTCCTGGAGGGCAAGACATGTATGCCAATGTTGTTTACCGTTGTCTGTCTAGTGTTCATAACTCTGCCTGGCACATACATATATTCAATACATGTTTGTTAAATGGAGATTTGTTAAATGTAGCTACAATTATAGACCGGAGCACTGAACATTCCAGCCTTCATCCTTAGAAAAGAATTTCCAGAGAGACATGTGATGTACCAAGTGTGACAACCAGAGAAATAGGAGACATGTTTTGAATTCTTAAGAAAAAAGCAAGGTCACGTTTAGTCTGCATGTGCTGCTTTGCATACTCCTGCGTCTTGACTCCTGCTAAAATGGTGTCTTTTGTCTACTGGCGTTAGTGAATAAGAAACTTTGTCATTTTAATGGCCTCACAAGGGTCTGGAAGTCAACAACTGCTTGATATTTCCAGTAAATAATTTTCTTTTGCTGGCAAAAACAAAGTCATATCTTTCCAGTAGCAGATGAAATGGCAATTACATTTTCCAAGTTGCATTATCTCAGAAGAAAATCACAAGAGAAACTGAGAATCACAGCTAAGTTCTTGCTTTGCTTTGATTGGGTACATGACAATGATGATGGTGAGAATGATGATATTAGCTAAGAACTGTTAAGTGGTTGTTTGCATATATTTTCAAACCTTCTTATAGCATATGCATTTTAGGATTAATGATCACTTTCTGAGAAAGACCTACTGGAATTTTGTGGAATTTATAGATGTATTTAAGGGTGATTGTTGTATGTGTAATATTGTCACCCTCCTACAAACTTTTTTAAATTTATACATAAAGATTTATAATTTTTATTGTAACGGTCTTGAACATTTGAATATATGCTTTAAAATCCAGGTACTTTGTAAGTTGCATTGCTATTATGAATGAGATTGTTTAAACTACATTTTTGATAATTTGTATCTAGTATATAGGTACTTTGCTGCTTTTAGTATATTGATCTTATAACCAGAACCTTATTGTACATTCTTATAGTTTATCTATGTAGATAATTCTATGTAGATAATTATATGTATAATGTAATTTTATTTCAGTTTTTCAATTACTTTACTTCTCTATTTTTCTTATCTTATTATACTTTCTAGGACCTCCAAGAAAATGCTGAATAAAAATGGCAGTAGAGGTCATTTTTGCCTTATTATTTATTTTAAATACAATGATTTCAGTTTTACTATCATGTATGGTATATATTATGAGCTTTTTGTAGATGCTGTTTATCAAGGAAAACACATTTCTTTCTAGTTCCAGTTTTAATGACTTTTGTCATGATTAACAGTTTAGTTGAACTGAAATTTTCTGTATGCATTTTCTATAGGCTTTTTTCCTTTAAATTATTAATGTGGTGAATTACATTAATGCAATTTGAAATCTCAAACTCCCCTTGAAGGGACTAACCTACTGTCTTATAAATTTTTCCTTGCTAGATTTTTTTAATGAATTTTTATATTTCTATTTAGACGCAAGATTTATCCACAGTTTTAATTTTCTGTAATATACTTGTCTTGTTTTGGTCTCAGGATTTTAATCAGTCCATAAAAGATTTGGAATATTTTCTACCTATTCTGTGGTATTGAGATTATCCCTATTTTGATCATTTTGATAAAACTCACTTAGAAAGCCATCTGGACCTGGTATTTCTGGAAAATAATATTGGGACTACTGATTATGTTCCTTTAATGTACTACTTTGGTTTTCTATTTCTTTGCGAGTCACTTTATATCACTACATTTTTCCAGAAATTTTCCATTCCCTTCGAGATTTGAATTTATCCACATAAAACTGTTCATGGTATTCTTGTGATTTTTAAAAGCTGTACTATATTCATTATTATGTTCCCTTTTTTGATAATATTGTTCACTGGAACTTTTCTCTTATTTTCTTGGTAAATCTTGCCAGAACTTGTCTGCTAATTTGTTTAAAGAAGAAATATTACTTAGGCTAAGCAATGTTTTTTATTTTAAATTTTTGTTATTTACTTTTTACTACTATCTTTTGACTTGCTCAGTTTCCACATTTTTTAATTGGGTGCTTAGTTCATTCATACTTCTCTAACACATGGCTTCAGAGCTACAATTATTTAAGTTAGCATACTTTTGTCTTTGTAACATGAGCTTTGATAATATTTGTCATTCAGTACTAAATATTTCACTATTTTCTTTATGATAATTTATTTTCTGACTAGTGGCTATGTAAAAAGTTCTGGTTGTTTAATTTGTTGTTATTTCATTTTCAAGTGCACACTAGGATTGGTTCGTTTTTTATAACCTAATTGCATTATGGTCAGAGTATGGTCTACATGAAGTTTACCAAGCTTTGTTTTTCTGCTTCTGGAATTTCACTTTCTGCAGTCAGTTCCTTCTTTTCTCCACACTCTCTTAGTAGTAAAGATCTGTGAGTAGTAAATTTTCTTAGTCTTTGCCTGAAATGTTGTATTTGAGCTTATAAGTAATGAACTATGTATACTTTGAAAATTGTGTTTCTTCAACATCTTGAAGATACTATCCTATTGTTTACTAATTGCTTCTCATAAGTCTATTGTCATTATAATTGCAGTCCTTTCCCCTCCCTTTGTTTTTAGGATTTTCCTTTTGTTTTTGGCATTTTAATGTTTTTATTGTATATTTATTACCATGTCAAAGAGTATAATTTCTTTAATGTATTCCTCTTAATATTTAATGTGCTTCCTTTGTCAGAGAGTCTCTTGACTCTCCCATTCTCAAAAAAAGCTCAGCCTTCATCTACAATGTATGCATACGTGGTGTGCTTTTTCATTCTTCATTTAACTCATCTCTGTAACTCCAGTTAGATGTATTTGAATCTTCTGATTCTAGTCTCTGTGTCTCCTTGTCTCCCTTTCATATGTTCCTCCTGTCTATTCCAGCACACTATTCTGAGTAATTTTCTAGTTCTCTTATGGTTCAATAATTCTTCAACTATATTTAACTGGCTATTTAATAAGTCCCTTGACAAGTAAATGTCAATGAGTAAATTTTTCACAAATATGAAATTATTAATCAGAGCATTATTTGTCATTTGAAAATTTAGAAGCTGCCTAAATATCGAACAATGAGAAACCAAATGCTGATAAACTATAGTTCATTAATTTGATAAGTATGTCGCCCTTATGTTATAAACATAGAAAGCATGAAGCCAAGAGAAAAAGAACTTTTAAAATAAAAACATGTATAAAATTGTATCTCTATAGATGATGAACATATGAAAGAGTGTAAGTTAACTACACGAAACAATAATTTTAGCAGGGGGATTTCATTGTAGATGAGCTTTCTCCTCTTCTAACCTTTCTGTAAATTTGCATGGCTTTTTACAAATAGTTTTTTAAAGCATGTATTAACCTTGCCAATAGAAAATCTGGGTACAGATTCTAAATAAGAGGTCAGAATTAACATTTGCTTAACTATGTCCCTACCATGAGTACTTCTCAGGAGCTGAAATCCACCTGGATACTAGCTGATAGTCAAAATCTTATTAGTTATTTTGAATCCATATATGTTATTTCTGTGCCAGAGTTGAGTGTGGAATATTAAAATTTGTGTAGGTTCATGCGGAGATGCTACTGAATCTGCTTCTTGCTTTTCTTTCAAGCATAATGAAGAGTTTGACTTTCAGTAGCAAATTGAAAAATGCTTTTCAATTCCAAAAACTGTGCTTTAAAGAAAAGAGCAGCATAGAGAGTCTGCTCCACACTCCAATTAACTGAGGACATATTTTTAAAGCCCCAGCTTTAATTAAATAAAAGACAATTTCACGTTTTTCAGAAAGAATGTAATGGCTGTGTGCTGGCCCGGGGTCGTACGTTCTTGCACTGGTGAGGTAGGGCTGTTGCTGACCTGCGTGGGGCTAGAACTTGGGGTGCAGGAGAGATCTGCTGCAGAAACATGTGCTTTGAATGATCAATTTCCTTCCTACAGTTTCAGTGATATTTTCTCTGCAGACGCCACGGGGTATGTTCCATGTCCTACACCAGCACTCGGTCACCTGAAGAAGCAGCAGGACAGTGGTGTGGCACAAACTGATCGAGGGACATCCTCTCTAAAATGTGGGAATTTTTGACTCTCTCAATGACCTGGTGTGGGTCCTTGCTTTCAGGTGCTCCTGGGGTTTGCGTGCTCCTCTGGCCAGGCCTTAATCCTCAAACACTGATCATCATAAATGCTCTTGTTTCCATTTGCTCTGAGAGGTCAGAAGATTCGGCTGCTTTATGAGTTTATTCTGCCGTGTATCACTAGAGGCGGGTCAGCGGGCCAGCGGATGGATGGGCAGTGCTCACCTCCTCATTTATTACTCTTGTCAACTCAGAGGAGATTTTTTTTTTTTTACCTTGTGAAAGGCCCATCAGCAATGAATCAGTGAAGTGAAGACGACAGTTGATTTGTGAATTTAGATTCTATAGAGTGACTCTGCTTTGGTGGCCTGTGTAGATAAAGCAACTGTCATGATAAGGTGGCGAGTGCAATTCCACAAAACCAAATTTATTGCGCATTTGAGGAAATCATCCTATTTGAAAATGCCATAAATTCTAAATTGAATATTACTTATTCCCATGAATTTTGATTTATATTTTGAATATTTTTAATGGGATGCTAAATAGCCTAGGTCCGAAGTGAGGAGTTTATGCATTTCTTCTCGGGGGCTATTGTGACTTGGTGCAGAATATATTGACCATTCTGAGGATTTTATTGGTGCGGACTGCAGTGGGGGTGGAAGCCGGCACTCACCCACCTGCTGAAGGCGCCCCATGGGGAATGATATGGCTGCTGCTTATAAAGAAAAGGAGCCGATTGCAACTCCAAGCCGCCTCACAGGATGGCTGCAAAGGTCAGGGAGGGACTTTCTGCAGCAGCTCAGATAAGTTGAAACAGCCCTGGAAGGGAACATGGAATCCTTACCCCGCAGCTGGCATCGGCCCCCATTAGCCACCCTCCGAATCCCCTGGACTTTCCTGCAATACTTAGCGCTGTGAAATGAACGATTTCAATGACTACTGATTTACAGGTCATCTGTACCAATGGACCACAGCTCCCTGCTCCCCGCTGCAGCCCCGCAGAGCATAGCAAGCAGGAGGCTCTCCCATAATGAAGACAAAAGCCTCCACTTCCCAGAATGCTTTTAAGCCATGGTACCCTTTCCAGTTAATTCCCTTGCTCTCTAACTGGATAGTTAAAAAAAAAGAAAAAGAAAAAGAAAATCCTTTTAATTTCAACCCTGGAGATTAAAGCACTTTTTTAAAAAAGTCTACCTATTTACATTCCTCCAAGGAGAAAGATCAGGAAAGATTCTTTAAATCCATGGTTGAAAAGTGACATCTTTGCAGTGTCCCTACTGGGTTGCATGCAGCCCTTCGGGGGTGGGAAGCCAGCCTGGGCTGGAAACTCCTGACATGCAGGACAGGTGGCTCCCCCGCTCCCCCGTGCTGACCTTGCCCACACCTGCCATGTAGGGAGCAGCTTCAGGAGCTGTCAGGTGACAGTCAGGGATTTAATCCTCCGGGGAGGTGGCTGGTCTTGAGTCCAGGGAAGCTTCCTGCCAGGTTGGAGGATTCAAGAGAGCAGGTTAATGGGCAGATGAGTGCCTGGTAGAGTCGCGGGGGTCTCGCTCAAAGGGCTTTTAATCAGGACAGTGTTGTAGCTTTGGTGGCATTGTACCTGCTAGAGAGGTTTAAAATGTCTGTAAGGGAAAACCTTCTAACTTCTGGCTTCTGAACCCCAAAGTCCCCAAATAAATGTGATATTCTTCTCTGCACTTCTGCTGTAAATTCTCTACCCACAGATCATAGAAAATAAGAGAAATCTGCAAATAAAAGGATTATTTCAGTGACACAGTGGTCAACCTTTTTTCTTAAGGCAAGTTACTGGCAGGAATGAAGGTGAGTAGGCAGGCAGGAAGAAAAAGCCTTTTATTTTATTTCCATTGTAGTTGTTCACACCGGTTGTTTCCCTCCAAGACCTGGGACTTGAACGGAGAGCTATGTGGCCTGCATCCTAGGGAGGCCATTAACCCAACTGCTGTTCCACCAGGGCGCGCCATCATCAACACTTTTTTCGTTGGAATCTCTTTTAACTGATGGTTGCTGTCCTTTCTGGAAAATTTTAACCTCAATGGAAGTATTTCAGCTGTATTTGACTACCTTTTTTTTCAGTAGCCAACGACAGGGAGGAGGAAATACAAGCATGGTGTGTGGAAATTTCCCAGAGTTCAGCAGGTGCCCTCTTGCCAACACTCAGCACTGGCTTCTGACATTCTTGACTGCTTAAATAACTGGATATTTGAGTCCTGAGTCAAGTTAACTGAAGTGATTCTAACAACCCACAGGCACTTCTCCTTTTCCTGGTAGCATATCACCTGATCTTTCTTAGGAAAACCACTCCTCCCACTCCCAGGCCAGCTAGCTGAGGTAGGGCCAACTCCCCTGCTGGCAAAAGAGGTGGGTACATGAGCCAGATTGGTCAATCAAAACATACCATCCCCAGTGCTTCTGAACTGGAAAGGTGACCTTTGCTGAGCCAAAGAGGGCCCCAGGCAGACGCCATGGAGCAAACTCAGCTGGTCAGACCCAGGGTAGTATGGGGCCGGCAAAAGCTGCCTTTTTTTCCAGGAAAACTCACTTTCAATCTTGTTGAAAACTTCCTTTTGACAAAAAGTGGGAAAAGAGAAAATGTGCATCTGTTCTCATTTTTCTCAAAATATTAATATGATGAGTGTTTCATGGATCTACTTAGTATGTGTCACGTTCCTGTGTGCACGGACACTGTCCCCTTCCCAACCGCTTTGAAATCAGGGTGCCTCTTGCAGTTGGTTTCTTAAAATTGCTTCCAATCACGCAGTGGCTATGACCTGCGTATCATTGCTTTCACTGATATGCCTACCCTCCATTTATTATCAACACCAAGGGTGATAGATAGTAAATATCTATGTCTAAATGAGTCCTCAAAAAACTGTTTCAACAAGACTTTCAACTGCAGACAAAGCGTTGGCTATGGCTTCACCACCAGCACTTTTCCCTTTCTTGAAGAGACAAAATGATGTTGCATTTTCAATGGATGGAATTTTGGTTTCTATGAAACACAGGATTTCCTTGTTTCCTGTTGGGGAGGGTACTATGTCACATTTTAAGGGAACCGGTGCTTGGGGAAATTACCTAACTGCCCAAATCCACCACCAAAGTGCTAAGTGCTGAACTAACATGCACGGGAAACTATGCTAAATAAGACCAGTTCAAAGCCCCCTTACCCCACAAACCAAAAACCGACTTCGCCACTTGGGTTAAAATGTCAAATTTGCATTCCTAAGCCCAGATCACTTCTTACTCTGTTGAAAAAGAAAATGTTTCTGTCCTTCCCCAAATCCAAACCTAGTTTTCACGTTAGGGAACGCCAGCTTCAGCGTTCTGAAAAAGTTACTTGTAATCTACAGGATTAGAGGAAAGCCAGCCTCCCAGCCTGCTCTTTCTCTACAAGAAAACCGATACCAGGAACTTTCAGAGCTGAAAGAGACCAGTGAGCTTGCTTAAAACAACCAAGGACCCAGTTATCATGAGGTGGCAACAATTAGCCTATGATTTCCTCAGGGAAAATGTCATTCAACCTATTACAGCCAAATGTCCAAGTCACTATAGACACGTTTTCTGCCCAACCCATGTCCTCCCCAAATTTTCATAAATTAGAACCATCCATTTGGCTGCAGTGTTTGCTTGGGACTTGGGGGGCAGAGGGGAAAGTTCATTGTGGAATTCATTGTACCTGGGAGGAGAGGGTCTTCCTGCAGAGGAGGCTTCCTGATGGAGCCTAGGCAAATGGGGGCAGAGGAGCTTTCCTTCTGAGACTGCTTTGAAAACCGGCTTTCATGTGAGTATCAAACACTTTATTGCCTTGGCTCGGGTGACCTCATCTACCAGAATGAAGTTATCCATCCCACCAAGGAAGACAAACCTTCCTTCCAGAGAATCAGTCAGGCCCATCGAGGACCCTGCTTACCCGCTTATCTCCAGCCAGTGAGGGATTGAGCAGTTATAAACCTGGCAGGCCCCGGAGAGCCCTGTTCTGCCCATTCCACTAAATCAAAAAGGAACCCGAAGACTCAAGAAGTGCCAACTGGTTGCTGGGCAGGCGCACCCTTTCTGACTTGAGGGGTGATCATGAACCGAGGTGTTCCTTGAGAACAAAACCATGGCATTCCAGTGAACTTTGGAGGGTTTCTCCTTCTTGTTATTAAACTATTATCTGCTGCCAGATAGGAATGCCAGGCACATAATTACTCGCCCGGCCTTTTCATCCCAGGCTACTGCACAACCCATAAACAGTCCAATTAGGAAACCAATTAAAATGAGAAAGAGGCTTCCTGAATTACCCAGCGGTGAAGGCAGCCCTGCCTTTTCGTTGTCAACCAGTGAAAGATTTTTATTGCATCTGCTGAAGAGTTGAAAGGAGGCAGGAGGTGCAGGAAGGGGGGAAAACGGGCCTCTCTGGGCAGACTGGATGCTCTGTGAGCTTACCAGTTGGGGCTAGAGAAGGAGCAAGCTGTGCTTGGCTTACTGGGACCAAGGCAGAAATCAAAGATTGAGAATTGCACCATGATGTTTATTCTTTCCTGATCACAAAAGTTCTGCTGAATAGATGTTTTCAGAAAGTAGTTTCTTTGCCTAGGAAATGGGCCGCTGGCTTTGGGTTCCTGAGACTTCTCACGTGCATTCTGTCATGGGAGCCTCTTAATGCATCTGAGTCATTGGAGGACCCTCTTGCCACCAGGAGACGCTGACTGTGGCCACAGTCATGTTCCCCTTAGTTCATCTCTTCAAGAGACACTGACTGTTGACGGGGTCTCTGCAGCAGATGCTGCTGGGCCCTGGGATATAAAGGGTGGATGTGACTGTCCTAGCTCCACCACCACACAGTCCAGAGAAACTGCCAGTCCTTTCTCCCTGTACCCCCGCAGCACCTTGGACACCCCTCTTGTTTAACCATCTAGACGCTTCAGGACCTACCTCTGTGTGAGCTCCTACTGTGTGTCATCTGTGGGGATGAGGTTTCAAGCTAGATGCACTCTGTGATGGCATCAGCCTTCTGGGAGATTTTGCCTCATCTTCTCTCTCCCTGCCTGGATTTTTAGTTCCTTGAAACCAGGCACAGGTGCTCTCTGCTCTGCCATCCCTCACCCCTGGCTCAGGGCCTGGCCAAGGCGGCCCTCACTGCACCACTGAAAGGTGGACACAACTTCCTTGAATGACTCTGACCTTCTCCATCACAAGGAGTTCTTTTAAACCCATGATCCCCGAGCTTACTTGACTTAAATTTTAACCAAGAAGGTGGCTTCAGGACCCAGATTTGATTTGGAACTTTAGCATGATTGGATAACAGGTTGAGTTTCATCACTGTTCCTCTAGTTAAGTCACTTGGGCAAGTTGCTCTATCTCCTTTAGTCTTGATTTTCCCATCAGAAAACCACAAGTGATAATGGTACAGAGCCAGACTGTTGGAGGACTGAACACATTAATGTGTGTACCCGGCTGAAAAGAGGGCCTGGGGCGTGGCAGGTGTTGCCTGGTGGGACCTGTGGGGCTTATTCAAAATGTTTGCTTGCTCCTGACAAGACACACCTCACGTGAGTGAGGCTGCATGCACCCCTTTTTGTGATCTGATAGCAACACCAGTTGGAAGAGACGTTGGAAGACTTCAAGTGCTCATAGCATCTGTGTCAAGGGCCCCTGAATTGTTGGTTTCTGGGGCTTGGGCATCTGGTATGTAGTAAGCCTGTGTTTTCACATATCCTGTTTCATTCAGTCAAATGGCCGCTGTTCGCTTAAATTTCTGTTGACTGGGAGTCCACTACATGATAAAACAGTAGGTTTCTGCTAAGAGAAGACATAGCAGAGTGATGAAGAGTATGAGTCCGCCATGTTTTGAATCCCAGCTCTACAACTGCATGACCTTGGTTGAGTAACTTAAAGTCTCTGCCACATCTACATCATAGAATGAGGATTATAAGAGGCTCTACCATACAGGGTCACATGAGAATTAAGAAAGGGGATATGTATAATACTTCTTGAAGAGTATCTGCTGTGTAGAAAACCTACATAAGACTGTGATCAATGAACTCCACATCTATGATGACTTAGTGTTAGAAAGTTATTTCGGTTACTCATCTAAAATCCATATTTGCCCTTCACTGGAGCCAAGAATGTGCCGTAAGTTTGGAAAGTACTAGAATTCATGCCCATTACTATCTAGACCATTTCTAGTCATATTTGGGGAGGGGGGTTGTTATGCTGCTATCTGAGTCTTTTATCTCCTCATCTATAAAATGAGTTTTGTCATCATAATTCAGCTTAGCATCCAGAAAGTCTTCAGAATTCAGGGGTGACAGTTCCCTTCTCAGCCAGGCTTATGCAAACCAGCATACTAGCTCATGCTAACGGGGACTTGTGTGTCAGACAGAGTGTGAATGTATTATTAGGATCAGGCCCATGAGCAAGAGGTCTAAACATTAGAATCATCCTTGTGTAACCAGGATGACCTTTCCAAAGCACTAATTTGATTATGTCTATTTGCAGTCTAAATCACCTATCATGATTCCTCCCTCTTTCTCTTCCTGCCTCATCTTCCTCCAGTTCCTGCTCTCAAAACCCTAGCCTGATCCACAGGCATCTGCTTACATTGACAAGTTTTATCTAGAGCAGTGCTTCTCAAAAAGGAACAATTCTGTTCCTGCTCCAGTGGATTTTACCAATGTCTAGAGACATTTTTGAATGTCAAAACTTCAGGAATTGGTGTGACTGACGTGGGCAGAGGCCAGGAATGCTACTAAAACATCTTATAATGCATCTTATAATGCATTATAAATAAATTTTTTAAAAATCTTACAATACCCACAACAAAGAATTATGGTGCCTAGATGTCAATAGTTGCAACGTTGAGAAACTCTGGGCTAGATAACAGAAAAACTTTCCAGGGAATCCTTCCCACCATGTACCCACCCACGGTGCCTACCTGTGCCAGTGTCAGGATAGACTAGGTTATACTGTACTCAACAGACTTCTGCATCTTGATGGCTTAACTCCACATCTGTTTCTTAATTACTGTGGTTGTATAGGGAACTCTCAATACTCCTCACTCAGAGGTTCTTCCAGAAGGTTGTGGATTGTGGTGGCAGAAGTAGAGCACACGACAAATTACTCATTCATGTCACTTCTGCTCACATTTTATTGGTTAATGAAAGTCACATGGCCACACTAGACCTCATAGATGGGGGAAGAAAACTTAGGGGCAAAGCTCATTGACAGTGGTCCTGGCGATGATTTTCTTTTTGATATAACTCAGAAACACAGGAAACAAGAGCAAAAGTAAACAAGGAGGGTTACATCAACTGAAAAACTTCTGCACAGCAAAAGAAACCATCAATGAAATGAAAAGACAACTTCTAGAATGGGAGAAAATATTGGTAAACTATATAACTGACTAGAGGTTAATAATTAAAACATATAAGGAACTCAGCAAAATAAAGCAAATAATCTGATTTTAAAAGGGGCAAAGGGCCTGAATAGGTATTGTTCCCAAGAAGATACACAAATGGCCAGTAGATATATGCAAAGGTTCTCAATCACTAATTATCACTAATTATCAGGGAAATACAAAGCAAAGCCACAGTGGGATATCACCTCACAACTCTTAGAAGGGCTATTATCAAAAAAGATAAGAGATAACCAGTTTTGCCTTGGATGTGGAGGAAAGGGAACACTTTTACTCTGTTGGTGGGAATATAAATCAATGCAGTCATCTGGTTAATTAAAAATAGAACAACCATATTATCCATTCTACTTCCAGGTATTTATCCTACAGGAATGTAATCACTATCTCAAAGAGATATCTTCACTTCCATGTTCACCATAACCAAGACATGGAAACAAGATAAGTGTCTGCTGCCAGAGGAATGAATAAAGAAAATATGTATATACACTATGGAATAATACTCAGGCATAAAAAAGAAATCCTGCCATTCGTGACAACGTGGGTGAAACGCTAAGGCATTGTGTTAAATGAAATAAGTCAGAGAAAAAGAAATGCTATATGACTTCAATTAAATGTGGAATCTAAAGATATAGGACTCATAGAAACAAAGAGTTGATTGGTAGCTATCAGGGCCTAGAGGGTGGGGGAAATATTAGTCAAGGGATAAAAACTCCCAGTTGGAAAATGACTTAAGTTCTGGGGGTCTTACATTCAGTATGGCGACTCTAGTTAACAAGATGGTATTGTACACTTGAAAATTTCCGAGAAAGTCGATCTTATATATTTTCACCACACACAAAAATAACTAAGCGAAGTGATGGTAATCTTATGGTGGTAATCATTCGACAGCCTCTATGTTACCAAATCATCCCACTGTGTACCTTAAACTTATACGATGTTACGTGTTAGCTATATAGTTCACCAAATCTGGGAAAATATTTTAATAATAAAAGTAGACAATGGGGAAGTATCATCTTACTCTGGATGTAGAAAGAGAGGAACAGATTATTTGTGAACAGCCTAGTAACCATTCCACACTCAGTTCAGTCTCATTCTTGAAGTCTCACTGTGGACACCCTAGAGAAACCTACTTTGATCATCCCTTAGCAAAGTACCCCTTTGTGGGCTCCCACACAGGTTTACCAGTTGTAGATGTGACACTCGGTGGCCGTGGACAGTGAGGTATGTGTTTTCTTCCTTGTCTTTAGCATCTAATTCAGTGTTTGATGAGGAGCAGCATTCAAGAATGACTTTCTGAATGAATGATTGGCCAATTATTCTCATCCCAGAAGAGTCAGAGGAAATGGTGTATCTGAGCAAAGATCGTCTGCATCTGGCCCAAGACACTGATGACATCAGGTGGTGACAGTCGAGTGCTTCTGACCCCTTCCTTGACTGGACCTGCAAGGGCATCTGAATTCTGGAATTGTTGGGGACCCATCTCCTCCTCTGAACCTACCCCTGCTACCTTCTCATCTCAGCGTTTGTCAAGTCATAAGCAGACCTTGCTTTTGTAATGGACCAATTCTTCTATTAGACATGTGCATATAATAGACAGGTCTACCTCAAACCCAGCTCTTCCTCTTCTCTACTCGGAGCCTGATAACAAGTTTTCTTTTTTTAAGTTTATTTACTTTATTTAGTTGTTCATCTTGGTTGTTCCCGCCTACCCTGGGATACAAACCCAGGACCCTGGGATGTATATGGACAGCCCCCAACCCCTACTCCACCAGGGCGCGGCCACCACTGCGTTCTAAGGTAAAATTTTCCAAACTTCAGTCACTTAAGAGTGCCAATTTTGGACATATCTTAGTCCTATCTCCCCATTACTTAGTAATTACATTTTTACCTGAGTAAATTTATTTACAAAAAGACCACATTTGTGTTAGATAGATGATACATAGATAGATGGATAGATAGGTAGGTAGACAGATCGATAGGTAAATAGATATTGATAGCAGTTATTGGTCTCTCTGGGGGTTTCTAGAGAATCACTTTAATATTTTGAAAAACTGATAAATCAGATATTTACCGGTCTTTCTTTTATGGCTTGTGTTCAGGCTGTCCTGAGTTGATGATAGCTGATGGTGGAAAGTTTTGCTTTGTAGAAGTATTCCAGCCAATAAATGAAGAAAAAATGTTGGAAGGGGAATATTGCTATTTTGCAAGACGTAATGAATCAGTGCATCCAGGCAATGATCGTCAATGATTACTAACTTCAAAGAAGAGAAAAAGGACTTTATACATCTCCTAATGGACGAACCCAACACTGTTAGTGGAATAACTGCGAAATCATGTTGAACCCGAATCTGATAGACTCTAGGCCTAACTACCAGTTTAGAGGATACACAAGGGGCAGAGGGTGTGTTAAGTGACTCACATGATGCAATCAGCACAAGTAGATTGTGGAAAGCTCTGTAAACCACATAACCTTTCTTCTTTAACAGGACCCTGTCATGCATATATGAGAGAAGGGTAGGAGGGAGAGAGAGACACACACAGAGACAGAGACAGAGAGAGACAGAGAGACAGAGAGAGAGACAGAGACAGAGAGAAAGAGAGGACAAGTCTAAAAATTAAAGAAACTTATATAACATAAAAAATTGCAAGTTGTAGGTCTCATTTGTACCCCAAGTCTGGTAAACTGGTTATATGAACACTTGATTCGCTATGTAATGATATTGAGGGTCATGACTGCTCATTTTTCTGATGTAATAATAGTATTATGTTTTTTAAAGTCCTTACATTTTAGGAAAACACACCAAAATATTTTCAGGTGAAATAGTATGCTCCCCTGCCTGTGCTTTGAAGCAGCTGGGCCTGGGGAGGGGCGGTGTGGAGAGAAAGAAAACAATGGCCAAGTGTTGGTGGATGTTGAAGCTGAGAACAGCAGATTCATTCTAACATCCACTGCTTTTCAAATCGCCTGAAATTTTCTGTAACAGAAATCTTTGAAAAAATTAGGATGGTGAGCAGGGTTAATGATAGGGAGAGAAACTGAAGTCTCTCTAAGGACGTGACATTCAGCAGTGAATGGCAAGGGGCCACCTACATGGGAAGACAGGCAAGGATTATTCCAGGTGCTAGCAGCAACAAGTACAAAGGCACCAAGATTACTCAATACTGTTTAAGAAACAAACCTGCAAAGCCTTATAAAAGGTCACTCACACGTTTTCTAAATTATATGATCAGTCAAGAGAAAATGTCTAATTTGCAACTAAAAACACTGCTGCTTTGAAAATGATGCGAATTTTCCGTCGAGGTCTTTCCCTCCAAATGGAGATGTGTGTAGAAACCTTATGCTTCAAATTAAAATTTCAAGTGCTTTTCGATTTTTGATTAAAATCCTTTTCATTTAAGAACTTTTCATTGCCTCATTGTCTTCACCGCTTGCTCTCTGATTCCACCACTGGGATCATCCCCGCACCTGCGGGAGTTCCCCAAGCTGCCAGTTCCAACAGCCACATGTCAGTAAATAAAAGGCAAATACTCTTTTTTATATTTGTGAAATACTGCACCAATGCGTGTGGTGTAAAATAGCCCAGTACGGTCCCAGCTGAATAGTAAGAGGGTGATTTATTCCCAAGGCTCTGTTTCCATTTTTGCTGTTTATGATAGCATATCAACGGAGCTTTTTGATTGAATTACCACCTTGTATTCAGGCTGAGACCATGCATTATTACACATGTAAGTATAAATGTTGATGCAAATGAGTTTTCCTAATGAAATGAGAGGCAGTTTATTTTTCCTTGCATAATGGCTGTTTCAGAGACCCAGATTTATTTTCGAAAAGTGAGTACATGCTTATTTTTCAATTTGTCATCCATTCTTAGCATAAGCACCCCAATAATTCAGATCTACAAATCTTCAAGCTTTCACATGTTAATGTGCATTTTTTTATTTTTAAACTGAAATCAATTTCAATGTGATTTATCATCAGAGAATTACCTTATATAAAATGCTTAAGTGAATGAAGTAATAACTTTAGGCCTACCAGTGAGCGAGAGCAATTTTCAGTTTCTCAGTTTTAAATAAACGGTGAGATCTCAGGTCACATTTTCATTTTATTCATTACACTGTGTGCTTTAGTTATTACTGAATTTGGAATGTCTAGAAGCTTCAAATAAGCTGAATTACTTTTAAATACTGCTGAATTTTATTTTATAGAACCTGAGCTACTTTGCTTGGTATTGGCTGCTATTCTATTATCCCCATTCTTGAACCAGCTGGTCAGGTCTGGAGTTTAAACTCTTCGTAAATTAGGATACTAGAGGTGAGCCCTAGGCTCTCTCTTTGCATATGGAATGAACTGCAGCTTCCTTGATTGGATAATCAATTGAAACAAAAATAAACAGGATTATGCCAAACAGAAAAGTGAAGCTTCTGCACAGTGTAAGAAACTACCATCAGAATGAAGAGACAGCCACTGAAATGAGAGAAGACCGCACACCACACATCTGACAAGGAGTTCATATCAAAGATATATGAAGAGCTCATGTAACTCAACAAGCACAAACAAATAACCCAATCCAAAATAAGTAGAAGATCTTAATAGACACTTATCCAAAGAAGACCTACAGAAGGCTAAGAGGCGCATGAAATAATGCAATCCATGTGTGCTCAGGAAAATGCACATCAAAGCTACAAGGAACTGTATCTCCACATGTGAAAACGGCCTCTCTCAAAGAGACTAGAAACAACAAGTGTTGGTTAGGGTGTGGAGATAAAAGAATCTTCATACACTGTTCCTGGGAATATAAATGGGTGCACTCTGAAAGTAACATGGCCATTCCTGGAGAAGTTAAAAATAGAACAATGATAAAATCCAGCAATTGCATTCTAGTATTTACCTGGAATGTGAAAACACTCATTTGAAAAGATATATACATCTGCATGTCTATTGGAGCACTATTTATAATAGTCAAAAGAATGGAAACTACCTAAGTGTCCATCATCCGATGACTAAAAAAGATGTGATATATACACAACGGGATACTACTCAGCTATTATATATATATGTGTGTGTATATATATATATATATACACACACATATATATACACATATATATATATATGAAATCTTGCCATTTTCAACAACATGGATGGAACTAATGGGGATTATACTTAGTGAAATAAGTTAGAAGGAAAAAGACAAATACCACATGATTTTCACTTATAAGTGGAATATTAAGCAAGCAAGCAAACACACAAAACAAAACAAAACAAAAATTAACCCTTGGATTCTGACAACAGAACTGAGTTTATCAGAGGGGACCACAAGCCCTCTGGAGGTGGGAGCAAAGACAGAGGGGTGGACGGTGGTGGGGGACCGTTAGAAATGTGGTATGTGTGGGAGGTGATATACATTTGATGAAGAGTGAACTTGCACCCCTAAATCTTCCATAGTGCTGTAAACTGTCACTTCATTAAAATTTTTCTCTTTAAAAAAAAAAAGCCCATTGAGGATTGACTTAGTAAATACTCATGCAGTCACTGAGGGAAGAACCACGCTGAAAGGAGACTGGCGTGGGGTGTTTTTCTCCCACCTTAGAGGAGGTGGAGGCTCAGGTGAGCAGCTCTCCGGGAAGAGACTGCCCATCAAGCCTTCAACCAGAACTATTAGATGGGGATTCACTGGGCAGGGGCCCATGGACAACAAGATGTGGGTTTAGGAACAATGGAAGCTTTCTTTTCAAAGACCAGTTCTCTAATAAAAATCATAGCGATAGTACTAATCATCCAATGTATTTATAATATTTACATATAAATAATTTATAATAGTAAATAAGTGTGTATTAGACTAATATTAATACTTACCCTAATAATAATAGTAATAGTCAAATACTTATTAAACACTGATGTTATTCAGACTCTAGCTAATAGGCATTTTCTTGTTTAATCTCCACGCACCCCTCCAAGGTAAGAACCACTCTAATTTCCATTGTACACGTGAAGAAGCCGGGTCCAAGAAGTGAGGCAATACGGCAAGAGTCACCCAGCTGCAAAGAGGAGGAACCGAGATTTAAAACCAGTCTGGCCTCAAAGCATTCTTCTCCTTGCAAACATTTTTCTTCAGCAAGATTCCCACCTATAGGGAAATGCTTTTCTGCACCGCATTTGTTAAAATCCCCACAATCTCCTGTCCTGCAGGAGGGACCTAAGACTGTGTAGTCACGTGGTGGGTGAGAAGTCACACTTTCAAAGTCAGTTTCAGCTCTGGAGTTGTCACCTGAACGGCATGGCTTTGTGTAAAGATGCTTAACCTTTGTGTGCCTCAGTCTTAACCATCTGCAAGGTGGAGCAGATGATGGTGCTAGTGTGAAGAGTTAAAGAAGCAGTGCGATGTCCAGCCGGTCAGAACCTATGGCACCGGCCATCCTTCAACTAAACCCTTACACTAGATTTACTCAGGTGGGAGCCTCCTCTGGGAGCTGTTTTAAAGGGGCTTTTCAATTTGCATTTCTAATTATGCTCTAACTACCTGCCTGGCCAGTCCTCTGAGGGTTTGCTCAATGATTGATGTGATACCACTTAGAAATTTCTTTGAGTTCTTTAGAAGAAAGGTTTTCGGTACAATCCAGCTGGTGGTGTTACCATTTAGAGGAATCTGAAAGCCTAACGGAGCTGCTGATACGCTCACAGGGAGTTGAAAGGGGGGATTATCTTTTAAGACTTGAGAATGTTGATGTTTGCAAATATTTTCTTGCAGCCTCTCCTAATACTGCAAATTGGCTGCAGAGATAATGGGCAAAGGATGACATCATACAGCACAGCAGGCTTTTAAGTGCAAAAACTGGAGGAACCACTTAGAGTAATTAGGAAATCCTTAAACAAGTGTTTGCCAAGTATTGGCTAACCTTAAGGTTTGCATTTTGTTGTGCTTTTTTTCCCTGGCATCAGCACGGGGAGCAGAAAGACCCCAGGGCTGCTGCCTGGTGGCTTGTGGCTACTACCACCCAGCATACGGGGCCTGTTATGAGCAGCAGGTCAAATGAAACTTGTGAAGTGACCCTCTCTGAGCCCTTGTTAAGTGCTCCCCGCCCCAAAACACCAACTTTCTTTCTTTTTCCTTGCATCTTCAAAATGGCTGGTCAGCTTTCTGGAAAGCCTGATACAATATCTCTTTCTGTCTAAACTGGCCTGAATCCTACTAGTCATCATGGTCAGCCAACGAAAAGCTGCCTTTCTCAGGAGGGTCCTCTGGTCTATATAGAAGAGTGGGAAGAATAATTGGAAATTTTGTCTTTTGGACCATAGGGTGAGCTAAGCCTGGGAATGATGTTAAATATTTTATTATCTAGATCGATGAATGGTGTCTTCTTGTAAAACAATGTTCTTGCTTGAAAGAACATCGTAGATTGATGATCGATAGATGATAGTGATAATACATACATACGTACACATACGTGCATGTGGATGGGGAGAAAACTATTTCTATTTATAAAAGCAATGTATTTACCTTGCAAGAAAAGTAAAAAAAAAAAACAAAAAACAAATTTTAAAAAGTCTATGTTCCTACCTCCTTGTGGGAGGAATTTTCCCATGCAGTTTTACATAGGTGAGACAATGCTCAGTAGATACTTTGGTATCCAGCAATTTCCATACCATTATTTCATAGGCATATCCCAAACTTTGACTAATGGCTTCATACTATTCTACTGCAGGGCAGTCACAATGCACATAAGCAGTCCCTTAACTGTAAGTTGTTTGCAGTGCTGGGTTATTACAAAGTACTAGAGGTGGAGCATCTTTCCACCAGCCTCCGCAGCTCTCCACTAAGTGTCCTTGCAGTGAGCGAGCAGGTACAGGAATTCCCTGCCTCTCGATTAGCCACTATTGCGGCAGGTAGGGCAGGTAAGGGTTTCACTGGCTTGGAGACTTCTAACTTCCAAAAGTGGTGCTTTTCAGATACTGGATGGCAACAGAAAAATAACAGCCATGTGTTGTCTTGTGACTCTCTAGCATTCTCTTGGAGAATCACTTGGTTTAAGAAAAATGGATTAAATCAATGAGCCAAAACAGAAGGTGATACTCTGACAAACTGATAAGCCGGATTTTCCCTACCTTGTTTGAAAACGATTGCTTTCTGTGTGCTGCAGATTTCAGTAGGGAGCAAGGGTAACAGTTGCATTGTAAACAGACAGCTCTGGTCCTTAAATGAAAAAAGGGTGAGTCTTCCCACACAATCCCTACAGGCTCTGTGCAGGCAAGTAGAGACTTTAGTCCTGCCACATAGATTCCTATTGTCATTGGGGGTGTATCAGAACAGAATGCTGGGGAGATACTGACCAAGTCTAGGGATGTTTGCAGAATGCTCGATGCCCAGTGAATTGGTGCATGGGGTTTCAAAACAGGGTGCCCTCCCAATGGAGGAACTTGGTCCACACCAATTGCTGAGGTTCCGGAAGGCTGTGACTTCCACTGTAGTCTCCCTCTCTAGCTCTGTATATTTGCAGGGTTCTTTATGTTCTGTATCAGGGTCCTTTTCTGTCCTTCATCCCCTATCACTGTGTTTGGGGGAATCAGCAGAGAGAACTGCAACCTGAGGCTTAATCCATGATCTGAGCTAGGCTGAAGAAGAGGTTCCATCAGAACCACTCTTGTTTTAGTCTTTCTCTGTTCTCTTCCCCTATCTCTCTTCTACCCCCCACCTCCACCTTCTTTTTCCTGAGTGTTAAACCTGAATGCTTCTTGGTCAGAAGTAATTTTAACTCTGCACAATTGTACTCAGGATTAGCGACCCAGGTACTCACTCTCCAAATTGGCTCACCAGGAGCTGTCTGAGAATGGGGGTCCTTGATCACTCATGCCTTTGGGCAATTCTTAATCCTCAAGAATTGCAATGATGGAGTTCAATAGAAAAGAGAGACACCGTGATCTATCTTCTTTTCAGACTCCAAGCTAAATTCCAGAGGAAACCAACGAATGAGGGAGTAAATTAGGACTCAAGGATTCAGATATTCTGCTGTTTTGGTTTTTTGCTTGTTTTTTAAATGATACTCAAATTTTACATTTTACTTAAGACTGTTTTATACTTATCTGGAAAACTGCTAAAATCCTGGACAGAGTAAATGTATTCATTCATCTGTTCCAAGCTGTGTGTTAAGTTGGTTCCGCGTCCTGGGTGACAATGAAACACAGCACCCTGATCTCTCCTCTTCTGGAGGATTGGTCTGGTGAGAGACAGATGCTAGACAAATACTCGGAAGTCCACTGATGACTCTCATTTTTTGGTAAGTGCTCTGAAAGGGAAATGCAGTGCACCAGGAGATTTCATCTAGATTAAGGTGGTACAGGGCAGCAGAAGCGGTCAGGAGAGGTTGCTTTCAGAGATGGTGCTCCAGCTGATGTCTGCAGGATACACAGAGCGTTTAACCCAGCAAAGAGCAAGAGGACAAGCTTTCCAGCTGAGCAACAGCATCTTTGCAAGGGAAGGGAAGACAGTGACCAAATGGAGAAATTGTTCATCTTAATGGCAAGAGATGGGGTCAGAGAGATAGGCAGGAGTCAGATTAGGCAAGATTTGCCAGTCCTCCAGGAAGGTGCTGGAACATTATCCTGAGGACAAAGGGATAATACTAAACGGTGTGTGGGGGTGGGGGTGGGGGTGGGGGGAGGGTGTGGGGGCATGCATGCGTGCATGTGCATTGTGTGTTGTGAGTGTGCACGTGTGTGTGTTTTAAAGGAAATTTGCAGGCAGGAATGAAGGCAGGTGAATACGCAGGCAGGCAGAAAGGGGTGGGGGAAGAAGCATTTTATTTATTTTTCATTTAGTTATTCACACTGTTTGTGGTGCCCCCCACCACCACCCCTGGTGCCCCCACCCCCACCCCCCGCCCCCCAGCCCGTCAGGATTTGAGCCCAGGGTTATGTGGCCTTAAGGTCATTCAGAGGCTTATTTTGGAGCAGTGGTGTGACAAGATCAAATTTGCATTTCAATATTTCTTGGGCTGCATTGTGAAGAAAGAAGTGAAGAGCAATGGAAGACTACCTTTGACAGAGTCCAAAGGAAGGGTGGTGCTATGGCAGATGAAGGGGCTGGACTGGAGATGTCTCAGGGAGAGATGGACATTGAGGGGTGAGGTTTTGAAAGAAGAGCTAAAAGCCTTGGTAAGACTGGATGGCAGGAGGGGCTGGTGAGGAAGAGGATGATTTGAAGGATGAATTCTAGATATCTGCCTTGAAGCAGCCATTAACAAAAATGGACCAGAATGAAGACTTAGAGTTAGAGGAAGAAGACAAATATAAGTGAATGAAGCATTGCACTGATGACCTTTGTGTCATCTAAAACCTCTGACTTGTTAAGTATTCTGGGACAAGCTGACTAGACCCCTTGTAGATGGCCTGTTGCTGTGTGTGGGAGTTTACTGCCATGTGGAGTCCACATATTATTACAAACATTCAAATCAAGTTACATCCTGTTTCTTAATACCTGCTATTCTCTACATCTTTCCTGCTGGGGATCCTATGTGTCTTCAGCCCTACATTTTTATACTATTCAATGACTTTTGATAATAAGTGTAAGTCATCGGTCCACTCACAACCCTAAGTGGAGAGTGTTTTTTCCATCCCAATTGCATTACCGCACATTGTTCTCCAGCTAAGGGGTAGACGTCGTTAAGAGGGATTGTAACCAGGTTTCCAGAGTCATTTCAAAAGTCTTTAAAAGAAACACTGTATATTTTATTTTTTTCAGGAAGTAAAGGATGGCATTGGTGCTGTTATAAATCATATTGGATTTCCATATTCTCTGCCATAAAGAAGCTTTTTTTTTTCTTTTAGGAAGGAAAATTAAAGTTGCTGTACCATGGGACCACTTTCATTATCTTTAGCATACAAATGATCTTTTAAAAAGATTTTCTCCCTCTACATATGTACAGTATCAATGATATAATTTACATTGCGTTCTTCATATTAACACTCTGATCCATCATCTCGAACAATGCAGGGTCTTTGTGTGAGGGGCTGTCGGACAAATGTTTTAGCTTGTGAGAAGAAAATTGTTAGCATTTGAATAGAGAATGGTACAGGAAGGATTAATAGCCTACTTTGATGGATTAGAATGTAGGGAAATTGCTCAATATTAATATGAAAATGTTTGTGAATTGGCTGTAAGGTGCTGTCAATGGGAAATGATTATGTCTCCAAGGCCTTATCACTCGAGACTTGACTCTTAGCAAAGACTTTACACAAAAGACAGATGAGGGGTGTGGAAGATGGCGGGACAAAATCCCCCATGCAAGCACTGGAGTCCTTCTGTCACTGTGGGAGCCCTTCTGTAACATTGTACATCTTTCTATGAACATTTCTGAACATGGATTTATTCTAGAAGAGAAAGGCATGGTAAGTGATAGTTATTATTTCTCTAATTTAACCTCTCCATCTTTGAAAACCAACTCAGAAAGAAGCATATACAACTGCATTCCCTTTCATTGAAACTTGTGTCTGTGTACAGTGGTTTCCAAGAAGGTAATTTGCAAGGATGGGCGACAGTTCAAACCTCACACTATAAACACAGTTGCTTAATTTTGATTTTAGCAAACTCAAGCAGAGCAATCCTAATTTTAGAATGACGTCGGAGAGATGTTTGGGGGTATTAAAAACTTCTGCTTAGAAATTTTCACTCAGGTGCTTAAGAACATCTTCATAATTGATTCCCCTTAAAAACAGAGTCCTTACTGAAAGTTAAAATTCATAACAAAATGGAGACTAATTAAGCGTTTTTGGTTTCTAAAAAATTTCTAAACAATAGCCAGCCCTCTCTGTCCCTCCGGTGGGGCACTCAGTGGTATTGGGTCACCTCATCCTGACGGTGCAGACATTTATTTTCACTGTCCTCAGGATAAGTGACAGGCTGGGCACTAGGACACACCACTCTGAAAATCAAGTACTATCTCGTCCAAGAATGCTGAAGTGTTTGCAAAGGTCCTTAGAATCTATTTTCCTACTCAGTTTCATAAAGCCTTGAGCAGGCTTTCTCATCCTCAGAATTGCTGACATCTTGGGCGGAATAAGTCTTTGTTGTGGGACTGTCCAGGGAATGAGAGGATGCTCAGCAGCATTTCTGGTCTCTATCCACTGGATGCCTGGAGCATGCCCCAGCCCCATGCTCAGTATGACAGCCAACGATGTGTTCAAGCATTAGCAAGTGTCCACTGGAGGACAAAACTCACCGCCACCCCAACCCCCCAGTTGAGAATGACAGATGGACTAAAGAAATGAAAGGTGATCATGAGTTTGATAGGAATGTTACTGTTCGAATTAGATATCTATCTATGTATGTATATAGATATGTGCATATATGAACAGACATATGTATTTATGTAAACACGTATGTATATAAAGTGACATTGTTTTCCCCTTAAAATAAAAGGGGAAATTCTATGATGTTCATTCATACATTTTTTTCAGCATGATCCAACTAACTCCCCTCTGTCGAATACTAGCCATTTCCCTGGCATCACCTACTTTAACATCATGATCTAGTCCTCAGAAAAATGTGATGAATTTGGTAAAAAGATTCCCTCTTACCAGATATGGAAACTGAAGCTTGCAGATGCTAAATCACTTACCCCAAGTCAATCTGCTAATATGGCACCAAGAGGATTTGAGTCTGGGAGGCTCTGGCAGTGCTAGACCCCACTTTTAGAGCTGAGATTTTCACTGCAGATACCGTCCTGGCCTCTACAGTCTCCAGGGTTTGGCGAATCGCAGCCTGTTCTGATAAGCCAAGCAAATAGCTCTGAGACTCTGCCTCCTTCCCAGGCAGTTGAAGGGCCCCCGGGCAGCACAGCTCTGAGGAGTGGACTGGGGAGTAGAGCGGGTCTCTACTCCAGGGTCCTGCTCTGGAGGGTGGGATAGTTCAGCTCCACGGTGCCTCCCACTTGCCTGCTGACCTTCTGGCCCCGCAGGATGCTGCTGCATGGACCCTCTTCTGTAAGATGCAGAAACCTGAAATAACAATGCTAGGAATTATCTAGAAGCCAATGGCCCCTACAATGCTTCCTCTTTCCTCAACAACCCTAAAGAGGAAATTCTCTAAAACAAATGGCATCACTTACTCTGCCCTAGTATCCAGTGGCTTTAGACTGGGGTCTTGGGTCACACGCCCTCCCCTTTGCAGTTCTGAGCCTCCACAGAATAAATGCTCATCTGCATAACTATGCAAGTGTGCAGAGATTTTCAAAGAATTCACAGAAGCCATCAAGACCTCCCTCTCCAGACTCCAGGTTAAGAAACCCTCTCCAGACAAGTTTGTGAGCTCTGCAGGAATTCTGGCATGACTCATAACTTGATTTTTTTAAAAAGTCCCTTTTGGACACACTGGGGTCTCATTTGTGAAAACGAACAGGCACAGTAACTCGTGAGGGCAGGCGGCGAGGGTGCAAGTGACATCTTCCCCAGGCCTGGCCATCAGCATCGAAGAAAGCTGACAGTTTGGAGGCCAGCCTGTGGCAGCCGCGTCCCCGGCGCGCCCCAGGGATTGGCAGCTTCATTATTGCTTCTGTCAGTATTTGTGGAGTGCCGCCCCTGCACGCCAGCCCGGCCTTGCCCAGGTAGAGATGTTCATTGTAACCTATTAATTCCCAGGTGAAGACAGTCAAGATAGAGGATGGGCGGCTCTTAATCCCACCTGCACTTTCTCCTTTCACTCCCCCTTTCTGTGGTTGAAGGGTGCCAACCTCCATCCTGCCTGTCATCATCTTGGTCTGAATACCTCCACTTTCCTTTTTGAATTAAAAGTTTTCCCCCGAAGTTCTGCATGTTCCTAATTCTAAAATAATTCAGTAATGTCTCCCCCTTGCCTTCCCAGTTCCCTAGCCACCTACCCCTATTCCACTTTTTAGAAGTCACTCATTTCTTCCTTGTTTCAAAAGAGCATGTTGTGTAGCTTTTGATTTTCTAAAATATGGGCATCAGATTCAACTTCCAACTCGAGAATGTGAGGTTTTGGCTCTTCATGAATTTCTCCATCACTGTCCCCAACACGTATGTGCCTGACAACTCACAGGTTCACTCCGCTGCCTGACGCCCAAGAGTCCTGGCACCGTCTGTATTTGGTTCAATGTCAGCATTTGGTTTGTAATGATCATGTCGATATGACTCACACCCAAGCCATTGACTGGGACACATTTCCTTCTTGTGTAACTTTTTCTTTTTTCCTGGACTGGTTAGTCGCCTTGTTTTTTACACACTTCTCAGTAATTCACCTGGAGACACTATCAAAGCTGTGAATCTTCTCTCATCATTTAAAAGAACATCTATTATTTGATCAGTCTGGGTATCCTCTAGGAGACATCCTTCTGCGGACGTCATTTTCCTACTCGGTCTGGACTGACCTCTAGCCTGGCTTCCTGATACTGTTCTTCAGCAGCCCAGGAGTGTCTTAACCTCATTAGGCGAGCTCTCTGTTCCTGGAGCCCTGTCTCTCCCTGCCTTCTGGTGGGTCCTCTAAGAACCTTCAACTGGGTTGATGATGCATACCTTCTTTGAGGCTAAAAATGCCTTTTTCCTAACCCCACCAACGAATGTTAAGGATGCCAGTGACCCCTTTTTAAAACATCCCAATCATCTCTTCAAGTGTTCCCTACCACTTTTTTCCCATGGACATCCCCATATTCTTGGAGTCACTTTTTCAGGCTCTCAAGTATACTCCTACCATTTGTTTCTCACTGACCTCTCTGAATTAAAAGCAGCCTACTTTAAACAGCTTCCTCCTATGTAGCAAGCTCCGTCATGTCATAGTCATGGGTCATTGCAGGAGGCCAGTAGACATCGTGAGTCCTGTGTCCGGCAAATCCTGAAACTGAAGTTACCTCAGCACCATGTTGGTGGCCGCACAGGGTCCTGACTCCTGGGAGTGTTAGAGAATGCGAGAGACCCTCAAAGCATGCACTTGTCGCATCAAAACAGCAGAGACACTGTAACAATTCTAGTTTTGCTGTGCTTAGCCAGAATGATGCATTAAGAAATTTTTCCAGTGAGCTATTTTTATATCGGCATGTGTGTTTTGTATAAAACACATTTTATCTAAGCTTTGTGCTTTATGGTTTCCTAAGTGTTTTATAACTTAGCATCATAATATTTTAATGGTTTAGGACTATTAAAGGTCTTAACCTGCTTTGCTTCAAGGGAGGTGATTTTCTCCCGATCATCAATCACTCTGCCTTGATTAAATGAAGTTAATTTCCTTCATTATGCTGATGTTCGGTCCACACAAAGAAACTAACATTTAAGCACTGGCAAAAATTTTAAGCAAAGATATTCTATTAACTGAACAGTTTCTCCATTTCTTTTTGGAAAGTAAGGAAAATGTTTGAGATCCAAATTACCAGGGGAGACTACAATTTAAATCTCTCATTCCCTAAATTTATTCCATTTTTTCCCATCATGTTAGGGCATCATTGTTACCGACAGTGATAGGCAGGGAAAGAAAAATCAAAACACGAGATTTCCACTGGCTGGTATCAGAACTGAGGAACCTTTTCTAATATTGGGGCAGAGGAAATAGCAAGTGCAAAGGTCCTGTGGCCCTTTGAGTTCCCATTCCCTCAATGCTCTGCTTGCTTAGCTAAGAGTCAACTAATCTTAAAAGTAATCCCTGATGAAGTATTCTGGATTAATGTGATTCAAACATAAATTGAAGAGCTATAGAGTCTATTTTCATCCAAAGAAGGAAGAGAAGTAGTAGGATTTCTGATCCTGGCAGGCAGGGATTCTGGTTTTTCAACCAAGAACAATCCTGCTGCAGACACAATGGACAGAAATGACAGGGAAGGATTTGAGATCGGGAGGCCCAGCCCATCACCCCTGCTCTATCCTATTGTGACTGTGTGATTGGTGTCATCCTTACTCTAAACTGAGTTCATATAAAACATGTCATGCCTTAACCTGTATCTCAAATGTAGAGAATATAGCAAGGCACTATGTGAGAGACAGTTTGTGAAAGACCTTTACAGTCCCTAAGTCTAACAGGCATGTTGGTTTTTACCTAGTTAATTTCATTTCTTAACATTTTAATGTCAAGATATAGTTGTCTCTCAGAATCCCTCAGACAAGGTATATGTTTGCCATTCATTTGTTCATACCTGTCAAAAAATAGATTTTCTTTCCTGAGACACAGTCTACCTAAAATTAAATGTGTGTAAGTGGATGTATCAGTCAGGATGGAGTTGCAGGGAATTCTGTGATCTTAAGTAGAAAGGAGAATTCATTTAAAGTTTATCAGAGTGCATAGAATTGATATTCAAAGCAGTCAATCACAGAGCCGGGCACTATCCAATCAGAAGGGAGCTGGAACAGACTCCAGGTGGCTTCCTGCTGGCTGGGGAGTTAACCCTTTGGTGTCTGGGTAATGGGGAAGGCTCAGCAGTTCCAGTCAAGACAGCAGGTCCATGCAGTCAGGGAGCTTGGAGTCATAGCTATTTATTGATAGAAGCAGAGGTACTTCAACATTTTAAGCACTGGCATGACTGACTAATGCAGACCCACTGAGCATTCCCTCTCACCACGGGAGAGACCAAGAGCACCAGATTGGAGAAAGATCCAGAAACCTAGACAGTGGGGATGGCACCTTCATTATCTTCTGCCTTCTGTGGAGGTCACTGTGACTGGTTCTGACCACCACTAGGTGTGATTTCCTAACTCAGCCTTCATCTTTGTGGTTTTCATTCTGGATGCAAAGTCCTCTGTGGAAACAGAAAGTTGAACAAACTAGTGCCCTACCGTGCCTGGCAGTGGGTGAGGAGAGGATGGCATAAGGCCCAACCTCCTTCTTTGTACCACCACACAGCCAATGGGGACTTCTTCCAAGAAGAAAAGGGCTTTGGATACTGGAGTCTGATGTCCATAAGAATGAGGGTAGGGGAAGAGAAATTGAGACAAAGTGGCCTTCTGAAAGGTGGTCTCTGAATCTTTTTCTCCTCTCTTCCCTCCTCTAGAAAATGACTCTGTAAACAAATCATGATCATCATCACCATTATCACCATCACCACCATCATCATCATCATAAAAGACCTTAAAAAACTAGAAGGCAGCCCCCAAATTGTTGCATTGCTCAAGGTCACCTTGGATTTTCATCCTGATTGCTGGTGCTTCTCATCAAAATATTTGACAAGAATTCTTTGCACGGGTGAACAGTTGCAAGGAGCCCAGCCCCACACTGTTCTCACAAAGACTTACACTGTCATTGTAAAGAATCATGCTGTCCACAGAAAGCCAACCTCTGGGCTGCACTCACATTGACACAGAAATCCGGTCTGCACACAGTTATACTGCCAGAAGTTGCCGCCTGATTTCTTGATGAAATACCAAGTATTCGCTTCCCTTTAGGTTACTTATGTGAGGCCTAAAAGAGAGGGGTCGCCACTCTTCTCATTTCTGGATCCCGGCTGTCCCTGGTGGAGCGCTTTGATCAGAGTTGATGTTAAAAATGCTTCTTGACTTGAACAGCAGTGTTGGAGTGAGAAGAATACAAATTATGTTCTACATCTCAGAACTTGTACCCAGGAGTCAGTGACAGGGGTTAGTGTTAGGGTGGCCAAAACAAAAAACTTCCAGGGCTCAAACCGAAAAATTCGCCAGATTGCCTGGATTTGATTCCTGGTTCTGCCGTCCATTGACTGTGAGACTCAGTTCTCTGGAAAATGTAAATGATTGCACATTTATCACTGAACTGTGGAACTGAGTGTGCTAAAATATATACAGCACTTAGAATCATCTAGGGCCCTACATCCTCAATGTTGATAAATGACAAATTATTATAATAATACCTGACTACATTGTCTCCTAGAAACCCAGAAGGTACTTCTACAACTATCCCTCTTAGCATTTATAAGTATTTAAAAAATATCATTGCTCTAAAATTTAAAAGCAGAGAGCTTGTTCCAAAGTAATGTTATTTTGCGATAGAATAAACCAGACTTTGAAAAACTGGAAAAGAAAAATCAAATTGGAAATTCCTTTGCATAAACACAATATGTCACAATGTGACATGGACTGAAGGGATCTGTTTGTGTGAGAAAAGTGACTTCTGGCAAGCAATGTGAATGCACTTTTGAGGTCAATGTTACACTCTCTGACTTTGTATTTATACACACACAGACAGACACATAACTCAGCACAATATCCGTTGTTTCTGTACTGGAAACTTGAGGATTTCCCAAAATTATTCAGGGGTAAAGAAAGGGAAACCTCTTTCACCTAAGCGCTTTGATTTTCCCATTCTCCAGTGGGTGTGTTCCTTGGCCCCAATTTCATGGACGAGCTTAAATTAATGTGTAAATATTTTGCCATCACTAGGAGCTGAATTTTTCATCTAAATATTCAGAGGTCTTTAGTCCACATGTAGGAGAACACAGAGGCCTTATCGTTTTACATGGAAACCAGGGCATGTGCTGAAAGCTACGCCAGGAAGGAATAATCTTGGTCTGCAAAGCAGACTCACCAGCTCCCTGAGCCAGCATGGCCCATGCGCTGTGAGCGTCGCCTTGCTTTGAATTGGGTTTCAATTCTGTAAGCTCAGATCAGTGGGATAAAAAGAAGAAATGCTCGGAAACCTGCCTGTGTCGCCTGTGCTGTCAAGTCTGTGAGTGTTGGGGCTCGTGCGTGTGGCTGAGCTCTGATTTGCTGGGCTACACTGCTGAATTCTTCGACTTTCTCCCTAAGTCTTCACTGAGGACTCAAGGGCGCACTCAGCAGGAAGTAAACTCTCAGAATCAGAAGGTAGCCTAGAGTTCTCGTATTTCCTCCTGCAAAGCAGCAAAGCAACATCAAGCAAGATGCAGGGGCGCTGGAGTCAGTAAGCATTGCCTCTTTGGTGTTTCCAAGGGCAGGACATGTGCCCCTGCAAGTAAGTAAAGGGTCGTAAGTGGGACATTAAATAACAGACTGCCAAAGTGAACATGACTCTTTTTCTAGTGTCTTTAATCCCTCCACCTGCATGAGGAAGAGAGTTTCTGTTGGGTGCAGGTATGTTTCTGAACACCTTCCCGACACTGACTGATCTGCCTCTTGAGCAAAGATCAGTGACTAAGGCTCAGAGTCTTCAGGAGCCACCTACCATTAGTTGGTTTGCTTTTTAGCTACTTTCCATGTTGGCCTTCTTTCTACTCTGTAGTGCATAGTTGTCGTTTCAAGTAAATATGTGCCTAGTCAAAGAAAGTTATTAAGTAATTACAGGATGGTGAAGGTATGGATATATCAAAAGTCATAAAGGTAATACAAGAATAGTCACTTGGGGGAATCACTGATCAAGTCTTTCATTAAGAGACAGCATAAAGGAAAGTGAATCCTTCAGTCATCCAACAAAAAGATATTAAATATTTACTATATACTCTTCTGATCCTTTTGGATCAGGCTGCAAGCCCTTGGTCCCCAAGGGTGGTAGTCAGATCGAGAGCAAACAAATAAGGATATACAGTCATGTCAGCAGGAAATAAAGAAAAATAAAATCAGGTAAGGGACTAGAAAAGTGACTGAAGTGGAGGTTTGGTTTGTGACCCCGTGGAAAGAGCCGGACCCTCTGAGGAGATGCATGTGAGCAAAGACTGGAATGAACATGAAGTGAGAACAGTTGTAGATCTAGAGGAAAAGCATTTCAGGAAGACGGAACCACCGGTGAAAGTCTTGAGACCGGAGTGCTGTGGGAGAGGCCTGAGGCGGTACGGCTAGCTTGGAGTTAAAACAGGCCTGGCATGCGGGGTGATTGGGCAGGACTTCGATCACGTAGGGCCTGGTGGGCCTTGGTCATAGTTATCAGAGAGATACCCTTTGAGAACAAGGGGATTAATGGAAAGCAAAGACCTGTGCTGGATGCTTCAGCCTGCAAGGGGATTGTCTAAAGAGATCGTGACCTACATCTGTAAACTCCCTAAACCAAGTGAGTAAAGGTCAACTCCAGGATGCTTATGAAATCCTGAAAGATGACTGTAAAGGGACATCATGAAAGGTTGCATGGCATGGATGGGAGCGCTGGGTTTCACACTTGGCTGCGCATTAAAAAGCCCATCGTGCAGACCACACCCGAGGCCAATCAAGTCAGAATCTCTGGAGATAGGGTCCTGGACACAGTCATGGTGGAGCTCTCAGGTGACTGACTTCCGTGTGACTCCTGAGAGCCATTGGCAGACAGCGGTCCTTTTCCTACTGTACAACAGAGCCCTGGGGTCTTGCTGGAGCACTGATTCTGACTCAACAAGTCTGTAGGAAGATCTGTTATCCTACTTCTTCGGGTGTGGTTAGCCTTATTTATAGTAGTAAAAAAATAGAAACAACTCAAAGTTCCATCAGTTAATTAGAGAGGGAAATTGTATATTTACAAAATAAAATACAGCAATAAAGATAAATGAGCATTGCTACATACAGCAATGTAGGTGGACCTCACAAACTGACTCGTGAGTAAAAGAAGTCGGATATAAAAGATGTCCTAAGGAATTTCTTTTGTATAAAACTAATAGAGAATTTTGATTCCTAATGCTATAGGATATATGTATGTACATATGTATGTATGTATGTAGCTATAGATATAGATATGTCATAAATTTCACTTAAGTATATAAAATGAATATATTTATATCTATATACATAGATATAAATATATCCTATAGCATTAGGAATCAGAATAGTGGTTTCCACTGGAAGGCAATGTTCTATTTGTTCCAGATATTATTACGTGAGGGTGTTCATTTTGTGATAATTCATCTAATTCTACCATATTTGTATAAATGGTAGACTTTAATAAAGCATTTTTAAATGAACAAAAGGTAGAAAAAGTAAACATAGAAGACTTATTATCCTTAAAAGATAGTATCTAGAAGCTTAAATGAATCCCAAAAGATTTTAGACAAATTGCTAATGAGACGCCTTAATGACTTCTAAGAGACTGGGAATACTAAGTATTTAAATAGGGGTCTTTCTCCTCTGAATGGTCTCCAGGGATTTCACATCCTAAATACGCAGGGGACTGAGCTATCTGCAAGTCTAACCAGGGTTACAACCACTCTGCCCTACACTCCTAACTAGATCTTCAAAAGAGTGGACCTTCTGGACCCAAACTGTACCCAGTAAACCCAAATCTGACCAAGGACAGTGGGAAATAACTAGAAGTTTGCATAAAATTCTCTCTAAAAAAACCTGTCCTGTAATTTACCTTCTGTGGGCACCGCCCACTCTGGCACTCAGATCCATCTGCTGCTGAGAATCACCATAAAAACCCTTCATCTACTTCCTAGGCCTTATCTTGCAGGTTCCATCAGCCAGTTCTTATGATCTCTGATGACATAAGATATGCTTCACAAGCTCAGTGCCAATACTGACAGCTCACCATGCTAAATGGAATTATCAGGCTGAAATCAGAGGACATTTAAATCTTCAACAAGCTCTCATTACGGCTGTTGATTCAGAAAACCATTCTTGCCCAGAGACTGGTTGTGTTCCTGACAGATGTTTTGCCTGAATAGAGGAGGTCTCTTTGGAGGAGTAATTTAAATATCAAATGAGGCTGAAACATCAAGATTCAAGTAAATCTCTGGGTATCCTGTCTCAGGAAGCCTGGGAAGAGTCAACGCATCTGAGGGACATCTTTTCAGTCCTGTGAGAGCAAGACAGCCCCTGGACCCTTTGCTCTGGGAGTATCCCCAATAAGTTCTACTTCTTCTACAGGTGAAGGAAACGCAGACATCAAAACAATAATAGGAGCTATTCCATTTGTGAGAGCATCCACTGTCTTCCCGACGTGTAGTAAGTCCTACCAGGTCCCCCTCCTCTCAAAACCCATTAACGACCCCCATCTGCCTGAGAATAAAGTCACAGTTTCCACAGGACTCCCAGCCCCTCCTGACCTGGCCCTCATCCTCTCCACCATTCTTGTGCTCCCCAGCTTTCTTCAGTCCCCTCTTGCTCCAGAAACACAGGCACGCTCCCGCCCCAGGGCTCTGCACTGCCTGACCCTCCTGTTGGAGTCTCCCTTCCCCCATGTCCTCACTGGCCACATTGGATAGTTCACGCAACCCCTCCAAGTCTTCGCTTACTTGAAACCGCTTTGATGAGCTTGCTCCTGACAACCCTGTCTCCTTCCACCACTGCTCTTCTAATCCCCTTTCCATTGAACTGCTTCCTTTCTCCCACACTGTTTCCACTTCACTTCTGCAAGATTGCCTTGCTACTTTGTTCTTTATCAACTCTTTCTGCACTGGAATATTAGCTCCACATGGTGGGAGATTGTGTCGCTGTGCTTGATTTTGTTCCTCCAGGGATCCCATGTGCCTGATACAGAGCCTGGAAAAGAGTAAGTGCTCAACAAGTATCTGTTGAATGGCTAAAGTTATTTAGTATTTAGTGTGTGTCTTATTATGTGACATGTACCCATCCATCTTTAGTCATCTATGAGAATTTCACTAATCACATTTCCAGGTGAAGATACTGAATCAGGAAGAAATAGATGAACCTGTAGGGGGTCACGCAGCTAGTACATAATGGAGAGGTTTCAAATCCAAGCAGTCAGTCCTAGGACAGTAATTCTTCACCACACCGCCCCAATTGAAACAAGCACTGCCAAGAAGAGATTATTAACTCAGCAGGCAAGCTTTACTTGTGGTCAACATCATCCTGCTGCTTCCACATTCATTCTTTCCCTGGTAATTGTCCACCCAACCCTCCTCGATTGCCTCTAGGGAGTCGTTCTTCTTTGCACTTTCAGTCTATGGGTCTCCAGTCCAGGGCAGAGGCAAAGCACAGGATGAGAGGAAGCCAGTGGGCATGCATGACATTCCTGGCTTTGGTGATCGGCTCAGGGAGTGTCATGTGATCTGACCAGGTAGGAATTCTGGGGCAAGATGGCATCCGCTATCGGCACAATTCAGAGAGTGGGAGGCTGTTGGCGCCATCTTGGGAACCATGCCCAAATTAGCTTACCTAAAAAGGAGAGCCAACACCAAAGAAGTAGAGCCAGTAAACAGGGTGAGAGGTCCTGGGCTGCCCACTTGACTTTTTTCCTAGCATCCTCTATGTGGTGTCCTCCATGATTGTTCAGTGGTTGGGAGAACATGGTCCCTTCCTTTATTTTTTGTCTTTCATTTTCCCTTTTTTTGGCCCCCCTGTGTCCTTTCTTCTCTTTCTTTCTTCCTTCTTCCCAACCTCCTCTTTCTTCCTTCTTCCTTTTCCTAACATTAACTACATGCTAGAAACCATGTTACATTTAAACATTTATATACATTAGCCCGTTTTCTTTAAAAACAACCTTATCAGGTAGAAATGTTCGATTTTCCTATTCTGTAGATGAAGACACAAGTTAGGAAATTTGTGCAGGTTTACCCAGTTGGTAAGTGACAGAGCCAGATTTCAAGCCCAGGCAATCTGACTCCAAGCCATGCACTCATTTCTTTTCTTTTTTTTTTTTAAAGGAAAGGTCCAGGCAGGAGAGTAGTCAGGTTGGCAGAAGAGAGAGGAGGAAGAAGCACTTTTATTTTTATTTAGTTGTTCACACTGGTTGTTTCTCCACGAACCTGGGACTCAAACCCAGGGGTATGTGGCTTGCTCCTTCGGAGGCGAATGACCTAACGAGTGCTCCACTGGGACGTGCCCCCATGTACTCTTAATTCCGAGGTTACACTGCCTTCCTGGTGGAGCATAGGGGTAAGTGTTGGGCAGGCCAGAGTTGGTAGAAGAAGAGAGAAAGGGTGGCTGTAAAGTCAGTCAAATGCAGGTGCAGGTAGCAACTTAAGGAGTAACAACAAAACTTTGGATTCAGGTCAGCTCTGGCACATGAATTCACTTCTCTGAGCTCTTGAATTACCATCTAGACAGTGGATATCATGTAGAACTCCTGTCTTGAAATGATGTTGCCTGGTTTAATTGAGAAAATAGATGCAAAGTATTACCCTATTATTTGGTGCAGAAGTGAAACTACTATGATCATATTATTTATCATTACTATTAATATTATTTTTCCTATCAGTCGCCCTTAGAGTCCTCAGTCTCAACAGTAGCTGCCTGAAGATGGGGACCAGAGTGTTTTCTCCAACGTGACTTTAACTGCCAGCCCTCATTCTAATTTCACCCTTAGAACTGAATACTACTTATATGCTACTGGAAAAAAAAATCTATTTAAACTATGCCAATTTAATTTTGTCAACCTTGGGAGGGAAAATGTATGATGTGCAGTCTACAGCAAGTGACTATTTAAAGAGATCTCAGAAATACACACATGCCCCAATGAGGGTGAATCAGTCAGAGTCCTTACGCAGGTGATGTCAAGCAGACAGGTCTCTCAGAATTAGCAATCTGGCTATTAAACCACTGATATTGTGCCATGGGGCATATGCCTTCCTAAGCAGGCGGTAATTACACATATAGGCGACATCTCCCAGATCTCGGATTCATGCAGCTGTGGAAAGTAGCATTTTAATAATTTCATTCTCCTTATGGAGGCATTCTGTGCGTTGGTCTGATTGCATGTTGTAATTATTATTATTATTATTAATTGTTATTATTATTTGTGTATATATATTATTTATTTATTTTTTAAGGAAAGGTGCAGGCAGGAATAAAGGCTAGTAGGCAGGCAGGTAAGAAGCAGCAGCATTTATTTTTTATTTAGTTGTTCACACTGGTTGTCTCTCCCCTACCCCCAGCTGGGACTCCTCTCAACCAGGTAGGATTCCCCTGTCACCTGGGACCCGAACTCAGGGGTAGTGGCCTGCGCTTTCTGAGTTGATGGACCTAACCGCTACTCCACCAGGGTGCGCCATGTTGTAATTATTTTTGAGACTTCGTGGCGATAACAGCCCCACAAGAAAAGCATCTCTCCTACTTGAGCAATCGAAAGTCACAACCTCTGTACACATTTGGGGATGTATAGCTCCCCTCCTTTCTGCCCAGTTCCCATAAGCCTCTGGTGGTTCTCACGTTTACAGAATACCATTCTGCCTGCGCATCAGCACCGACCAGAAGACTATTTGAAGTTAAAGCGCTTTGCCAGTTTCCATTTTCTTCACAGCATTCCTTTCCGCTTCTACTTTTTCTTTAAAAAAAAAAAAAAAAAAAAAAAATATCCTGACTTAAGAAAACTTGATCTGTTTGGAACAGACTGGCCTGTGTTCCCTGAGACAGAAGAAGGAGTGGCGGCATGAGGGCCTAGAAGACTCCGGGGGGGAGGGGGGACATACCCAGAGAGGCCAAGGGCAAAGGGGGCCTTCTCCGCGGGGGACATTCAATAACTCTCTTATCCTTTATGCTGTGGGACAGGGGCTCATTTGCTCGATTTGGGGTGACAGCAGCCAGTTTTGTTACAGCATAGCTGGAGTTTGAAATAAGTGGAGCTCCCAGAGGCCGAAGGCAGCATTCGTTATCTTAGCCATGGGAGGGCATGGAAATCGGAGGCATTTTGGCAACGGCAGCAGAAATCCAGTGTTCGCGAGGGGCTGACCCAGCCGGGGAGGGAGGAATGCACGGCTTCCCTTTGACGGTGTGATTTCCTGCTTCTCGGTGGCGAGGTTGTCTGGACTCCACGCAGGCGTTCAATACGCATCAGTTACTTGAAAGGAAACCAACCCTATTCCTGAAGGTTTGGCAGCAGAAATATTCATTGTTGAGAAAGAGGAAGAAAAAAAAAAAAATAAGAAAGACTAATGAACTCCCCTCTCTTCGGTATTTTCAAAGGCTTCTTGCGTTGGTGGCTGCCTTTTTTTTTTTTTTTTAACAGAGTTCCTAGGAACTCTCATTAGCCCCTCCATAAATGCTACTTTAAGGGCTTGTAACTTTGTCATTAAATCTTCACTCCAAGATGAATTAAGGTTGCAGCCAAGAAATGCCCTCCCCACCCCCAGTCTGCTTCTTTACAATTACCAAAAAGGCAGGAAAATAGATGCGTGGGGGAGCTTTAGTCCTCCTTTACGCGCCTTCCTGTCAAATAGTGATTAATTCAGGGCCACTTAAGTTTTTCTAACTTTCATCCATAATGGGCACGCTGACATTTTTATTTGAATCTCTTTATGCCATCCAAAATAATCTCCTTCAGCCACAGAAACTGCTGCTTAATTGCCACACAGCAGCTGTTACCTCTTCTCAGTCCACAGCCTCTTTTAGGATGGTTTTGAGCTCAGGGCCGGTGGAGCGGACGGCGGTGACAGCAGCGTGTCAGGTGGATTGATTGAATGGCCCCCTTGTTCCTGACTGGCAGTGTCTACACGGGTATTGGGGCCAAACAAAGCCCTTCACATCTAAATATAGCATTTTCTTTGGCCCTGGGCCCTCACTGTCTTGTTTTTCCATTCTTTCACGCTCTAAAACAAATAACAAGAGAGCCCCATTTTGACATGACTTATTTTTACCCAGATTTGCGTATTCCATGGGTCCCACAGTGTCCTGGAAATACAAGTCCGTGCACGAATAATCTGATTTTCTGGTTAATTGAAGGCCAACCAGAAAACTGCTCTGAAAATTCACTCCAACTCTAAAATCTTCTGAAAATGTGTTGATGCTTTTGGGAAAGTAGAGTCTGGAAACAGAGAAAGAATGAGGTGTCTGTGTGCCCAGGTCCCTAGGAGGCGCAAGGCAGTTTCTAGTGACCTGGCCAAGTCACCTGAACATGAAGTTCTCTGCACAACTTATTCCTTATTTTGTTTTTTCCTGAGGAAAGGTCCAGGCAGGAATGAAGGAGAGTAGGGAGGCAGGAAGAAAGAGGAGGAAGAGGCATTTTATTTATTTTATTTAGTTGTTCATCTTGGTTGTTTCCCCAGACCCTTGGGTTGAATGTAGACCAGGCCCGGTGGACTAAACCACTAGACCACCAGGGTGCACCATTCCATTCAGCCTTGGCTGTTTCCTTCTTGTTGTTTTTGCTTGGTTACTGTAAAGTCCAGTGAATTTTTTGTTGTTATTTGGACAGGAGTAGCCACCAGGCCTTTAGGACTCCTCTTAGGCCCTTGTCTTGTGAATGTGAAGGTCAGTGGAGGTCCTACAAACTAGGTGTGATGGGGTCCCTGTCTGAGCATGAGTCATGCAAAATCATCACAGACTCTTCAAACTTATTTTCTTATAAGCTGCCCCTCTCCAAGGCTGGACTGAACTCCGTGATCCCAGATATTTGGAATCTGGTTAGATGAAGTCCTATTGATCATTTTTTTTGTTTCGTTTTGTTTTTGTGCACATACTCTAGCTTTTACAGTATGTTGGCAGAACTGGTAAAAGAAAAATAAAAGAAAGGAAAGGGAAAATGACTCCTTTTAAATGCTGTCTACTTTTTTTCTGATTCTAAATTAATGTGATATATAATATCATATAAGATATATAATATCTTCAAACAATACAGAAAAGTAAAACAAAGTGTAAATCCCCTCAAGTCCCACATACATGAATTTTTCACAAATTTTTTTCAAAAGCTTCTGGCCCCCACAAGTGTGGAGGTGGCATGGCCCTGAATCTAGATGTGATTACAGGTCAGGCTTCTACAGTTCAGGCTGTCAACCCCACCACTTGCTCCCTTGGTCTTCCAAATGCTGATGGAAACTCCAATCAGACCCAGCTGAAAACTGTGTTATTCGGGATATCTGAGGATCACAATAGCCATACACCCCTCTAGACCCCAGAGTTCCATCTCTGGATCAAGTTGGACACCAGAGTCCAGCTCGTTTATGCTGTATCTATTTAGCTTCAGGTGAGGAGTTACATGGCACACATGTGGTCGGCCATCTGTCCTGGTCTCTGCCCAGCCTAGATATGGCCTTGAATTCTTGTTGCAGCAGTACTCTGAACCCACTGCCAGGCAACTGCAGAAGTAATAGACCAAGCCTGTTGGCCTTTCTTTTTTTGTCCTACCTCTGAGAATCTTGCAACTGCATTTGCTCTCAGTTGACATTGAACTTCTATTCTCATTGCCTGCTTATGGAGAACTCGCCACGCAAAGTTTGTTTTAAAATGAAGTATCTAGAATTTTTTCTTCCTTCTAGAAAGCTTTATGTTCAAGTGAAGTGAAGCTTCATCATGGGTCGTCATTCCCCTTTCACTTTTGCTGCCAGGAGGCTCTGTGTCAAATCTCAAAGTTTAATGATAGCAAATCTAATGAGCTTGATGATTGCCTGACTTGCAACCTCTTTTTTCGTGAACTGCCACATATGCAAGAGACTGGGTATAACTAAATACACACGCAAATTTACAAATCATGCACTCAGTCTAGTATCTTATCAACAGACCCCGGAGTTCTTTTTGTTTTCCTTCATGCTTTAAAAACCTCTATTCATGCTTTTGCTCTCTATCTGAAAAGAATGATTGACTGCCAGAGCAAAGTAATTGGAGCTGGAAAAGGGAAATAAAGCTGGCTTGATGGTCTGGATATTGGAGGTCTTAACTTTTGGCCTTTGCGAATGTTGTTTTGGCCCATTTTACAGATAAGAGAGGGCAGACATGAGGCGGGATTTTGTTTCCTGGGGACCCCAGAGTGCCTCTGAGTGGGGCCTCTCTCCAGAGTCCTGCCTCCAGGCCACTTTGAGCTGTAATCTTATGCAATCTTTTCCATCTCCACCTCCCCAGTGCTTCTGTGTTCCCTAGTCCCTCCAAATGCTGCTGGTGAGCCCACTTAATTTCGACTGTGTTTAATATGCACAATCGCCAGGACATGCAGAAAGCATGAAATCTCTAAACGAAGGAACCTCAGTTACTTTGGCTTCCAACCCCTCAATATGGAGAAACAATCTGAATACACAAAATTAGAAAAACATACACAGAGTGGTTGTTTAAAATTCACAGCTGTCAACATCAAGTATTTTGTGTGAGAGAAAGAATGAACGAAACATCGGGTTAACAAAATAGCTGCAGATGGACGGTTCGCGCAAGGACTAGGCTTGTATTGTCTGCGCTCTTGGCAGGGGCTCATTTGCATTCGAAGACAAAGGTTCCCTGTTGGAGACCCTTTCTCTCCATCCTCCTCCTCCAAAAGGCGCCTCACCATCCGCCATCCACAGCAAGGATCAGCTATGCGGTCCTCCCAGCAGAAACCTACAGGCACGAACACAAATCTGTTATTTTAACACAACGTGGACACAAAGTGGTGTTTTCACTCCGAATAAAGCCGGGGGAAGCCGAAGAATGGGGCCTTTTATTTGCAGGAGATACTCAAAGGAAGCGGATTGAACTGTAGGCCCGCGTGTGTGAATGAAGTTGTTAGAGAATTTGCTGCCAGTGGTCTGGGAGCCTCACTGTAAGTTTCCCGACTGTCAGCTTGAAGCACTTTGCATCAGAATGCATAATTGCATCTGGTAATGACATTTTTAGTCTAGTTCCCCAACACAGAATTAATTCATTTCCCCCACCCCACTTTTCATACTGCCTGGGAGAGAAGACTCTTCTTCTTCCGGGTTTGTTTTGTTTTTTTCCAATTTAATAAACATGACTGACAACAGAAAATGTAGATTTGCTTTCTTTCTATTATGACGGTCTATCTGAAGTCAGAACGCGCACATGTCTTTTGCTGATGATAATGCTGCAGCCCATTAACAATTGTGTTCCCCCCACAAATTCTGAGGGCCCTATCTCATGACTCTTGTAAGAAGTAGCTGGGAAGTGGCACGAAGAAATGTTTAAAAATACCCTGAGACTAAGGACATTTTAAGCACCATGTCTAAAGTGAAATGCCAGGGTAAAAATGGCATCACTGGCAAAGGTCAGCTTTGAGACCAGGGCAGCCTCCCAGGCCAGCACTCTAAACTCTGGGGCTCCAGTCAGTGGGCTGCATTTTAAGCAGCGGGGGTGGGTAAGCTTGCAATAACTCAATTTTGTACTTTTGAACTAAGAAGCCTTTTAACTGCACATTGATATCACCCTCCTGGGCAATACTGAAGCCCAGTTTCACTGTAGCCCAAGTTCACAGAGTTTGTTAGTGTAAAAACGGGACCAGCACCCTGACCTATCCTGCCCCGTGGCTAGGAGCTTGGGCTATCTGTCCCCTTCCTCTCCTTCCTCCCCTCCCTCTCTGTCTCCTTCTTCTTCGTCTTCCACAGAATAAAGGGAAAGAGTCCACCTTTCCCATTAGGGTGAGGGATGGATGGCACAGGAAAGATGACTTTAACTGAAGCGAGAAACCCAGAGGACATCATGATTTCTGAGGCCATGACATGAGGCGCCATGAGTCTGGAGGTGGTGACTGTCCAGGCCGGCTCCAGAGAGTGGTCCCATGATGTAACAGAGGGCCTTGACACCAGCTCTTTAAATCAGGGGCACTTTTAGGGGCCCCAACTGCCATTGTTTCTAATGGCCTTAATCCTAGGCCCGAGGGGCAAGTTACAGAATTTTTCTTTCTCTTTTTTATAACCACCAAAGAAACCCTCCTGTGTGAGTAGCAGAGAGGGGAAAAAAGTAAATCTCCCAGAGCATACATAATCTCGTCCTGATCCGGTCTCCCTGGGCCCCTGGCTTGCAGAGCTAAGCCTTCAGGATGGTTCCAGGAAAGAGGAGTGTGAGAATCTCCCTGGTTGGGTTGGGTTTGGGAGGGCCTGCTAGGGAGGGGGCCCCCATGTCATCTTCAGCGTTCTGGGCCCGGCTCATCTCGACAGCTGTTAGAGACACCTGCCGTGTGTGGGCCTTGTGTCATGTGGTCATCTATCTATGTCCAAATGAGAGGTCAGATGAGATCACTGGGGTGAAAGAGCTTTGTAAACTGTAAAGCACTGGACAAATGTCAGTCTCTTTTCATTATTAGCTGGTAGCACAGCTCCTCTCATGCCAAGGAGACCAGTGAGAAAATTTTGTCTGAATATTTTTTAATTGTTTTTATTATTTATTGAGTCT
This sequence comes from Solenodon paradoxus, assembly GCA_004363575.1. Lineage (NCBI taxonomy): Eukaryota > Metazoa > Chordata > Mammalia > Eulipotyphla > Solenodontidae > Solenodon > Solenodon paradoxus. The sequence continues at coordinate 395,335 of RJWH01001200.1, forward strand.
GCCATTGATCATGCACTTTACAAACATAAATCATTCATGTTACTTCCCTCCTTGAAACTCTCCAAGGTTCATCAAATAAGAATTCAAAAATCTTTTCATTGTCTGCAGAGCCCCCTAAGGCCTGGTCTTGCAGCCCCTCCCTCTTCATTTCCTCCATCATCAGTCCCCTTCTGCCCAGTGGGTGCCCTGCAGCTACTCCTCAGACAGTCAACTTCACCCTAAGGCTTTTGTATGTGCGGTTGTGTCTGCCTGGACACACTCTTTCATCTACTCAGGTCTGCATTCCAATGTCGCTTCCTCAGGGAGGTCCTTGACCACACCTCCAAAATACTCCTTTCCGGGTACCTGATGCTCATTCTCTTGTCTTGCTTTAAGTTTCTTCGTGGCGCTCAGCATACCTAAAATTGTTTAAATGGATATTTGTGTATACGCATGGGTGTGAGTGCACGAGTGTGTGAGCGGATGTGTGTGAGACTCCGGGTTTTACTACATGAGGCACAAGGAGCCTCTGGCCCAGAGGTATGCCCATGGCACCTGGCGCTTATGTAAGCAGCACGCCGCAAAGATAATGAGATGAGTGCAAAGTACTGAGGATGCAAAGAAGAGAGGAAATCAAGGGGCTTGCAGTCTTGCCCTTTATCTGATGGCCATTGATGTAGAAGAGAAGCGAGAATAATTGATGACTCAGTGTTAACTTTGTGACTTAGTATAGAAGACTTAGACACTCAAGTTCTTTTTCCTAAAAAGACTTGCCCACAGTTGAAGATCTTGTTTTCTAAGACCTCCATGGAACCCATTTTGATGTGAAATATGTGAGGACCAGGGTCCAGAGAGCCTCATGAGAAACTTTATGGGTGGACACACACAGGGAGGGCTGTCCAGCTCCTCGTCACCCCCACCACGGCTAGATGGGTCCGACTCTCCCTCTTCTACCTCCCTGTGGGTGGAGCAAATGAGAGGCACATGGGTCTCCTCTCTGCCTCACTGATTAGTTGAAGACTGAGCGTCTCACCCACACTGAGCCAATGGTACTCCTTCAACTCGTGTCAAAGACGGTGGCCAGCCTTTAGCAAGGTCCGGCAGGGCCTCTCCCCTAGGGGACAACTCCAACGGCAACCAGAGAGAAAAGCTGTCTTCCCTTCCAGTCACGAAACTGGGAGGAGGCGAGGTCAGAAACAGTCATTACCAGATGAGAGACATGAGACTAGAGAGAAAAAGAGATTGTCCAGGACACTGCTTTACCTTCAGATCCCCCCCATTCCCTGCAGTCCTGAGCCCCTATAGGCTCCCTTTCTGCCTCAGCTAGCTCCAGTTGGTTATTTTTCAATCAACCCAAAGTGTCCTGATGAGTACATTTTTATTTCAACTGGCTATTTAATTATTATAACATAAGCATAGGCCTTTAGTTTAAAAACCCAAACACTCCAGGAGATTAGCAAATGAAATGTAGACTTGTTCCTTCCTGCCCACTCCCTCCTCTGCCTCGCCCCTCCCCCAGCATCCCCCCCCCACCGCACCCCAGTTTCATTCCCTAGAGGTAACCAGCAACCACTTGTTAAACTGATTATCCTTCTTACTGTCATTGGACCAACTTCTGGCAAGCATTTTGAAAAGCAGCAGAAAATCCTTTGTAATTTTGATTTATCTGATTGTAATATATATTACTCTTGTAGATTTTCAAACAATGGGTTATTCAGCCATTTATTTCAGTCAGCTTTGTCTGCATTAGTAAATGTTTTGACATTAGTCATTTATTTCAGAGATGAATGGTTCATTTGGGTATTTCGCAACAACATAAAATAATACTCTGGGTGAGGGCATTGCTGACTTCTTGGCAGGGACTGAGTTATCCCTTTTCACATTCTTTCTACAGAGCACTGTGCTCCGTGCAGAGTAGGCACACAGTGTGTGTTGGAATGGATAAAGAATTTGGTGAAAAGAAGCCTGGACAGAAGCGGGAAGAATGAGCCTTTGCTGAGCGCTTACAAAGTACAGCGGACTTGGCAGGCGGCACCTCTTTCAGTCGTCCCTATGACCCTGAACAGCTCCAGTTCTTGCTCAGGCTTCTCCAGCTGATCTGGGAGCTTTTCACTTCATGCGTGCCCCCTCCCTGTCCCTCTCGAGTTGTTTTTGCAACTCAAGAGCTCTAACTGACAGAGAAATTGTGCATCAACAGCAGGGTAAACAGGACATGCCCTGGTTGGGTCCACCAGACGCTATCCACATGCATCCCAGGGACTCGGGTTCAAGACCCAGGTACGGGGGCGGCGGGGGGGAAATGTAACCAAGATAAGCAATTAAATATAATAAATAAATGTGTTTTTACGAGAAGGGTAAGTGGGTTGGGAAGGGAGGGGAGGAAAAGGAACAGGAGGGAAAAGCTAAGTTATTACCTTATTGGCAAACGAAGAAAATGAAGGGACAACCCATGAAGCGCTTTACTTCAGGTCACGTGGCTAGGAGGGGCCCACCAGAAACCAAGGTACAGAAGTCTGGCTCTTTTGGCTCTTTCTGCCATTCTGCAGCCGGGTGACAGGACCGGAACAAACTATTTCTAGAGGCCAAAGAAAGCATGACAGAACGTGCCTGGTCATCACCAAGAAGTGAGACTGCATGGCTCTATACAGACAGCTTCTTCCAGAAGCCTGAACATTTCATCTTTGGAGAATTTTCTAGACTCTTGTCAATGCCATTGCATACCTCAGACGCTCAGGAAAAAAAAATGTTTAGATGAGAAATCTTAACAGCTTCAAGCTCTGTTCTTTTTGTCTTTCCTAGCGTATCTCTAAATGTTCCATGTGTGCCTCGTTCCTCTTCTGTTCTCTTCACCACACATTTAAAAAGAAAAAAAGAGGGACCTATCCTCTATGGTGAATATTGAATTTCTTACATATGATTTTTACATAATATTGCAAAGTGATCATAAGCAGAGGCTTTAGAGTCAGGTTTCCTGGGCTTGAATCCCAGCTGCCTCTTGTCACACAGCTTTGTCGCATATGATAAATTTCTATCTCTATGTCTGTTTTCTCATCTGCAAAATGGGTATAATTATAAAGTTATAAAGTTCACGCCTTCTGGGATTGTTATAAGGATTAAAAAATTAACATGTAAAGCAGAGAGTGACACTTAATAGTAGAATAGAGCCTGACACCTAACAGTTCTGTTATTACTATTAATATTCCTACTGAATTTAACATTTTCCCCCAATGATGTCACTTTAAAAAAATTTTTTAAGGTGCAGGCAGGAATGAAGGGGAGCAGGCAGGCAGGAGAGAGGAGGAAGAAGCGTTTCATTTTATTCTTATGTTCATTATGGTTATTCCCCCAGGACCCATGACTTGACCCTGGACCCCTGGGATATATGTAGACTGAGCTCAGCTGAAGGTGGCAGACCTAACCTCTACTCCACCAGGATGTGCCAAATTTTTTAAAAATATTTACTTTCAAACCCAAGTTCCCTCCCCACGCCTCACACTCTCTCCTATCTGATAACCAGTCTTTCCTCTGATGACATTTGTTGTGTCTTGTTCTTTTGTTTCTTTATACTCCACATCTGAAACCATCTGATACATTGCTTTTTCTCTTTGATTTATTTCACTTGGCATAATCGCCTCCAGCTCCATCCGGGTTGTTGCAAGAATCACTATTTCATTTACTTTAATTGCTGGATAAAATGCTGTATATACATATATACATATATATATATATATATATATATCTCGCAACGTCTTTATTTAGTCATCTGTCAATGAGCATTTGAGTTGTTTCCATGTCTTAGCAATTCTGAATTGTGCTGCTCTAAACATAAGGTTGGGTATCTTTTCTGATCAATGTCTTCATATTTGGATGATACACCTAGAAGTGGGATTGCTGGATCAAATGAGTCATTTTTATTTTTCTTGAGAAATTTCAATATTGTTTTCCAAAGTGGTTGCCCAATGTTTGCATTGTTTTAATTAAGTTTTGAGGTTTGGGGTAACTGAGCCGATGAGCTGTTTTCACTGCTGCAGGTACAAGTATGTGAATTTTGCAGTTCACAGTAACTCAGTCTGTGAGGAAGCCATAGGTCTAGAAGTAACAAATGACTGGTAGCAACAGGAGTATAAATGGAATCCTGCTTCATGGATATTCTAATTATTCTTTCCTCTTTGACATGAGTCCATGTTTAGCTGCCTAACATGAAGCAATACTTACACAGTTGGAGAAAGGGCAATTTAGGAAGATCAGACCCGCTGATCTTAAAGCCGTGATGTATGGTTCAGTGAAAATATAAGTAGGTCAAATACCTCTAACAGAATTAGCTGAAATTATGCAAGGTCTTATATTGGATATTACTGTTTGAGCATTTTGTATAAACTGTAGTAATACACATTCATCTTTACGAGATGAATCAAGACTTAAAACTAATTCTGGCGAATTAAGAATTGTATTTTCCGGGAATTAACTACCCCAATTTGACTGCAGCTGTAAAAATTTTATTAGGCAATACATCTGACCTCAAATTGGAAATTTGTGTTGGAACCAGTTTAGGAAATAATTATTGCTGTGTTGTTAATTTTATATTTGCCTAATAAAACACAGCAGGAGCCACAGGGTCGGGTGAATGGAACAAAGGAAAGTCTTGAACATGCTTTAAAAGAGTGGTTTCAACCACTCTTTTCCTAGTAGGAACACCGACTAGGAATGCGTCCGTCTGATGAACGCTGTGACTGCTGACATGGCGGAGGGAATCCTTTATGGCGATCAGACTGGTGGAATTATTTGTGTCATTCTCACCAGCCAATGAGAAGTGTTACTGTAACACACTTCACACTCTTTGCTTTGCTGAAGGTGAATTTCCTCTCATACTCACAACCTCCCAGGATCACACACCTATGCACACATGCAGGTGGACAGTGACCCTCTTCCTACCCACTGGCGCCTGTTGTCCAGATTGTGAAATGCACGAGCAGAGAAAGACCAGCTTTCCTTGGAAGCAAAACCATGTATCTGTGGGTCGGTGTTGTTGCGTGAGAAAGGGCTTATTATTTTATGCCATCCCATGGGTGGATATTCTAACAGCACCTAGTATCATCTAGTTTCATCTCAGAGGCATAGTTTGAGGCCATACACTGAGTCAGTCGCTGCTTGCTAGTGGTTGCTGTGGGGCGTTGTTGTCATAAGTTGGGACACACATCACCTGTGGACACACACATCACTCCACATAATGAAAAATATTCCCTCCACAGTTCCCTCGTGAGCCTTTGATTATAGCAGCAGCCAGCAACCAAGTGGTAGGATATCTTTAACATCCTTTTTTCATTCCTTATTTTTCTCATTTTCTGTAAACCTATGTATGGGGAGGACTCAGGCTCAGAGACTTGGGAGAAACAGCAGATAACTAGAATGTAATGATGCTGACTCATTTGCTCTGTTTCTTTTTCTTGTCGGATTGGATTTAGGGGAAGGGAACGTGGCCTTTCTTTTATGTTTCGGGTTGAACACAGACTTTAAAAATAATTTAAACATAAAATATCTTAGTGATGGTTACGGAAAAAAAAAATATATATATCTATATATAGATATATATATATATATAGATATATATAGATATATAATCAGATGGCAGTCTTTGGATCAGAAAAAATCCAGAAGGTTATTGTAAGAGGTCAAGAGGGCATGCTCAAAGAATTTCAGCTGGAAAGGGTTACAGAAATGGTCAGCTACAGAGATGTGGGCCAGGTTAGGGCACCACGGAGGGCTGGTGAGCACCGAGGACTAGCAACCAAGGGAAGGCCTCAGCCTCCTAGGACTGAAGGGTGAGGGAAAGAAAGGGATTCCCCAGGATCAAGGACAGATAGGCTTTGGAGACAGGAGGTATTAGCCCCATTGAGAAAGAGAGAGAGAGAGAGAGAGAGAGAGAGAGAGAGAGAGAGAGAGAGAGAGAGAGAGAGAGAAGAAGCAGAGAGAGAGAGAGACAGAGAGACAGAGAGACAGAGAGAGAGAGAGAGAGACAGAGACAGAGACAGAGAGAGAGAGACAGAGACAGAGACAGAGACAGAGACAGAGACAGAGAGAGAGAGACAGAGAGAGAGAGAGACAGAGAGGGAGAGGACAATAAATACCCCCAATATCTCTGCTTTTAGCTTCCAACATCCTGCCCACCCAAAACAGAAGCCAAGAGAGGCTGGGAGATGCTGTCCTCAGAGGGCAACCTCTCAGGACACAGAGTAGGATGGAGAGTGCGTATGACCAGCATGCCCTGGTAGAGTAGTGGTCAAATCTGCTGCCTCTGTCTAAGCGCAGTTCACATATATCCCAAAAGAGCCAGATTCCTTTCCAAGGATCAGTGAGAACAACCAAGATGAACAATTAAATACAAATAAATAAAAGTGTTTCTTCTTCTTCTCTTTCCCTGTCTGCCTGCCTGTCTCTGCTTGCCTTCATTCCTGCACGCAGCTTTCCTTTAAAAAAAGAGAGAGAGAGTGGGTGTGCATCTGGTCAAAGGAGAATTGCCAGAATGGTGTGGTGCATAAGTGATTGAATTTGGGAGCTCCTCTTGGAGCCTATAGAGAAAGGGGAAGTGAAGATGTGGGGAAGAGGAATCCACTGTTGAGACCCTACCCTGGATTTGTTCTGGGTTAAATATCACTGGTCTGCTTTATTGCATTGTTTCTTTAGTGGACAGATATACTGAAGGAGATTCACCCCTGAAATCCTTACATTGCAAGTGTACACAGCCAAGTGTTAAACTCTCAGAAGATGAAGGTTTAGCTCAAAAGCCCTGTATCAGGCAGCACAGATCCGGGCACTGTGTTCTGAGAGCAGAGTTGTCAGGGTGGCCTGGTCTGTAGAAAATATTGGTTGGGAGGGATGGTTTGGGGGCCCAGCCAGCTGAAGTTCAAGCCTCAGCATCACCACGCATGTACCTGCCTCTTATGTTGGGCAAATCTCTTCTTTCTGTGTCTCATTTCACTCATCTACGAAATGCTGCCGTGACAGTTCCTACTTCTGAGGAATGGCGTGAGGCTAAAGTGGGTTAATATAAATAAAACTTTTGGAGCAGTGATCATATGGTGGTGAGTGAGTGTTTTATAGTGATGTTACTGCAATGCTGTTTCGTTTTTGTTTTGTTTTGCAAAAGTGACATCCATTCTCTCTTGAGGCGTAAGTAATAGCAAATACTAATGTTGAGGCATTTGAAAAAATGGAATAGGGAAAGAGCTTTCCTATTACAGTTTTTCTTGACTACAGTAAAATCTCAAAAAAACAGAAGGCATGGAACTTCAATAAGTGAGCCCTGGTTAAGTGAGCACCACAGTACTCCCTTTTTATTCTGACGTCTGTTGAACTATTTCCTAAGATGAGCCAGTCTACTCATTAATCGACCGAATGGAGTAAGGAGCACAGCTAAAAATTCTCTTGTATGCTGGAAGTCTGAGTGATCTGAAGCGTGTCATTCATAAAGTATGGACTTATTCTGACTGTGGATCAAGAGTAAGTTTTGGGTAGATCATCTTGGATGGAAATTTTGGAGGACTTTTTAAAATTTATAACATATTATTTTAGTCTCAGGTGCTTCTTTCTGGTGAGATGAGTAAAATATCCTGGAAGATTAAGATTCTCCTAGCCCAAAGATGCTTTAAGTGGTAAAGACTCTTCATTTACTTTGCATGTTTGTGGGGGAAGAGAGCGCCCTGGATAAGGCATGTCTCCTGGGATCCATGGACAATACACCCAGGTTTCAGGGGGCTTGTTGACTATCTGGGGTTAAGCCGTCAATACTCTTGATCTCTCTCCCATGAGCTGCAGCAGTTCTTTGCATTTTCTTGCCTTGTATATTTCTGTCTGTATGTCTCTCTCTTTCTTGACTTTCATATGACTCAACATGCCGACCAGCCCTTGACATTATGTAATCTTTCTGTGAAACCCTAATTCAGCCTCCTCGCCCATATACCCAAGAGAAAATTCTCCCCAATTTAAGAAGGGCTTTTGGCGTCAGACCATGCCATCATACCAACTGGTGACTTATTACCTTTGGCTCAGTAGCTCCAGTTCAACTAGGTGTGGCTAAGAGGGATGGTAACTAGGTCAAAGCTGTACACCCACTCATTTGGGACTATAAGTCTTAATGCCTCAATTCCTGAAAGTCCCAGGATGATACAAAAGTGTAATCTGTAGGGAAATCCATGGTCAAGTTGGTCGATAGTCTGAATGAAAAAACAGCCCACAAACAAACAACGTGGTGTCCTGGGCACCCCTAACTCTACCCCATCGGATCTCAGTGTGATGACCTGAGAGTCACCTGCTTGAGCGACATTCTCAGCCAGATCCACTCATTGTGGACCTACACTGTTAATTTCATTTGGAACAGCAAAGCAATACATCATTCAATTAAGCGTTTTTTTCCCCTGATATACCTATGGAGGAAACTAAGTGATAGGAATCTTTCCATCAAGTTGTCCGTTTTATCTTAAGCATGCAGGGACAGGAAATAGCGGCAAATAACAATTTGTGATAGAGAAATAGTATTAGGTGCAACCCTGCAGTCAAAATGTTAATTCTTAGACTGGTGTTTATCTTGATGGTTATGGTGCCCTCATTTTATTAAAAGTTTAAGAATTTCTCTGATCAAAAATATACTAATATGCTAAGAAAAAAATCCTTCCCCCATAGAAAAATTTATTTCCCAGGAGAGAAAATAAATTTCCATAGAATGAAAGAAAGAACTAAGAGACACTCATTTTCTGAATAACTGCTTTTTTTTTTTTTTTTTTTTTCTTAAAGAATGTGCTTTCAGGCAAATACACCTGTGTGCCTCTTGAGGTGTATGATGTCTGCCCCTGTAAGACAATAGTAATTAAAAAATTAAACAATTATAAAAGGAAAAAGTTTGTCATCAATTTTAATGTTAGGTTATGTGAATTAATATTTCTTCTTATAATGCAATATTCTGCCATTTATCATGCAGGCACAGTCCTTACTTCCGCATGGTAGATAATTAGTTTACATTACTCTACAGAAATGAATTGTCGTTGGTGATCTCAAGTGTCTGCTAACAAATCACTTCTGTTGGGGGACTTCATTGAGATTCTCCTCAGGCCTTGACAATAGCAAGAGATGGTATTGTCCTTAAATGTTAAATATCAGGCTAATTTAAAAACAAAAACTAAATTCCTTGTTCTAAAGGATGAGACACGCAGCCTTGTGACAAAGTAACACTCTTTCTTCTTCCATCACAAAAAAGGATCTATGTACTTAAGTATAGTTTTCATGATCACATTTTCTTTCACCCACCCAACGCGGCCACTCCACGCATCTGGCAGGACCGAGAAGAGAGGCCTTCTTCAGGCTATTTATTCATAAGAGTCTTTGTACACATTTTCCTCTGAAACTTGATCTCCTCTAAAATGCTCATGAAAAAGAAAATTGATCAAGATTTAATTCAGACTTCCCGCATTTGCAGAAAGAACAAAATGTGATTGTTCTACCCTGTCTGGCGAAGTGAGCATTGCCAGGCTGGTTTGTCTCAGTGCCACCCTAACATGAGACCTAAAGGATACAGTCCTGGCACTTGGGGAGTGGAGCAGAAACGACTGGAGATGCCATCTCCCGAGGTATCTTCTCTGGGAGTTTTAGAGAGACACCGATATTGTTTTAGGATTCAACACTGTCGTCTAGAGATTCTTAAGAATGCAATTACTCTTGAAAACTTTAAAAAAAAAATCACCTCTGTCTGCCAAGAGTTTCCAAGCTGTAGCCAGATTGGACCAGGGCAGCGGCGTGTATTGAGTGTCTCTTACAGGCGCCATAAGGGTGGGTTCTTGGGCGGAACTCTTAAGACAAGACTATAAGTCTAACCTCTACATTCAAGAGAGATACTGTCTAGTAAGAGAAAAAAAGAGGAGCAGAGGACAAGAGAAGATGGAATAGAAGAGCGTACATCTAGAGCATTGATTAGTTTAGGGTTTTCCTAAGTTCTGTTGGCACTCGTGATTTTTAGGAGGTACAATGGGCACAGCATTAATCAATGAGAGAACTAATTTCAATCACTCCTCAATCTTTTTTCTAATAACAAGAGCAAGTCTAAGTTTGGTAGTCATGTGCCTTTTAATATTTTGCTAACTCTTGTCAGCTGTCCCTTTACTAAGAAAAGGGCAGGTTTCAGACTCAAACTTCCTTAGACATAACCTTATGTAGGATTTAACAACAATATTTTTGTGTGCCTTGATTTACATCCTATTTATGCCAAGTGCCAATTTTTAGTTTACGATATTGACATAAAATTGTCTTTTTAAACAAGGAAGGAAGGAACGGAGGGACGGAGGCAGGGACAGAGGGGAGGAAGGAAGAAGAGGAAGAAGTATTTTTAATTTTTCATTTAGTTTTTTGTTGTTGTTTTTCTTTTGGGGTCCCCTCCTCCCTGGCCCTCAATCACGAACCAGGGTCCTTGAGCTTTTGTGTGGTTCACATCCCAGTGATCTCAGTCACTTGAGCCACGAAGGCACATCCTAACACATTATTTTCTTAGCGCTTTCTCTTGGATAATATCACAGAGAAGTGGACACTCAGAGCCTTCCTGCTTCCCTGGATCCCTGTGACTGTTCCAGACTGGTTTCACCAGTATTTTAAACTTATCCAAACAGTCAGGATGTGCTTGTTAGAAGTAATTGTTTCCTGGCACCATGTAGACTTTACAGAGTAATCAGAACTTATTTCTGCCATGTGATTAGTCTGTTTCAATCCTCAAATTAAGGGTGATTTCTTTCCAAGAAGAGCAAATTTTACAAAAAGTTCTTCTGTTCTGATGAATACCTAAATAGATTTGGGACAGTGACTAGAGACCTCTTGGATGTGAGAGTGAGAGAAGGAATGGGAAAGGACTGAGTCCAACATTCCCTGAGTGGGGCGCCCTGATGGAGCAGCAGTTAGTCAACACCTCCAGAGGAGCACAGGCCACATACCCCTGAGTTTGAGTCTTGGATCCAGGGGGAAAACAATCAATATGAAAAACTAAATAAAAACAAATAAAATGCTTCTTCATCTTCTCTCCCTGCCTGCCTGCCTGTTTACCTTCATACCTACCTGCATCTTACTTAAAAAAAAAAAAAAAAAAAAAAAAAAAAATCTCCCTAGATGACATGACCAGAGAAAGCGTTACGTGGGATGACATAGCCGCTGAAAATTTCCTGATGGCTGGAAGTGAAGGATTTAGAAGAGTAAGGATGGTTATTAGGGAGTCATTGGCATGGCTATGATCCAAACCGCTAGTCACTCCTTCCATCACCCTCAACCTTCATCAAAGTCTACTTTATTAGATACATCTGTGTGTGTGTGTGTGTGTGTGTGTGTGTGTGTGTGCGCGCGCGCGTGCACATGCGTGATATGGGAGGGCAGAGACTGAGAATCACGGTGGAGCTGATTTCATCTCAAATCCTAGCAGTATGGACTTGGGGACCACACAGGCCCGAAGGTGACACGCTGCTATAGAAACGAGTGCTCAGCGCCCAGAGCCACCCCAAAAACAGCGGCTGGGAGCACAATGCTCTTTGCAAAGAGCTCAGGCTGAGAAACAGAGCAATGAGTCTAGTTCTGAAGGGATGAGAGGTAGGGATCAACGTCCACGTGGAGAGAAGTAGAAATCATCACGCAGGCCAAATTTCAAACTGTCCTCAGACAAAGGAATGAGGGCATTAGACTCTCAAAGTCTGGACCTCACCTGGTGTGCAGACACTAAGCAACCAAAGACGGCAGGACGCAGATCTCTGTGGATCTGGAAATACAGGCTCCAAGTGGATCATGGACAGAGACCAAGTTACCAGGTGCCCTGGACAATGGCTCTCATCTCTCCTGGATGTGAGTGTGCATGAGGTGTGCGTGTGTGTGTGCACACGTGCATGTTCGTAAATCTCGTTTGTTGAAGCCACAAACCTCCTTGTGTTTTTTTATACAAAACTGTCAAGCAACAGCTAAGCATCTAGACTCCACCATCTGTATCCTGTAAGTAGGGACAGGAGTCACTGCCAGACCAGAGCTTCGGTCCTTTTTTTCTGTATGCATATGGCCCCCCTGGGAACCACCCTCCTGACCCCATTCTTCTCCGTCGGTGTCTCCCTGTTTGGATCCCTCCACCACTTAGAACATCCTGCTGCAACCGCAGACCCTGGTCTCACCAACCCCAGCAGAGGCCTGGCAGGAGGTGGTGGAGGAAGGACAGGCAACATCTCCAGCCCCACGGTGTTCCTCTGACCCAGGGCTGTTCCCCGCCCGCCCTGCTCCGTTCCTGCCCACTGACTCACCTCTTCCTCAGGTCACACGACAGACTGGTTTTCCCGGAACGAAATTCGGTCTGCTTTTAGGGTTTGGAGACGAGCACCTAAAACTGCCTCTTTCACTTCTGGAGCCCTCTGGGGGATACTGCAGTAAGGAAAGTCTTTTGCCGTTTCTGTCTGACCGGTTTTCCTGTTCACTCCAAGTAAAACCCTTTAGAAAGTCCAACAGGGATGTGGTTGTGGGCTTGCTGCCGCTGCGAGGAGAAAAAGGTCAGAGCGAGAACCTCTTTTTCTAGTCTCCCGGGACTCATCCCCTCACCCCCATTAGATTTTTGCTTGAATTTCACTTTCTAGAGAGGCTTCTCGGAAGCCCCTTTCTGGAACACTCCCAACTTCCTTTCCCTGGTTTGGCTTTTTCCCAGTGCTTCTCACCTCGCGTGTTCCTTACATCGAGCCTGGGGGTCTTTGTCTGCCTGTCGCCCAGTGCAAACATCTGCTCCCTGAGCGTGGAGATGGTTCCTGCTTTGTTCACATCTGTCCGCCTTGCGTCTCTCTCTAGGTGATCAATGCTATTGAAACACTTGTGTCCCCTGGGCTGAGGGACAGTTGGAGAATATAGGTCTTAACCTGAAGATGGAAGCAGACAGATGCCCCCGGGTTCTTATGAAGATCTGGAGTGACCAGGGACTGAGGCCAGGACAGAGGGTGGCCACAGGGCTTGATTCCCTGCAACTCAACCCAACTGCAGGCTGGAAGCCACCGCTGTTGCTAACTCTGACGTTTGGAAACCCCACTTCCCAACCTGGGTACTATGGGGGGCTGGTCCTGGTAAGAACTCCCTTCCTCCTGGGGGATTCTGTGTTTAGTTTCCTTTTTTTTTTTTTTTTTTAAGGAAAGGTGCAGACAAGAATGAAGGCGAGTAAGCAGGCAGGCAGGAAGAGAGAAAGAAGCTTTATTTAGTTAGTTGGTTGTTTCCCCCGACCCCAGGTCTTGAACCTGGGTCCTTGAGATGTGTGTGGACTCCTCCGTACAGACTTATCCTCCAGTCCACCAGGGTGCGCTTCTGGGTTCAGTTCTGCATCCTGGTCACGTCCCATCGTTTCAGGATATTAGGGGTCAAATCTGCACTTGGGGACGTACTTGGGACCCCCAGGACTGGACTCTCTGGAAATGGGCCTGCACCCCTCTGCTCTCCCCACACCCAAAGTTCATTTGTGGATGGGAAGTGGGGGCTCCCTGTTGCCGCGTCTCTCCGCCAGCTGCTGAGAGGCTGATCTTTTTCCCTCACATGTGTTCAGAGTGCAAAGTAGAATTCAAAAAGAGCTCAATTCAATCTCATTTCCTCCTCTCTTTGATCTCTTCATTTCCTATTTCACTTCCTCTGACAATTTCCTCCTTCCATTCCCAGAACAAACAACTCTCACGGTGGCACCGGGCCATTTTCAACCCTTTTCCCAGATGCCGAGCTGCTCATTTGCGGTTCACATTCCCCGTAGCTCTGGGACATTCCGATTAAATGTCAGGCACAGGCTGTAAAGATCCACACTGGGGGCAGTTCGCTCAGTGTCCTGGGCACCCTCATGCCTGGAAACTTGGGTGGAGTCAAAGATACCGGTCTGTGGAGTCCCATGGTCCCCAAAAGGGAGGTAGCGCAGTATTCTACAAAGCAGAGCATTTCACGATGAGCGAAGGTAGATTTCCACCCATGGGTCCCTCACAGGTGCTGAAGTCATGATTTGTGTTTTTCTTTCCTAACTGAGCCCGTAGGTGAAAATCCAGTTTTCCATTCCTGTAGCGAGAAAGACAGATAGGAAGGTGCAAAATGTTCTAGCAACTTCTGTGTTTTTCTTTTGACATCTAAATTTCACTGTGAAATGGTTCCTGAACTAATCATATTAGTAAAACTGGCAAGATTAAAAGAGCCATAAACACACACGCTCAGTGTTTCAACATCCATTAAAATGTATACTGCAGCCTCCCAGAATATTTAATAGGCTTATATGATGACTGAATGTGAATTCATTCATCTCCGTCAAGTCCGGTTATTAAGAAACACATGCTAAGTGATTTGTCTTGTGTTTACCCTGTGCTGGGAAAATGGTATCTGATTTTGAAAAAAAGATTCAGGGCTGTTCTTTGTTGGGAAAATGGGAGTCAGGACCCTACTCCACCTCCAGTTTCCAGCTTTATCACCAGCAAACTGCTCGGTCCCTGCAAGATTCAGTTGTCTAGTTAAGAAATTAGGAGGGCTGCCTAAGTGATCTCTAATGTTTCTTCCAGCCTTGACCTATGCAAATGTGGTGGTGGGTTACAGTAGTGGTTAAGAGTGTGGGTTCTGGCATCAGGCTGCCACATTCATACCAACAACTCAGTTTCCCCATCTGTAAAATGGGGGTAATAAGGTGAGGTAAACAATACAAATCATGGTACCTGGGGAGCACTCACTAAGTTAAAGCAGGTTAACTTTAGAACTAAAGGAAGCCTCTACTGAGAGTTTGATGCATGGATTTCATTCTTAAAGTTAAGAATATCGTACTTTAGATACATGATTTCATTTAACCACTACCACAATATTGCCAGGTAAATGGAGTTAACCTTGGTTTGCAGATAAGAAATTGAGACTCAGAGAGATTAACGATCTTACCCAAAGTGATACAACTCTTAAGAGACAAGGACAGGACTTAAAGTCAGATCTGGATGACTCTGTTCCGGGTTCCTGTCCCACTCAAACTTTTATCTACCAGCATCTTCACATCCCTCTGGGTTCTGAGGACAGTTGCTGGCGTTCCGTCTCTGAACATCAGCTTCTCCATTTGGGGGCAATCAAAAGACTTGGACAATCTCCTGATCATGTTGGTTTCTCTGGAATTCAGCAAGTTGTGCTCTCTGAGTCTGTTTTCTCTCCTCCCTGATTGATGCCTTGTCAGTCAAGAGCAGTTTTTGTTCCTTACGATTATTTTTTGTTCTGATTTGTTGAGATTCAGACTTAGTTGCATCATCTCTCTACATTGACAGGTACCCCAACCAGCCTGAGCCAGGTGGAAAACCAGGGTCATGCCTGTGTCTAGAACAGGGTTTTTCAACCTTGGCATTATGGACAGTGGGGTCTGACATTCTTTGTTGTGGGGGCCCAACCTAAATATCTTGTAAGATGTTTCAAAGCATCCTTGCCCTCTACGTACTAGACACCAGTAGGAACCCCCACCTTCTCCCAGCGTGACAATCAAAAAAGTCTCCAGACATTGCCAACTGTCCTCTGGGGAGCAAAACTGCCCTTGAATGAGAACCACTAAGATAACTGAAGGATGAAATTAAGTATTCTTTTCATTTTGTATTGCCTTCTTCATCACATGGCTTTTGGAGTTATTTTGGTTCTAGCAGTCGACCATCTAAGATACTTTTGGTCTGAAATAAATTCGCCTGAATGGACATAAATGTTACTGTCTTCGCGACTAGCAGGAGTATTGTTTTTGCCGTGGTTAAGGCAGCCATTTTCAAAATGGCTTCCCAACTTTCAATGGGGCCAGTGCCCTCTGCTGGAAAGTTCGCCGGTGTTGCCTCAGAGTAGATTGAAGCCTATGGTTGGAAAATCTGGAAAACAGCAGGAGAACAAAAGAAGGCCAGTGAAACAATCCAATTAGTAGAAAATATTTGCAGTGATTTCTTACTTAGTAATTATGTCCACAAGCTTTCTGATTTCTCAGCAGTTTTGTTTTGTTTTTGATAGGTTAACCAAAACTTCTTACACACCCATAGCCCATAGTCTGTTATCATAATTATACTGACACATCACAATACCTTACCTAATATTTATAGATACCTATTGCGTGTTCCCTCACGATACCCTATATGTACCACCTCCATCTGCCTTCTTAAAAACTCTAAGACGTGGGGACTCCTATTACTATTATTATTCACATGTGAGGAAACAGAGACTGAAGAAGCTAAGCAAACTGACCACAATCACACATCTCTTTATGGTGAAGAAAAGCCTCAGACTCAGAGCCCACATTCTACATTCATTTACTCATCTTTTCTATTTAAAGTTTTCTTTCTAAACATGATTCATTCTAATGAAGCAGTGTGTGGATGTCTCATATCATTTTTATTTTTTCCCACTTACGTAAAGCAAATTTTTTTTTACCTTATTATCTCTTTTTACTAGGAATCCTAGGAAGATGTGTTGTTTTTCTGCAGGTGTAGACTTGAGGGGCAGAATTCTAATCGAGACCAAGATTCTTAAGTAGTCAAGTACCCATGAATCTCTCTAAAAATATTATACACGAATAACACTCATGTGCATCAGAATCTATCAGAATATGCCCAAGACATTGTAATTTATGGCCTTGCTTATTACTTTAAAAGCCAGGGATTCTTGTAGAATATAGTTGAGTGGGTCAAACATTCCCTTTCCTCTCATTTATCAGGCTTTTGATCTCATGTCTGTCCTGAATATGGGCACGCCTGGCCCGGAACCCTGTGCTGAGCGATCGCTCACTCAACAGACCCCATTCCATTTGCAAAATTTGGGGAGCGGCTGGTGCTCCAGCCCTGCCTGGCTCAGGAGAGGAGGTATTGAGTTCCCTGGCCTTCACTGCCCCTTTGTCTATTATTATTTTATAGTTTTGTTCTGCATTCCTTCCATTCAACCTCCAGTCCATAGAAGCCTGTTCCTTTATTAGTTACATATGTCTGCACCCTTTTACCTCAGCAGGGAAAGACAAAATATTCTGGAGGGCTTGGAGGCCTGGGATGGACAGCTAATCCATCCCCACCTTGAACTAATTGGCGAGCTGATGTGCTATTGTACGGGGCCCTGTTCTGTGCAGCTGAGCAGTGGGGTTTCAATTTGTAGGAGCATAAACAGATACTAAAGTTGGAAGAACGGCTCGGTCATTTGTTAGCAGAGTTCAGATCAAATTATCACAGCGGTCCCCTGCTGACAGCCCGAACAATTACCTCCTTTTTTCTTGATCTTTAAATGTTTTCTGTTTCACTTAAGCCTCAGTAAATAGTTTACTTCTCATGGGCTTCATTTATTGACACAGAGAGGCTTGATTTATTTAATTTTGTTTCTCTGCCGCCTGCCCAGAAAGGAGTCGTAATGTTTTGTTGAAACCTCTCCCCACAATGATAAGTTTATCGCAGTAGGCTGAGGAAGCGGTTTAATGACGTGACTATAAATTATCCGGCTTTTTAATGAGAAGTTGAGATGCCCGAATTCTAAAGGCGATTTTTAAAAGCTTTACACCAGAACCCAGCATCTGTGGCTTGAAGAGGGTGAAATCTGGAGTCAGAGACGGGACTGAGGGGAGATTCCTGGGGACGCTCAGATCTGAATCCATAATTGGATTATTGCAAAGCCAGGAATTTGATGATTCTTTTAAAGAAAATGGAATCTATTGGGTCCGTTGTGTCTGTCCTTTCTCGGAGTGGATTCATTGATGTTCTGCGTGAGTTCACCGGAATTAACTTCAACATTTGTTTTCACTCTTTTTCCCCTTCCCCCAGTTCAACCCTTGACTTTCTCTCTTCCATAGTTACATTTGTCTGCTTCTTACAGTCCTACTGGGACGGATTTATCATCATTTGCTAACATATCTGTCTCAAAATCTCAGCTTTGATCAGCTTGTATTTTATAACTTACATCTGTTCTACATTTAACCTTTTGTAATGCTGTTTTTCAAAAATATTACCTGATCTAACAAAAGAATGGTACCAGAGCCAGCTCTCCAGTGTGTAGATTCAAACAACAACAACAAAAAACCCCACCACCAAACATTACCTGCCTACATGGCCATATATTTCTTACTCTCCCACAGTCGACTTTTCATTAAATCTATAAATCTATCATTTCCTCCCACCTCGTGACAGGACCTCTGCGTGGCCTGGGCTTCACGCTCCCCATCTACTTGTGGCCCATTTTCTTCACCTTCCTTTGCCTGGAAGTAGGTCTGCTCTCCCGGCATGAACGAGCCGTGTGTTTCTGCTGAGACTCCTCCCCGGAACTGGAACCGGCCTTCCTGTCGCACTGGCCTGGCCTGGAATGGGACCAGAGATCTGGGTTGGCCTCCCTGGGCTGCCAGCACCATTGCCATGGGCTCCTTTCCCACAGCTTCTCCCTTCCAAGAGATTTGAATCCAATTTTATCTGCGCGCTTTATTTTAATGAATTTACTTTCACCAATGAATGATGAAATTATTTAAGCCATCCCCAAAGTATATAAAGAAAATATAATGAACACACATGTACCCACCACCCAGCTTAATAAATAAAGCAGTACGAATTCAGTAACAGGCCCCTGTGTCTCTCTTCCATATTACATCCTCCCCACCCCTTCTTCAGTGAGAACAGCTGCTCTGAATGGAAGTCACTCATTTCCAGGTATTTCTTTAATGTATTTGTGCCCCTACACAGGCTTGTCATAGTCTTCTGCTGAGTACTGTCTTCATTCTTGCTGATGTGTGTGGTGTGCGGCAACCATTTTCATCACCATTCAATATTCTATTTTATGAGAAACAGTAACTTTGTTTTCAACTTCCGCCGGTGATGCTTTGTGAAAGTTCTTTACACACATCTCCCTGGTTACATGCTTGAGAATTTCTCCGGGGACGTGACTGAGGCCAGGGAAATGACTGACTCACAGGATATGTATTTCTCTAGCTTACTAAATATTGACAAATTCCCAGAATAGTTGTGTAATTGTATACTCTCACCCATGCTTTGTATTGTCAGACATTTTTCATTGTTGCCAACTGATGGGAATGTAATGGGATGGCATAATCATTTTCATTTACATCTATTTACTTACTAACAAAGTTGAAATGAAATACTTATCATAGAGCCTGATACAGTAATTATTCTATTATCGATTGTTATTATTGTAATCACCATTTCCCACAGCAACCCTGTGAGGTAGTTAACACGCTGATTTTCTCCATTTTATAGATGAGAGACCAGAGTCTGGAGACATAGAAGCTATAACACAATAGACTCAGAGAAACTTAAGCAGTGGGAATGGTGTGATTAGTGCCATTATTGACTTGCTGATATCACCACCACATGGAAAGACATCTGGGGCTGCCATCTTGAACAATGCTTGCCATCTTTTCTAATTACGTTTATACCAGCTCTGGGTCTAGAATCAGCAAACAATGTGAAGTCAAAGATCAAAGAACAGGCTCTCTTATTTGGCTCATAGCTTGGGGGCAGTGTGGAGGGAGGCTTGCGGGCAGAGGGGACACTGGTTCATCCCTAGGATGGAGGAAGTTCCACCCAGGTAGCAGGGGTCTGCACAGAGCCAAGTGGAGATGGACCTTTGGGTTCTCCCTTCCCTACCTCGAGCCTGTCCCCTACAGAGCACCTCTGGAGACCATGAACTTCCTTAGTAGTCCTGACAGTCTACAACGGAGTCCTCCTTCCTGCCATCAAGTTGAAAGAAGAAAGACTTAGGGGAGGAGAGACACATAGAAGTCATTCCAATGACTGATAATAAAAATATTGATGAGAAAGATAATGATGGTGACAGTGAGGAGGAGAAAGCGGAAAAAAGCTACCAGTTTTGTTTCTGATTCTTTTTCTTTCATTTTGTTATTTTCGTTGTAGCTTTACTACCATGCAGTTTGCTCCTTCTCTGTGCCAAGTACCATGAGGACTTCTTACAGACATTCTCGTCATATTTAGAGCTCATGGTAACTCTGTGAAGGAGGTAATAATATCTCCATTTTACCAACCCCAGTAGAAGTGTAAGGAACATAAACAAACAGGCTCAGGGGCAGGGGAGCATAGGAATTAAGATATTCCTTTCTTCTAGAGAAGTGTTTCTTTGCCTTTCACTCTCTTTTCTTCTTTAAATTACTAGATTGATTTTCTTCCACACAGTCATCCATGCACCTTCAAACTAGTCCTGTTTGGTTTCACATACCCAGGGCTCCCAGGACAAAGGCAAGTTAGTCATGGACTTGAAGCTACCAGTCTGGACACTTCATCACCTATAAGGACGTCATCGGGCCCAGCTCTGGCCACGGAGTGGGGTGGCGATGTCGCTGTGACCAAAGGCGACCTGCTCCCCCTCTGAGGTTGAGGTCGGATCATATGCCTTTTTCTCTTTTGATTTTTAGAATGCACAGGAGTGGCTCGGGTTACCAAACACACTTCTCTTGATGGAGGAGAAATACCTTTTGGAGAGGTTGGTTTTCTGTGCCAAATTCTACCCTTTGAAAAATGCAGAAGCCCATTAAAGATTAAGACTACAAACAAGCTTAAAACACATCTTAACAGCATTCAAAGAGGTCCCAGGTGGAGGGGGGTCAATGTGATATCTTGTTCTAAATATTTCAACAGATAGACAAACTTTTGTTTGCACTATCTGTTCGAAAAATGACTTTGAACTTTCCGCCAGTGCGGACTTTCTCAACCCACAGAGGGCCAGAGGCAGATAAGGGGCCTGAGTGGCCCCGGGCCTTTCATCTCACCTCAGCTGTGTACACCAGTCGTTTGCTTAGCCTGGCTCTGCTATCCTGAGGACCTTTTGAAAATCCTCCCATTTATTAGGATCTAACACCCAATCAATCTGTGAACAAGCCAGGACAAAATAGAAATTTCACCAGTGGTAGGAAAAGAGCAGGTAGATTTCCCTTGCTCTCTAGATCTCCCCTTCCCTCTTCCCCTCTCCTTTACCCTCCTCCCTTCGCTTCTCCTCCCCTTCCTTCCTCTCCCCTTCCCTCCCTCCATTTTCCTCAGCTTCTTGCACATAACAAAAGTCCAATAGATGGACTATCTTTTGGATGTGGGCTTTTTAAGTTCATGTGTCAAGAAATAATAAAGCTAGATGATTAAAGTCAGGCTTAGATTCAGACAGGTTTGAATTCTGGTTGGTTGCATTCTAGCTGTGTGACCTTAGGTAACTTACATAACCTCTCTGTGCTTTGGTTTTCTCATCTGTAAAATGGGCACAATAGTAGCACCTACCCCTTGGAGTTGTTGTGGGGAGTACTAAGGACTTAGAACAAGGATTGGCCCATAGCACACACTTTGTTTGGGCCATGCTAGTCTTGCTGCATTTTTATTATTACAAATATGAGGAAGCTTTGAGGTTCTTTTCATGGAATTACTTGTGGTCTCTGAAGAAGGTAGACTCCACTGGTCTTGAACAAATACCTCCATAACAAGGATGAACTTCACACAGTTGTGTCAGGAACCCCTCACCCCTGATGAACGAAAGAAGGGGGATGCAGAAAATGCTGCGGCAATGCCGAGGCCGATGGGGCTGCCTGACTAGGCTTCTCCTTCTCCTTCTCCCCTTCCAAGCCCCGGCATTCAAAGACGGTGCGGCCTCAGTGGCGGGAATATCTCTAATGTGGGCGATGATCTAGACAGGAGCGCTCAGGCTCCTGTGAGAGAACACAGCCGCCTCCTGCCTGGGTCTTGTCCCTCAGGAAGGTGCCTGAACCGGTTCTCCAGGACCACATGAGTGGGGCTGGCAGGAAATAGGACCTGGAGCCTCTCCTCTCTCTGTCCTGGGCCTCCTGGGGACCCCAGGTAGTTTGGATGGGTGCTGTTCCCTCTCCCAAGTGGTGGGCTGAGGGACCCTGTGTCCCATCGCCAGGGCATCGAGAGCAGCTGGGGCCCAGTTCCCAGAGCTGACGCCAGTGGAGGGGCCGACCTAGGATGCCAGGGTGTCGGCAGCTTCTCCAGGCTCGCGGGAGCCTTTCCTGTGGAGCACGAGTGACCCTAGAGCAGAGACAGACGGGACCTAAAAGCAGAGTGCCTTGCTCACTGTTGTGTATGAACAGAAATTTTGAATACGTGCCTGCCCCGCTAAATGCTCAAGCATTGTCAACTTTGTGAAGGGACCCATACTAAGAGGAGGATTCTTCTGGAACATAATGGACAGCTCAGTTGATCAGAATCAAGAGAGCTTCTTAAATGAGAGCTGTGTTGCCACATTGCACTCACCTGCAAGACCCCAACATCCAAATGGGCTCCATGCAGACCACGTGGAACACGAGGTCGGGGAGTAAGGGAGAACCCACACCCCCGAGAAAGGAGAACTCTGCTCGCACCAGCTTCCTTGATTTGGTTAAGATTCGAGGTAGAAAGTACAGGCGTCCACATAGAGTCCATTCTCTCCTTCTGCCCAGCTGAGCTCTATTACCCAGACTCCCTTGCAGTCGACCATAGCTAACTGATTTTTTTTTTGCCAATAAAATACGAGCTAAGGTATGCCCTGGTAGACTAGTGGTTTGGTCAACTGCCTTTGGCTGGAGCGCAGCCCATATGCATCCCAAGGGCCTGGGGTCGTGTCCCAGGCCAGGGATAACAACCAAGATGTACAATTAAATAAGAATAAATAATGTGTTTATTCCCCCTCTCTCCTCCTGCGTGCCTATCTACTTGCTTTCATTCCTACCTGCATGTTTCCTAAAAGAAAGAAAGAAAAATCTAATATGAGCCAAGCAATGTGTACGACTTCCAGTTCTGGGCTTTAAGACAGATGTTTCTCCTCCATGTGCTCTTGCCCCTTCCACGTGCTAAAATCGGAGGTGGCAGGGACCCAGCCACAGTGACGATGCTCTAGGGCGGGATCAGCAAACTGCACCCCGAATCCAGTCCGCCTTGTGCCAAATCTGGCCACGTCCACTCACCTGAATACCGTCTTGGGAGGAGGAGTTGTAACAGAGACCGTGAAGGGAAAGGCCAAAAATTCATATCATTTGCTCTTTCAAGAGAAAAGTCTGCCGAACTCTATTATAGGGGGCAGGGCACCTGGAGAGGAACGGGTCCCATGCATACATGTGCACACACACATAACACACATCTATGTACATGTGTGAATGTGCACTCACGCACACATATACATATGCCTTTGCATTGTTTAGTGCTGGGTGCAGAAGCATCGTCTCACACCTGAGCCTCCGTTTCTTCACCTGTCAAAAGGGGATCAAAATACCTGCCCTTCAGAGTCATGGTCAGATTAGAGATTGTACAAGCAGAAGGCTTGGTGCAAAAGACACCGCTGCAGTGGTCTGCTTAATGGCTGTCACTGTGTGGTAGTTTCTCTGCCATTGGACATGAAGGGAGCGAAAGAAGCAAGCATTCCTGAGCACATCTGCATCGAAGGTCCACTAAGTAAATACCATGTATAAGAGATTATCTTCCTGAGTCACCATATGGTCCTCTAAATTAATCTGTACCCTCGGCTCTCAAATGATAAGTAAGACAATGTCACCACTAAGGCAGACACCTTAACTTGGCTGTTGACGGGTTATGGTCCCTCCATCAGAGCACACTTCTTGGAGCCGCAGCATCGGAGTCTGAAATTCCACGATGATGACAGCCCGGTGAGTGCTGCTTTGCCTCTCTTCTGAAAGAAGTTCCTGGGTGTCCTAACAGCAAGTTCCAAGAAAGGAGATCATGCATCAGTGAGCGCTGAGAAGACGGCATCGGGCAGGCACGAGGGCCGAGAGAAGAGCTGATGAAACATGCCCTGGGAGTGGGGCTGTGTGATGAGCCAACTACAAGCTGCCCCTTGTTGGACACTGATGTGTGCTAAGCACTGCGGTGGGCATTGTCCATTCTCAGCCAGCCAATGAGGCAGGGACTGACTCTATCCACCTTCCACAGAGGAGGAAACCAAGCCCGTGAGGCGTCAGGTTGCTTGCTTTGGAGCGTGGAATGGATCACAGTGGGGCCAGGATCAAACCCTGCTGTCTAACCTACAGTCTTATCTGAAACACACCGTCTGCTGAAAGTTTGCACCTCTTTACAGATCGCAGCCCCAAAAGGAAGGTGCTGATGGCTACATCCCTGTATTTTCAAATATTTTATTTATTGTCTATCTTTAAACACTAGAAGATTCTCCGTTGACTCTTTAAGGTGTCCCAGTATCCCGAGGGACTGCTTATTGTAACCAATCCGAAGATTAGGCAAGATGGTGCAGGCGTTATCCCTTGGCAGTGGCTGCCTGGAAGCAAACAGAGGCTGCCCGCTTTGGAAAAGACGAGCAAGTTCCAGGTGGCCATGGTGCCCACCATTCCCTATGACTATTCTCTCCGTCCTTGTCCTAGCCTCTTAGAGAGCCTTCAAGGAGGTGCCCGCTTCAGGAGGAAGTAGCAACAATAATTTAGTTGCACGTGCATTTAGAGGAGGATTTGTGGTAAACTGGAGGATTAAATCCCATGAAATCATTATACAGATTTCAAAATGTCAAGTACTCTGATACAGAGATTGTGATTTTGTCTTCTTATTTTGACAGGAAACCGTGTGTGGCCACCTCTGTCGTTGAACAAGGGAGGGAAGGAGGCCAGGGGAGACCAAATAAAGATAGAGAATTGGGCAAGTTTCCTGATCAGCTGTCTTTTTTCGGCTCAGTGTTGCCCTTTGGGTCACAGTAGGACCAGAAAGGGTGATGGCGGTGAGTTGGGGATTCACTGGGCTACAATGTAAGTGACATTGGTTGTCCCCCCAGATGCTGTTCCTTGAGGGGCACCATCTTCCCTGCCCCCGAAGGGCTCAAGAATCAGTGAAGGTGGGTTTTTTCTCATACTTCTTCCTGCCAGAAGCCTTCAATGGCTCCCATTGAACCCATTGGTTCAAAGAGTCTCCAAAGGGTCTACATTCTTCACAGACTTTGGTGAATGATTGCCTCCCCATAGGTCGACGACGGACAGCTCAGCTAACTTGATCAAAAGAAATTCCTTAACTTACAAGGCGATATGGTGAGAGTGGCCGAGAGAGCAAAAGGTGGGAAGAAGTCTGCAGACCGGAGAGCTATGATTTCTCTGCCTTGAGCGGTGAACGATGGTGCTTTGGTTTGGCGCTTGAGTTAAACTGGATACCACCATCACTGTAAATGGGTCAGGGAGTCAAGGAAGCCAACAGTTGGCCACAGTTGTGCTAACTCTAGTCTTTTTGTTTTTGCCAGAGGCAACGAAATTCTAATTTCTATCAGTCTAAATTGAGTTGGGGAGCATTATCGGTGGAAGGACCCTTCTGATTTGACAGGCTCCACTGTATGATGATTAATTACTTCTCAGCTTCATTGGACTTTTCTAATTTCCTTTTGCCACTGGCTGGAGGCACCGCGCGATAAGTACTGCTCTTATTATTTTGTGCAAAGGAAAATGTCTATTACGCTCTCTCGTACAAGCGAGCAGAATAAAAAGACAGCTGATCAGGAAACTTGCAAGCTTCTCTATCTTTATTTGGTCTCCCCTGGCCTCCCTTCCTCCCTTGTTCTACGACAGAGGTAGCCACACACGGTTTCCTGTCAAAATAAGAAGATAAAATCATAATCTCTATCAGAGTACTTGACATTTTGAAATTTGTATAATGATTTCATGGGATTTAATCCTCCAGCTCACCACAAATCCTCCTCCGAATGCACATGCAACTAAAATATTATACAGAAAATTGCAAGGCGATTCTTCTCTGTCGGCCCATGTTTTTGGTCATAAATTCAACTTAGAGGTTTGTCTTATTATATTTAATACTGAAATAAGAAAAACAATATTAATGATTATGATCATCATCGTTATTATTAAAGGACCATAATTGGATGTAGAAAGAGATCATTGTTTTTCTAAGTGGACCCAACTCCTCCATTATAATGTGGAGATTTCCAGGAGCGTCTGGTATTAGCACAGGCCAGCTTACGTGGCCAGTGGGCCGACTGTCTTCTGAAGATCACAGACTCTGCCGTAATGGACAATTGAGAGTCTGCAAAAGCTGTTTGTTTTCCTGGAGAGGAGAGATATGAAGATGTAGAAGGGAGCCCACTTCTGCAGCCCCTTCTGCCTGCTAATCCTCGGGCCGGGGCTGATATTGAGTGCAGGGACTCTCCCGTACGTGTTTACTGAGGCTTAGGCAGGAAAAGCCCCCTTGAGCAAGTCCGAGCTGGCTCTGCTTAGTGGCTGGGGCTGCCGACATGGCAGGGAGTCTTACTTCCAGGAAAAAGTGAAGCCTAGAAAGAGGAGCGGGCCAGGGGCTGGACTGGAGGCCTCTGGGCTTGGGCTCCTGGCACAGTCACCAGTCTGCACAGAGCTGCTGGGGCTGCTGTCTTTCTTTAAGGAGAATGAGGAACAAGCTGAGAGTTGCTGAAAGCACAAAGAACCATGCAGCTTTTTAAAAAAATTGGAATATCAGCTAGTATTGAGCAAGCAGCCCACAGAGGCTGTGCGTCCACTCGCTCTTGGGGTCACTGCACGCCCACTAAAAAGACAACACTTAGGCCTCCAGGTGAGATGTCTCACCCAGGACCACACTGCTGGAAAAAGACAGAGCCGGCACTGACCCTCAGATGTCTTATCATTGTCTCAAGCTCTCTGCTCCACTGCCTCCTGTTTCTACACCAGCCTGCCTCTCATTTGCAAAAGCCCTTCTAATAATGTGCAGTGAAGAAGACTGGTGATTAGGGTTTTTTTTTGTGCTATTTCATTCCCATACTCCCATCAGCAGCCTCATGTCTCTGTGTTCTGTACACAGTCACTGAGCACTTAGTAGGTGCCAGCTGCTATTTTCAGCTCTGGAATCTTCCCCCTCCGCTGCCCCCGGGGTCCTTGCTCTCAAGAGGCTGACACTAGCGTCAACAAATAAATGACTAAAACGCTTATAAATGACTAAAACGCTTAAACCTGGAGCAAGAAAGACAATAACACAGATGTCTAAGAAGACAAGCTTTACCTGAGGGAATGGGGGATGTGCAAGAGGGGCTGACATTTGGCCTGAGCCTGGAAGGGCATTCCAAGCAGAGAGGAACAATCTGCCGAAGATCAGAGATGTCACAGTCAGTTTGCTGAGGGCCTCCTGGAGTTTGTGGTGCTGCGGGTAACTGAGAGGACAGAGCCACCAAGGACTGAGGCTGGTCTGACCAGGAGGTCCACTGAGGAGTCTGACTCTAGTTTCTGCTCTGAACTGGACTGCCCATGACCTCAGGCAAGTTCTTGGCAGCTCAGAGCCTGGTCCCCTCGCCTTGCAATGCAATCATTAGCTGTTAGCTATAAACCAGTGACCTACCGGTTGGATCTGACCCACAGAGGCATCTCCTTTGGTCTGCATGTCACCTTCTTTAACCGAGAGCCACCATGTAAGTGCTCACAGCAAAATGCAGATTTCTAGCTTCTTTTGAGAGTAAGGTCAGGACGCCTGGCGACCACATCTCCACCCAGGCAGAGGTGTCCAAACTGAAGAAGTAGATACAGCATTCAGACCAACAGAGTACTTCTGATGGGGGCGAGCAAGGCAAAACACCCCGAATTGACCCAGAGTCCGTCTGGATAGAATTCACAGTCATTGTGACTGGGGTCACACGGCAAGTTTCCCCACCATGTGGGTTGAGAAAGTTACACTAAGAAGGGAATACACGTGTGCTTGTGTGTGTGTGCACTCCACGTGTGTTGCAAAATGGATTCTCGTATGTATCCCTGGGATGGACCCTGTCCAAGGGGGCTAGAGCTCTCCCAAGGGCTGGTAAGATACCCTGCAGCAAAATGAGTAACTAGGGGGGTGTCTTTTAGACCCACGTCACTAAGGAAGGTCTTTGCTATGAGCCATCTCTACTCTACCTGGGTGGGGCCTGCCAGCAGATGCTAGGCGTAGCCAGCCACCCCGGTTTCCTGTCTGCACATCTGGTCTGCCTGCTTTGAAGATTTTAAGTGAAGCATCCCCACATCACTTCCCAGTTCACTATAGTCTCCACTGCTCCTCCCACACCCAACGCTGAGCCCACTGAGAATGGTGGTTTCTCCTCGCGTCTGTATTTCTAACTTGTGCTTTCTTCCCTCGGATAGAGGAAATACACCTCTGTGACCATGATGCTAACTAACCAAAGTGGGAAAACACAATCAAGACCAAGAAGGGACTGTATTTAAGAAAAATAATGTGGTTGTATTTCCATGTTGAATAAAAGAGTATTTCTATGTGTCCCCTGGTGGCCTAGTGGGTTAAACCGAGAGTCACCCACATACATCCCAAGGTCCCCTGTTCAAGACTCAGGGCCCGGGGAAGAACCATGATGAACCAGAAAATAAAATAAAGTGCTTCTTCCTCCTCTCTCATCCTGCTGTCTGCCTACTCACTTTCATTCCTGCTTGCACCTTTACTTTAAAAAAAAGAAGATATTTCTGTATATTTTAAGTATGAACCAAAGTGAACTTGAGTTGAAAGAACACGATTTCATTTATCCAAGGTGCAGCCTGGCCCCTGAGTTTGTACACTGGGCTTTGTATGTCTCTAAAACAATCTAGCTCCTCTGATGGAGTCGGGACTCTGCCGGTGACACGGTCACAAGAGAGGGCCAGGGTGGAAAGCAGGCTGATGGCTGGTTACACGGGCCACCTCTACTGGAGGCTCCTATTATGCATGAGCCCTATCTGTCTTTCTCCAAGAGAGGTGCGTAAGCCACGTGGACGGGGAGAGCCTCTGACCACAGACAACCGACTGACCTTTCTGGAAGAAGGACC
Source organism: Solenodon paradoxus (assembly GCA_004363575.1). Taxonomy (NCBI): domain Eukaryota; kingdom Metazoa; phylum Chordata; class Mammalia; order Eulipotyphla; family Solenodontidae; genus Solenodon; species Solenodon paradoxus. The sequence continues at coordinate 424,046 of RJWH01001200.1, forward strand.
CATCATCCACTGGTTCGTGACACCCTACTCTGGCCCACAGTAGCCCGGGAAGGACAGCGCTAGGTCCTTGGTGTAGAGAGAAAGCATCCTGAGGAACAGACGGTCTGATGAGGCTAATGCTGGTCCATTGTAGCCTTGATTTACCTATCAGCACACTGCTCCTCTGTGGGTCTTCACCTTCTTTGAATCCACACCCTTCACTTTGTAGCTTTTCAGTGTCGGCCTCTTCGCTCTGGGTGCAGTCATGTGACTTGCTTTGGCCAACAAGAGGCCACCTGTGGGTGAACACAACCTTGTGACAGTGGCTGGAAATGCACTTGTGCATTTCTGCTTCCTCTGCTGCTCCTCTGCCTTCTCCGTGAGAACACAGCCAGGACAACCTGATGCAAGATGAGACTCACAGAGCAGGGCCACGTGGCCCAGGTGTCCAAGTCAAGGACCTCCACACCACCAGCAGCCAGCCAGCCCCGGAACACGGGGGAGAGCCCACCAAGATGAGCAGAGCCCCGCAGACAGCCCTCACCTAGGACCACAGACCCCTGAGTTGGGCCAGCAAGCTGCTTCCATACAGCACAGGACTTGTTTGCCGAGGCCAGAGGAACTCCTAGCCAACCTGCAGATTCAGGAGCTAAAGAAATGCTTATTGTTTAAGTTGCTGAGCTTTAGAGCGGTGAGTAACACAGAATTGTTGTAGTAACAGACAGCTGACTACCCTCCCTCAGCAGACAGCACAGTCCCCCTCCCGCATGACAGCAGCCCCACCTCCTGCGCCCAGACTGTCTCCTAGAAGTGGTTCCAAGCCCAAGAGGCTGTTTCTTCAAGACTGAGTGTGGGATTTAACTGCCATTTCCCCAGCTCTCTGACCATCCACGAACACTTCCTTTTTTGAAACCTCAGTTTTCTTATCCGTGTAATGGGAAGAAGAAGAATACAAACACTGTCTGCTTTGTAGAGTTGTGATGACCAAAAGGAAAAGACAGGTAAAGTATTCAGCCCAGTTGATATTTATAGTACATGTCCAATAAATATCAACACGTTTCTCATCCCTGTTTTCCTTTCTCTTGTAATTTCTCAAACCTTTAGAAGAGTTACATCCTTCTTCCACATTGCAGTGGGCACCTAGGAAGCTCATTCAACCAGCACAGTGCTGGGTGACGCACTGGAGAATTTCCCTCTGGCAAGAACCATGGGCCCGGATCCCCGCCGACATCCTCTTGTTCATTGGTCATCAGAGATGGCCATGAGCTTGCTCGACATGCTAGACATTATTTTGCATTTAGAAAACATAATCAGTGCCATATCGAGAGGACAACATTTATTCCCCAGAGAGGCTAATCATGTAGAAAAATGAGATTCCTAGTGTAAAGACCCATATTTTCCCAAGTGCGTACTGAGAAAATGTATCTATATAGTAACCCATCGACAGATTGACCCACAGATAGATGATCGATACATATATACATACATATACACATGCATACATACAGAAATACACATACATATATATACCTACATAAATAGACAAATAAATAGGATAGCCCGTAGAAAAATAAATTTGATAAGTTCTGAGTCAAATGGTCTTTTTTGCAGGACTTCTCAGAGATTTTCTAGAATGATATATTTATATACATATCTTTATATATATGTATAATTTTTGTCTAGCAGGAGAAATACTGCATATTTAAAAGCTCTCAGTTGGGGAGCCATGCTTTATGGGACTAATTACCCATGGAATATCTTTGAGGAATAACAATGCAGACCCCAAGTTGGTAGCATGGGTGAAATTACAGATTAATATTCCACAGGCCAGAACTTCTCTGCCTCAAGGAAGGAGGCATGCGGAGCCATCCTTCTTTTTATTGGCCATGTCTGTTTTCTTTGGGTCTGCCCATATTCTCCTGTTTGTTTTAACAGACAGTGATAAGAGCTAAAAGTTTGACCCACTTGGTTATGACTAGTCTTAGAGTGAATTGTGCCATTAGTTCTGGGCATTCATGATTCCGCCCTTGCAGTGTGAACACACAAGGAGACAGAAGTGCCTTCTTTGTGCCACAATAAAGCAGGGATGCGAGAAGCACTATTACTTCTTCATCATCACCTCCATCAGCTGAGTTTAAATGGGATTCTGTCAGGGTCACCGACATGATTTTTTTTTTTAACAAGCACGCAAGATACCATTACATTTCATCTTGGGACAATTGTTCTCTGAGCAAAGTGTGTTATTTTCCTGTAGGTAATCCCTTACCAGATTGTGGATTTTCCATGTTGAACACCAGCCACTACAACCAAAAAGCAACGAACTGTGTTATTGACAATGTTTTAATTACAATACATAAAAGATACAAGGCAGCAAAGATGAGAAAATGATCTGCCTGTGCTGGCACGTGTCTGTTTAAGAAAGCTCACAGCCCTGCTGGGTTCAGTCTGAAGCATGTGCACACATACATATACATGCATATATACAGTTATATGTTTTTTCTTCTAGTAGTATATATGGGGTTGCTATAGAAGAAATAATAACATGAATAGAAATGATTGTCTTTGGCAGCACGATAAACGAAATGAGATGCTCTTAGAATGGTGGGCTTGCAACTATGTTCGTGTGAAATATAATCGTTGCATTGCTTTGTTCTTTTTTCCAATAAAAGGTGGAAGCTATTGAGTGCTGTTATTAGGCTAGCTAAGCTGGGCTTCTGTACAGCATAGTTTTGTGTGTCTCAACCAGCAGACGCTTTTGAAGTCCCACGATTCCTTCTGCTTGTTAATTCTTCCATTTGTTTGATTTTTGGTACAAAGAAAATGAAAGAATATGATGAGATTATGGCATTTTAAGTCAATATTTATTAAAAAATCAATCTAGATGAAAATCTGCCCATCCCTCTAATTAGATGAGGCAACTTGAGGTTGATTTTTAATTGCAAAAGTAATTACACGGAGCAGATAGCCAGTGACATTTGATTATCTAGGTGATTGATTAAAAAGCCGAGCTCACCGAACAGATTGTCAGCCAGGGAATCCAGACAAAAGAGCAAATTAAAAAAGTTGTCCTGTTAGTAATCACAAAATTCAAGGATGAAATTACAGAGCCAACACCTCCATTGCACCTCATCTTCATCACTCACTCCGCACACATTCACTCCCATGCCTGATAAAGCAATGGATTAGTGTGAAATTAATTGAAGAAGGAAAAAAATGGGAGCAGAATTCATAGTGGAGAATAATGCTTTTAACAAGTTGAAACAAATTTCTCTAGCTTTATAATAAAACTTTTTTTTTTTTTTTTTGGCGAGAAATATGTTCCTGAAGCATCTTTTCAGAATGTTTGATGATATTAATGTATCTATTAAGAGAGAGGGAAGGGAGAAAAAAATCTCAATTTCTAGCAAAATAGAATATTAAGATTTCTTGCTTGTTATTCATTTCATTAGAACATGAAAGCCTAGGGAACCACTGCACATTTGGCAAGAGAATCCTTGGACTTGTAAACAGCCCCAGCAGACATATTGGGCAGAATAATGAAGGGACTTCCCAGTCATTCAGAGGGACCCCAGTTGGGTCCACTTGAGAATATTGTGCATAAAAGGGGAAGGGGCATCTACCGAGTAATCCTCAAGACGACAGTGAGTCTAGTTCACAGCGATCATTCCAGATCCCCAGGAGTCCCAGAAAAGCAAAAGGGAAACTGAGGCAGGCCACCCAGTGCCGCTCTGGCTGCCCTGAGACCTCTGTACTGCCTCCCTGTGAGTGCTCGTCTGCGTCTCCATGGGTAGGAGTAATGAAGCAGTCAGGAGATAAGGTCCAAATCACAGCTCACATCTATCCTTCTGCTTTGTCAGCAGACAGCGTCTAGGCAGAGAGTTGGACGGGCACGACGTGCCTCTTACAAGGCTCCGGGGCAGCTGATTTCAGCTATTTCCAGGGTCCAGAGCCTACTGGGCCACAGGGAGATGAGGCTTCAGTGGGCAGATGCTGGGGATCCCAGCCTCTACCAGTTAATGTGATTCCCTTCCTTGCAGGTATTATTTCAGTTAAAAGCAAAGCAGAGCATTTTAACACTTTTGTGAAGTACTGGATATTATGGTTGAGTTCAAGCTCTTAGAAAATAATTTAATATCACCCAGAAAAGAATTTAACCTTCATTAGCGTTCTATGCACCCTCTGACCTAGTCATTCTACTAGACTGTGTTCAAGAAAAATGTCCAATGTCCACTAGGAGACAGAGGCAAAGATGCTCATAGCAACATGATTCATATAGAAGCCATAGAACAGGAGCACAGCAGCCTGCAAGACCCCGAGAAATGGGTGAATCAGGGGAGGTATATCATCCCATGGACGGCTGGCCACAGCTCAAAGCCGACACTCTCAGCCCAAGCAGCAAGACACAAAAGAATATTTACTAAGTGATTCCATTCAAACAAAGCTCAAATCAAGGAGAGTAAAGTATGTTGTCTAAGAATCTACAGGTGGAGCCAGGAGAGGATCACAGCCAGGGAAGAAGGGCCATAAGATTCTGGGATGCTTCTTTTTTGGTCATTGGTGGTGGTTATAAATTCTCCATCAACTGTCTTTTTTTTGGAATAGTTATATTTCACAGACATATTTGTATGTATGCATATATATATATATATATAAAATCTAAAAATAGATTCTTAGGATGCCCAATAAAATCATGCCAACTAGGGGATAGGGTAGACTGCAGATGTTTGTAATACAATGTCTACAATATTTTATTTCTTTTATTAAAAATGTAATACCTTAATATCATGTTATATTTTAATTCTTTTGTTAACAAAAAGACTTGTAGTGAGTATGACAAAATGTCAAACAAATTCTAGTTCATGGGAACATGAGTACTTTTTATCTTGATTGATGTAATTTTTAAAAGGAATTCTGAAAAGAAAACACTTGTGACATGTGAAAAACACTCTAATAAAGACTAATGCTGACTTCTGTGGGAGCCAAAGAGTAAGAACCAGGTTTTCCTGAGGTGAGCAAGGAAGGCTCCAGGGGAGGTGACATTTGGACAGAAGCTTGGAAGATAAGTAGAAGTTCACCAGTTGGACAAAGAGGGTGAGGCTCTCAAGTGGAAGAGACTGTATTAACTAGATTACAAATGCGTGGAGTCACCGGACACTTCCTTGGGGTCTCAGTTTCCCCATCTGTAAAATAAGCCATTTTTCCATCTATCACATAGCAGTTTCCGAAATATACAGAGGTTCGGTCCAGCAAATGTAGTCATGATCCTAGGCTTCTGACACAGCCTGACCAAGGTCAAGAGCAGCTCTACTACTTCTTCAGCATGGAACTATGGGTGAGACTGATCTCTCTGTGCGTCTCTGTCTCACCTGTAAAAAATAGAGACAATAGAATTTCAGTATTCACTTCACGGGATTTTTATAAAGAACCAATGTGTTCATACACTTAAAATATAAAGGTCAATGCCTGGCAGATATTAGGAACTCAGGTGATGATGATAGGAAGGTCTATTTATTTTCAGATACCAATGACATCCATTTGTTGTTCTTCGTAGAAGGTCTGGCTGGCTGTGTCCTCTGCCTACCACTTCCTGGCATTCAGGATTCTGCCATGTTTGCAAGCCTAGTTCACAGCCTAGTGCTCATTTCATCCAGATCACCTGACGGATGTTTCCAGATTTGCCAAAGGATTCCTTCCCCTTGCTCCCCCTGCTCCTATTTTTTTGCAGGGATTTCATTAATTCTTACTCACTGAAGTTTTCCCTTCTTATCGTTACTGTCAGCCAGATTCTCCAAAGACCACAAGCAAAGCTCCGCCAAATCCATACTCATTAACTGGCTCTCCCAAGGGGATGGGGACTAGTCCGGGAGATAACAAGAAAGATACCATTGTTGCGTTTTCCTTTAGGCAGGGATTTGGAGCACAGCTCCCCTGTGTTGGGCACTGGTAGATACCTGTCCCCGGCAGGTGCTCTGTCAGTCAGTAGGAAGCTGTTATAGATGAGACTCCTCTGACAGGGGTGCCCAGTGTGCCAGTGGTCGGGGGCATCTTTTCCTCACTCACACTTGAGCTCGAATGTTGGACAGTTGGGCAGGCATTCACTTGAGATTTCAGCTTCAGCTGTCAGAATTGGGAGGAAACAGAGAAAGAGCTGGTCCAACTCCCTCAAGACAAAGCTGAGGAACCTGAGGCCCAGAGAAAGCAGAGACAGGAGTCCAGCTAAGGGGCCCCAACTCGTTACTCTCTCCGCAATGTTCGCTAACTCAGCTCCACCTCCCTGGAAACACTCTGGAGATAGTATTGAGAGTTCATCACATCAAGAAGGTGTCTACTTCTGCACCTGAAACCATGTCAGGCAGCTCAGGTTGCTGTAACAAAGGACCACAGACTGAGGTCTTTATCACTAGAAATCTATTTTCTGACAGTTCTGAAGGTTAGAAATTCATGATGAAGGTGTCTCAGGGTGAGTTTCTTCGGAGGGCTCATGCTTGGGCTTGCAGACAGCCACCTTCTCCCTATGTCCTCACATGGTCTCCCCCCTGAGGCATCAGTGTCCTGATCTCCTCTTCATACAAGTGACCAGTCATGCTGGAGGAAGGACTCACTTATACAGCCTCAATCACCTTCATCTTTTTTGCTTTAATCACCTTTTTCAAAGTTCTACCTCCAAATAGGACACTCTGAGTCACATTCTGAGACATGAGGACGAGGAGTTAGGACTTCAACACGGGAAATCTGAGCTGCACCTATGACTTTGGTTAGTAGAATGTGGTAGAAATGATGATGCCAGTTTCAAGTCTAGGCCTCCAGAGATGTCACATGCACTTGGTCTCAGAACTCTGCAAGTGCCCCCAACAGTGAACCAGCCGGGAGCAGAGGGGAACCACCCTAGATCAGCCAAAAGATATCCAACTCCCACAATGTGAACAAGGAAAACTAAAAGCAACAATCAACCCAAAGGTGACTTGGCAGCTGACTGGAGACATCTGAACGAGCCCAGCCCAGCCCAGCAGACCCTCCCGCTCAACCACCAGACCCATGAGAGTCTTTCCTTTTTATGCTACTGTGTTTTATACTTGTTATATGGCATGTTATGGTAGAGAACCTGGCTAGAGGAGGGAGACCCAACCACTACTCCAAAGCAAGGGCATACCTTGCTTTGTTTTATTAAGGAAAGGTGCAGGCAGAAATGAAGGCACTTAGATAAGCAGACAGGAGGAGAGAGGAGGAAGGAGAATTTATTTATTTAGTTGTTCTTCTTGGTCATTCCCCTCTGGCCCTGGGTTGTGAAGCCAGGTCCTTGGGATGTAGATGGACTATGCCAGCTAGAGACCGTGAACTAAAATACTAAGCCACCAGTGTGCTCTGAGTTATTTTTTAAATTCCAGTTTCCAGTTGTTCACTATATATCAAAATGCAATTGATTTTTGTGTTAAGCTGGTAGCCTATGACTTTAATAAATTCACATATAAGTTATAGAAGACTAAATTCTTTGGGACTTCCTATTTAGAAAATCATGTAACTTGAGGACAGGGAAAGCTTTATTTCTTTTTCTCATATATATTTTTATTTCTTTTTCTTCCCTTATGCCTCAGCTAGAACTTCCAGTATGATGTTGAAAGGAATGGTAAGAAGGGACATCTTCTTTGTTCCTAGTTTTGAAGGGAAAAATCAGTTTCTCATAATTAATTGCTAGATGTAGGTTTTTCCAAAGATGTCCATCATCTGGTGGAGAAAGTGTCTTTCTATTTCTAGTTTGTTCAAAGTTTGAATCATGAATGTATGCTGATTTTTGTCAAATGAGTTTTCTGCATTAGTTGGTATAAATGAACTTTCTTTTCTCTTCTAACTATTAATATAGTACAATATATCAGCTGATTCAAAACTGTTAAACCAGCCTTGCATTCTCATAAAAAAAAAAAAAAAAACTCACTTGGTCTGGGTATACCATTCTTTTAACATATTCTTGGATTCAATTTGCTAATATTTAATTGAGGATTTTTTGTGTCTCTGTTCAGGAGGAATTTTGGTCTGTAATTTTCTTTCCTGTAATCTTTGTCTGGTTTTGCTATCAAGATAATGCTGCTGTTGCTGATGGTGGTGGTGGTGGTGGTGTGTGTGTGTATGTGTGTATGTGTGTGTGTGTGTGTGTGTGTGTGTGTAGCTGTGCTAGTGTGTACCAGTGTCTGCCTTCAAGTGCAGCAATGTTGTAGAGTGCCGCGTGCTTTGTTGCTGGTATGAGTGTGAGAGCTATTGTAACTGCATTATTGCGTGACTGTCTCTTGGGGGCAGCTGGAGTTGTGTCCAGGCCAGTGAGCATTAATGATCATGTCTGGGCATGTAGCTGTGCTATTGTGGATCAGTGCCCAAGACCCAGTTCAGCAATGTGTGCCCATAACTGGATGCCTGTTATATTATTATGTGTCTCTATATTGTGCATACAATTGGGTGCCCCACCATGTATTGGGTTGGAGATGGCTGCCATTCTGTGTTGAGCATTCACAGGTGTGTCATCAAACTGGTATGAACTATTGCACATTGAAAGCTGGTGTCATTCTGTGTCATTGTGGGGGAAAACAGAAGTGCACAACCTCATGGTGTGTCTCTGGCTGGGTTGTGGTGTGTCTGGATATGCACTTGCGTCGCCAGGTGAGAGTGAGTGCTTGTGTGATAAGGAATAAAAATAATAATAGTGCTGGTCTCAGCATTGAGTTAGGAATTGCTTTATTTAACTTTGAAGAGCTTGTCTATAATTGGTGTTATATCTTCTTTAAATGTTTGATAAAAATTGGCAGTGAAACTCTCTGGGCTTTAATATTTCTTTTCTGAAAGGTTTTTAACTATGAATTGAGTTGATTTGATCATTTTAGACCTATTCAGTTACAGAACTGTTGTGTGCGAGCTTTAGAAGCTGTGTCTTACAAGGAACTAGTAGACTTGTACTTAATTTGTTTCATTTATGTGCATAAATGAGTTTATAATATTCTTCTATTATCAGTTTAATATCTACGAGGTCTGTGCTTCTATCCTTCTTTTCATTCCTGATACTGGTAATATGCATCTTCTATGTTTTTATTTTTCTCAGCCTTGGTAGAGGCTTAACAATAGAAGAGATATTTTCCAAGAAAAAGCTTTCAGTTTCACTGATTTTCTTTATTATTTTTGTATTATATTTCATGGATTTCTGCTCTTATCATTTGTTAATTCCTTTTTTTTGCTTGCCTTGATTTGACTTTGCTCTTATTTTTCTAGTTTCTTGATTTAGAAAATTAGACACTTGACCCTTCTCCTTCTATATAGATGCACTTAGTACTATAGCTTTCCCTCTCAGTACTGCTTTATATGCATCCTACAAATTTTGATATACTGTGTTTTC